>CM016620.1:62467574-62827157 GCA_005393395.2 Gossypium australe
AAGTTTGAGAGCTTTTTTGATACATTTTGAAAGCTCAAGTATCCAATTGAATGCATAAAAAGAGTAGGAGCTTAATTGCTTTTTTTGAAAAAGTTTGAGGGCTTTTTACACCCTTAAGCCAAATCTTTTTTACTTTAAAAAATTTAATTTTTGTTATAAAATAAAAAAAATAAAGAACAAAGAGAATGGGAGAGAAGAGAGAGTGTATTATTATTGATGAATTGGAATATTTACAAAGTTTCTCCAAAGTCTCTATTTATAAGCATAAGAAGTATAAATAAAGTAGATATCTACTTCTAATCACTATTAGAATTGTCGAAACTATTTTTAATTTTTGAAAAAAACGAAAAAAAGGGGATCGGCTTTAAAAAACGAAAACGGGAGTCGCCACCGATCTTTTTTTGCTTAGGTGTGATCGGACCACCTTATAAAACATTTTTTGTTTTATTTAAAATATTGATTTTGGCCTACGAAATTCAAGAAAACAGGTTTGGGAGTCGGTTACGTACGAGGAAGGATTAACACCCTCGTAACGCCCAAAAATTGGTACCTAATTGATTATTTAATGTCCTAATATCGAAAATTTGAAAAGGTTTTAAAATATGACCCTTTTGATTTTTCAAAATTTATAACCTTTAAAAAGATATTCAATTATTCGGATAAAAGAAAAAATCGAATCTCAGTAAGTTAGAGCACGACCTTTCGAATTTCCCGAACACCAAATATCCTTTATTTTGCTCTTTTTTTTTTTTTTTGAAACCCCTATCTCAAAATATCAAAATGTCACATCCAATAAGTTAGGATGCAACATCTTAAATTCACAAAGATAGGTTTTTATTTGAAAATCATATATTTTAATTTCAAAAAAGGGTACTTGATCATTTAGACTTAATGAGAAAAATCGAAGCCCAATAAGTTTGGGCACGATTACCTCAAAACCCCAAATGTCAAATATTGTCTTATTTTATGAAATAAAGTTTTGGATAAAAAGTGACAATTAAATGAGATATATTTTAAAACAATGATTTGAGTAAAATGTATCATTACAAGACACAAATACCAAAGCAATATACTATAATTACATGATATAATAACATTTAATACTAATATAGGCAGTTATGGGAAAGAATAACATAAAATAACGAATGATATAAGTAATAAAATGACCATGTTAAAGCAAACATAAGAATAATGAACAAATAAAAGAACATGAATAACAAATAAAAGATATAAAGTAAGCAATAATAATTCAAAAAATCTATGCGAAAGATAAAAAACTAAGAAATGAATACGAAACTTTACATATGAGATCAAATATAAAAATAAAATAGCAATATAAGATAAATGATATATGCAAAACAATAAAGGGATATTATAACAAAATTTTTTTAAAATAAAATAAAACAAAATAAAACGATATGGCAAAATCTATAATAGTTAATATACTGCTGAAACCGACGTGAAAAATGTGAAAGGTAGAAACTTATACTATTTATAAAAATAATTATCGTTAGTTAATAATAATAGTAATAAAAGAAATAGAATCAATAGGAAAATAAGTAATACTAGTATTGATTATGATTTATAATAGTAATGAAAATATTAAAAACAGTAAATATAATAACAAATATTTAAAAATAATTAATTTGAAAATAAAGTAAAATAGGTAAAACAGGGGCTAAATTGAATTTAAAACAGGAGTTTAGGGCAACATCAAGAACAAATGAAGGTAAAAGGATCAAATCGTGATGCGCGCGCAACATAGAGGGACCAAAATATAAAATAACCCCACCCTCTGAAACAGTGCCGTTTGAATGCGGACCAAATTGAAACAGATGAAAAATTATTGGGCAAAATTGGGAATAATGAGAACTTGATTTAAAAGGAAGAAAATGCGAAAGGACTAAAAGAGCAATTATCCCATCCGCATAAAAACACGCGGATCCTCCCCGGGTCGGGTTAACGTGCAGATCTTGGCCCTTAAACGACACCGTTTTGGTCATTAATTGACCACACCAAAACGATGCCGTCTCACTAGCCTATATAAACAAAAAAATTTGTTAAAAAAAACATTCTAAAGCCATTCCAGAAAAAAAATAAACAGAGCTTAAAAAAAAAAGCTCTTTCTCTTTCAGTCTCCGGCCATGGCTCCAGTGACAGTCTGTCGCACGCGCCACCACACACGGCGGCCGGAAAGTCAAATCTTTCCCTCTTCAGGCTGAATTAAAGGTAATATTTTTTGCTTTTTATTTTTTATAATATTTGCATAAAAAAAGGGTTTCAAAAGTAAAAAATGGACTGTTTTATTTCGATTTTTTCAAATCTGTTTTTGATTATCTACTGTGTTTTGCATGTATAGAAAGAAAAGAAATAAACGAAAATAAAAGTAATGATTAAACAGAATATTGAATCGGAAATCACCTCTTCTGTTTCTTTGATTTTCTTTTTTGTATATTCGTAAAAAATCTCTGTATATATGCGTAAGTATTGACATCAAATATATTCGGCCTTTTATAGCCATTGTCAAAATACTAGTTTTGGTATCTTTTTCTTGCTATATTTGTGTTTCTCTGGCTTTTCTTTCCCTTTTTGCAGATGAACGGCGTAGATCACGGCGGCGATAAGGCGTGACTCGCGCTGACTGCCGGCGCAACTAGGGTCTGTGTTGGGCGTTTGCGGCACCTAGGGTTCCAAAAACCCTAGGTCTCTAACTTGTTTAATCACTTGGGCCACTCGAGCCTATTTTAGTTTGGGCTGTTTGTTTTAATGTTTTGGGCTTGAGGGTGTAATTGGGTTTAAGTTAATACCGGGCCTATAAATTGGACTGTAGGGACATTTTATTTGGTTTATTATTTTTGGTTTTTTGTATTTATTTATTCGTATGGTTTGTGGGCCCGGGCACAAATGGGCTATTACAAGAATTTAAAGTATATCAAAATTTATTTTGATCTTGATGGACATCCACTTAATAAGATATTCATAACACTCCCCATTGGATGTCCATCGGTAGATAATGTGCCTCATTAAAACCATACTAAGATAAAAACCCTGTGGGAAAAAAAATCCTAGTGAAGGAAAAAGAGTACACATATCTATAATACGCATAATATGCTACCTCATTAAAAACCTTACCAGGAAAAACCAATGGGACAAAACCTCGGTTAAGGGAAAAAGAGTACAATGTGTATTTACTCTCTCTTATGAAAACATCAAATACTTTCTCATATGCTACGTATTCAATCTTGAATATTAGTCTTTCAAATGACTATTTGAATGTATTTCCTAAGCATTTATATCACCATTCTTTTGAAAGTCATGAGTAAGGGGAAATTTTGGGAAAATATATTTTGATCTCTTCAGGAGTTTTAGCAATAATCATAGCAAACTTTAATCATGATTCTTCTATAAAAACACAAATAGGTATTTTGGGTCATTTTATAATCCTCCTTCAACTACTATTTACCACATATGTTCAAATTATTTCAATTCATATAAATGAACAATTTCCCGAGAATTTCAATATGCTTCTAGCATCCTAAATCTTTCAAGGATTTTAATATAAACTTTACAGTAATATCCTGAAAATGGGCTTGAGCATTTTTGTTTAATTTTATGAAAAAGTATGCCTTATGTGTTGTGAATGTGTTGTGTGCATTTTTAGAATCTTGGCAATGTAAGGAAATGTCCTAGGAAATGTTAAGTTTTAAAGTTTAAAAGAGGAAACTAAGGCAAGGTGGTCTTAAGAAAAATTTATAGAGGAGATATGACATGAAATTGAGCTTGGTAAAGTGGCTGCAAGGCGCCTCTTAGGGCCTTGGAGTGTGACGCCTCAAGCCAAGGAGAAGGGCCTGGGTTCGAGTCTTGATGGCAGCAAAGTGTGCTTTTATTTTTCATTTTGGCATCAAGTGGGGGTTATTTAATTTATTTTGAATAAGTGGGGATTTATTTTATTTATTTTAAGTGGATAGATAATTGAGGATTTTGTTTTATTTGTTTTAAATATTGAGATAGTGGATGAATGGGGGTTATTTAATTTATTTTGAATAAGTGAGGATTTATTTTAAGTGGGTAGATAATTGGGGATTTTGTTTTATTTGTTTTAAATATTGAGATAGTGGATGAAGGGGGTTATTTAATTTATTTTGAATAAGTAGGGATTTATTTTATTTATTTTAAGTGGTAGATAATTGGAGATTTTGTTTTATTTGTTTTAAATATTGAGATAGTGGATGAATGGGGGTTATTTAATTTATTTTGAATAAGTGGGGATTTATTTTATTTATTTTAAGTGGGTAGATAATTGGGGATTTTGTTTTATTTGTTTTAAATATTGAGATAGTGGATGAATGGGGGTTATTTAATTTATTTTGAATAAGTGGGGGTTTATTTTATTTGGTATAGATAGAAGATAATGGTGACTTTAGTTTATTTAATTTTAAATGGGATGATAATGGATAATGTGATAGATTATTTTTTTTTAAATGTTGAGTTTATTTAATTTTATTTTGAAAGAGAGGTATGGAGAGAATATAGGAAAGAATTAAGGGGTATAAATAGGAGGGATCATTGTTTTGGGTATTCTTTTCTTTATTCATTTTCTTTTTTTTTTTTTGCCGAAATTTATTTCTCTCATCCCATTCCATTTGTTTCTTCTCCAATTGACCAAACCGAAACTATTCAAGGCTCCAATCTTTTCTTCCTATTACCAATCTTTCTTCCTCTAGACGTCATAGCCGAATCACCTTTTCTCCTGTGGCCGAATCTCTCAGTAGTCAGAGGGGGGTGAGGTTGATCTTTTGATGCAAGCTATTCGATCGGTTCTAATAGTGGGGTAAGGAACTCTTTGTTGTTGATCTTCTTCTCTATACCTTCAATTAAGTCGACGCTATGGAAACTAATCATTTTCTTTTTCTTTTGATCGAACTTTGAAAGGGGTCTTTGGGGATTCTTGTAGCTATCGTTTGGAGAAGTGATCTTTCGGGATTTGAATATCCACAAGGTAGGTAACTATAAGATTCTGCCATAAGCCATTCTATTGTGTTTTAATGTTGGATTAAATCTAACATGTACTCTATAGGCATATCGACATCTCCATAGCCAAGGAGTTAATTTCGGGATTTGGGAATTTACAAGAAGGAATACAACAAAGTTTCGGGACTTGATTCTAAGTCAATCGGCAGCAAGGGATTTGAGATCTAAGACATTAGATCAAGCTTTCGGGACTTAAGTGAACCGCTAAGAGTATCAAGTGTGTACCCCACACTATCTTTAATATAATTTATGGCAATATTTAATATGAGCATATTGATAAGAATGAGAATTAAGGCATGATATTGCATAATGTGTATGATATATGGGGGCATGTGGGATATTATGAAAAGGGGAAGTGAATGTGGTGACCTAAGACCACGATATTTGAATATGGTGTCTCATGACACAAATTATGTATCTGGTGGCTATGCCACGAATTTTATAAGGGTGATGAGCACGTCGACTGCAGCGACTGCCTTCGATGATGTGTAGCGGATGGAGGGTTGACTTAGTAGTCCCCACGGTGTGCGGGATGGTACGGGTGATGTGTAGCGGATGGCATGTAGGTTTGGGTTCGGGTTGCATCATTATTTCCTATCTGTTATATGAATATGTATGTGATATGGTAATGTATGCCTAAATTGTTAAATTTTAGTGTTGGTTACACATTGAGTCTGTTTGACTCACCTCGTTGGGGAATATTTTCTTCCAGGTGACGATCAGTGATGGACCGGGTCGGCAGGAGCTTAATGGTGGCCATGCTCAGCAAGGAATTACTTTATTTGGACATTTTATTTTTATTTAAGTACTTTAAACTATTTGGGTTTGTTTTGATGTAATAAAGCCTTAGTATGAACTTTATTTCTGCATGCACGTTAATTTTTTTTTTATATTACAAACTTTTTATCAAATTAAAGACTAAATGTTTTACTTAAATAAACCCTAAATGTTTTGACACATAAATTCACGTGATTTTAATTAAAGATAAAATCTATCGTTCGACATATATTTTAACTTAAAAGTTTTGAACTTAACAATGGCATCTTTATAAAAACTTCTATTTCAAAAGAAATTGGTTTTCAACTCGAGCCTAACCCAAATCGAATTTTTTTTGAAATCACTTAAAGATGTTCAAAGAACTTGAATAGTTTTTATTCGAGGAACATACCAGATCTGGTCGAGGCTCGTGGGCCGGGTTTGGGGTGTTTCAGTTTGGTATCAGAGCCCGGTTTTTAAACTCTCGGCCTTGGGTTTAAGGCCCAAAACTTTTTCAAAATTAAGCCCAAAAGAAGTTTGTGAAAATTTTGTGAAATAAGCAGGTTTTTCTGGCGTGGCACCTAAGTCTCCGACCCAAAGTCCACCAGGTAAGTACCTCTATCTTCTGTGTGATTTATATTATGAATTGTAGAAGGGTAGAAATGGAATGGAACGTAGAATAGTATGATAAGTACTTGAACCCTAGGACTAGGTTACCCCAACAAATTACATAAGACTCTAAATGCCTAATTAAACAAACCTGTGTCTAAGTCGCCGAGTTAGGGTGTGGCAACCATTGTGCGCATGTCTAGGATTGGTATTCAGTGGGAGCTTGGTACTTAAGCAGTCTGCATGACTCACCTCCTCTACACTCGAATCCTACCTGGTGCGTAGCTTCGGTTCACCTTAACCAAGAGGACTTATTCACGGGCTAAACCCCTAACTAAAACCCGAAAGGGACTAGCCGTATTTTTTTTATGAAAACCCTAGTTTTAAAATCCTTAATCGTAGCAAGAGATTATTGTGAAAATCTTTCCAAAATATTTTCGATTTCCAAAATTACCAAAATACCCCTAGTGGTAAGATTACAAAAATGCCCTTGGATTCAAAAATCTCCATACTGTTCAAACTTTTAATAAAACTTTCTTACTTTGAAAAAGTATCCAAAACCCTATTTTGCGAAAGTCCAAAATACCCCGATTTGAAAATTTACGAAATTACCCCTGGGTTACCAAAATTACCAAAATGACCCTGCTTTCTAAAATTTTACCATACATGTGATTTGAGAAAATTTTACCATCCGGGAGTTTTGAAATTTCAAAGTACCCTAATTTATTGAAATTTTCAACTAACCCCGATTTATTACCAAAATACCCCTGTAGGACAAATGACGAAAATACCCCTGGGATAGGAACGGACAGAAATGTCCGACTAGTGAATGTGTATGGGAGATACTATGGAATGGATGTGCTCTTCTGTGAATTAGGATAGAAAACTTGAACTTTGAATGATCAAAAGAATCCCCATTAAGCTCTCTTCATAAAATTCTTCGCGAATAATCAGTGAAACAAGGACTAATTCATAAAACTTTCTTAATCAGATTAAAGCACAATCATTAGATATGAGTTCTAGAGGACGCGGTCGTCGTAGACGCGGTAGAGGAAGAATGATTGTGTCGGAACCCGTTAGATTGGGTCAAGGGTCTGACAATGAGATACCACCGCTACCACCACCACCACCCCTAGCTGTTGGTGTCGAGCAGTAAACTCAGACGGGGGATGATGCTGTATCACAGGCTGTGCTGCGAGTTCTTGAAATGGTGGCTGGAGCAGGTGGAAATATGGGAGCTCAGAAATCTGTACCCGAGCGATTCCGAGCCAATGGGGCTGAAATGTTTCGAGGAGTATCTGGTGTGGCACCCAGTACAGCTGAATATTGGTTGGAAGCAACGGAACGTATTATGGACGAGTTGGATCTGACCCCTGAGGAGAAGCTGAAAGAAATGGTGGCACTGCTACGCGATGAAGCGTATCAATGGTGGTTAACAGTCCGGGATGGTGCCACAGCTGAGGATCTGACCTGGGAGTATGTTAAGGCGGCATATCAGAAAAAGTATGTCGGCACACGGTATACTGATGAGCAAAGGAAGGCTTTTCTGGGGTTGGTTCAAGGGAACAAGTCCGTGGCAGAATATGAGGCTGAATTTCTGAGATTGAGCCGGTATGCTCGAGGAGTAGTGGCTACTGAACATGAAAGATGTGTCCGGTTTGAGGACGGACTAAAGGATGACCTGAGGTTGTTAGTCGCTCCACATCAAGAGCGGGAGTTTTCTGCGTTAGTAGAGAAAGCTAAGATAGCTGAGGGGATTAAGGACTCTGCGAGGCAGAACATGGACCGGAATAAGCAGAAAAGAGGATTTGGGCCGTCAGGATCGTTGGGGAATGCTCAGAAAAGGTTTAGAGTTGATGGGCAGCGAGGTCAGCAAGCTGGTACTGGAGGACAATACCGTACTTGTGATCAATGTGGGAAGAAACACCCAGAAAAGTGTTGGAAAAAGACTGGAGGATGCTTTAGGTGTGGGTCTAAGGACCATATGATTAAGGATTGTCCTAAGAGGCCGGATGGGGATCGACCAGTGGTTCAGAATGTTAATCAGGCTGGAAGAGGTGGACAGTAGCCTCAGCGAGGCCGTGGTCCTAATGGCCGAGGTAATGGCGCTGGAAGAGGACGTGGAACACCTGGCAGAGGTACTAATAATACTGAGGCAAGGCAACCGGGTTCGGTATATGCAGTTCACTATAGGGAAGATGGAGACGCGCCGGACGTCATAACCAGTACGTTCCTTATTTTTGGCAAGCCCTATTTTGCTCTAATTGATGTGGGCTCGACCCATTCGTATGTTGCATGTAGAGTGTAAGAGTATGCCCAAAGATCAATCATGAGATGGTTGTAATAACATACTTAATTTACCATGTTTATTAATATAAAGCGTTGTCATTATTATTTTAGTTTTTCTTTCTGTGTGTATAGATAAACTATTTTATAATAATGTCCTGAGAATAATATGATTATTCTTAAAAGATCCTTAGTCGAGTATTATTGTTGACTAGGACAATAATAATGCATTAAGACTAACATGTAGTTGATTGATGATAAAGAGTTGTCATTGATATGGAGTGTCAAAATCAATGCATGAATATGTATGTTAGAGAACAATATATTGGATTGACCCGCTATGAGTATGTTTCTTGGATTATTATGTAATTGTCACAACATTACTCATAGTGATTAATATGTATATGATCCTCAGACTTGAGATCATTATTATCCCAACATCGTGAGTTGTATATTTTGATACAGTCAAACGTACACCGTAACATGTTGTTCTATAAAGGCTGATGTTGGATATACCACAATCTATGTAGAGGGATATGGTTGATCAATAAAGGATAAGTCCCTTCTACATAATAGGAGTAATATCTTAGGCCACTTGATTGAGTGAGACTAGAAATGCATGGCCATGCTCAAATAAGTTGATATGAGATGTCATACTAATTTGTATATCATAGTCTACTCAAGATATCAAGAAACATGGGATGGACTATGCAAGTGTGACTATCCCATGACTTGTATCCGTTCCAGAGATAAAGGACTTAAGGATTAATGCATGAAAGGTTAATCACGAAAGGTTATGTCGAATCATGACTTCTTGTAACTTAGGTAGCAATGATGCATTGCTAGATGCCACTCATTGTCTGTGACAATAGAATCGTTCTAGTATTACTGCTAACGTTGCAAGAACCTACAGGGTCACACCCTATGGTTGAAATGAACGGAATAAATTATAGTTGGTATTGTGCTTGGTTGTCACATAAATTAAATTAATTAAAGAATTAATTTAATTGGGCAATAAAATATTGAACATATTATATGTACAAGGATGTTGTACACATAATGATAACATAATTTTATTAATATATGAATTTGATTCATATATAAATTTAAATAAATATAGTTTACCGGAATCCTTATTATAATTAATGTAATTATAATTTTCAGATATAATTAATGTAATTATAATTTTCGGTTAAAAACTTTATTGTATTTATTTAATCTTATAATACATTCAAGAGATACCAATTATAAAAGGCCCAATTAAGAGGATACCTATTATAAAAGGCCCAATGAGAAAGGCACCCATTATAAAAGGTATTAAAAGGAGACAAAACTCAATATGAAAACCCTAAGTGATTGCTTGTTAGGTCTAGCAGCCGTCAAGCAAATAAGCCTCCAAAACAGTTTTGGAGATTTCTTCCGTTCATAGTCAAACCGGGTGGATTACGTAGAGGTCGACATCGGAAAAGGTTGAGGCTTGATTCGACAGTAGATCAAAACTCTTATTGCCAAGGCGTCGCTGTCTACTCAGATTGAAGTTTTGGTAATTTCGAAACCTTTATTTCACCTCGATTCGTTCTTCACACATGGATCCATGATTTGGATCGCCGGATCTAATTTTATTCTGCTTCGCCATGGGGTACCGGCGAACCAACATAGAGTAGTTGAGACTCTAGACATAGCCTCTGAACTTTCTGATAGGGAGATAACTGTAGTAAGCCCACTAGGTCAAACTGTAGTGGTTAATAAGATCTTCCGAAGTGTACCCCTAGAAATCCAAGGCGTAGTATTTTCTGCCGACTTGATGGAACTTCCCTTCGGAGAGTTCGATCTCATACTTGGAATGGACTGGCTAGTAGACCATCGGGCTATTTTGGATTGTGCAGCTAAGAGAATAGAGTTAAGGACGCAGGAGGATGAGGCGGTAGTTATGATAGGGGAAAGAAGAAACTACTTGTCTAACGTAGTTTCAGCATTAAAAGCTGATAAGATGGTTCGGAAAGGATGTAAGACGTTCTTGGCCTTTGTTAGTGCATTGGATCAGAAGGAAGAAGGTGTTAGTGGAGTTAGAACTGTAAGGGAGTTTGAAGATGTCTTTCCGGAGGAATTACCTAGAATACCCCCGGATAGGGAGGTAGAGTTTGGAATTGACTTGCTACCTGGTACAGCTCCTGTGTCAATTGCTCCGTACAGAATGGCACCCAAGGAGTTGGTTGAGCTCAAGGCTCAAATTCAAGAATTGCTGGATCGTGGGTTTATTCGACCCAGTGTGTCTCCATGGAGAGCACCGGTCTTGTTTGTAAAGAAGAAGGACGAAACTATGCGTATGTGCATAGATTATCGTCAGCTGAATAAGTTGACCATCAAGAACAAGTATCCTTTGCCAAGGATTGACGACCTGTTCGATCAGCTTAAGGGAGCAGCGGTTTTCTCCAAGATAGATCTAAGGTCTGGATATTATCAGCTTAAGGTGAAGGAGGTGGATATCCATAAGACAGCTTTCTGGACAAGGTATGGGCATTTTGAGTTCGTTGTAATGCCGTTTGGTTTGACGAACGCCCCAGCTGCATTCATGGATATGATGAACCGGGTTTTTCAACCATACTTGGATAGGTTCGTCGTTGTGTTCATCGACGACATTCTGGTGTATTCAAAGTCGGTAGAGGAGCATGATGAGCATCTCCGAGTTGTGTTGCAAGTGTTAAGGGAGAAGAAGTTATATGCCAAATTCAGCAAGTGTGAATTTTGGCTGAAAGAGGTTGCGTTTTTAGGACATGTGGTGTCTGCAGAAGGAATAAGGGTGGATCCTAGAAAGATTGAAGCAGTGTTAGATTGGAAACCACCTAGGTCGGTGGCTGAAATTCGTAGTTTCTTGGGATTGGCAAGCTACTACAGAAGGTTTGTGGAAGGGTTCTCGTCGATTGCTGCACCTTTGACAAAGTTATTAAGGAAGGAAGTACCTTTCGTATGGACGGATAAGCAACATGAGAGCTTTGAGAAACTTAAGAAGGTTTTGACGGAAGCTCCGGTATTGATACAGCCGGAGGCAGGAAATGAATTCGTGGTGTACTGTGACGCTTCTCATACAGGATTGGGATGCGTACTGATGCAAGATGGGAAAGTGGTCGCTTATGCGTCTCGACAATTAAGGCCACACGAGGTTAACTACCCAACTCATGATTTGGAATTGGCGGCAGTGGTCTTTGCTCTTAAGGTATGGAGGCACTATCTTTATGGAGAAAAGTCGGTAATTTACACCGACCACAAAAGTTTTAAGTACTTGTTGACTCAGAAGGAGTTGAATTTGAGGCAGCGGAGGTGGGTGGAATTGCTAAAGGATTACGATTGTTCGATAGAGTATCATCCGGGCAAGGCGAATGTAGTGGCGAATGCCCTAAGCCGGAAGGTCGTGTCGGATCTGAGGGCGATGTTCGCACATCTAAGCTTGTATAATGATGGAAGCCTTTTGGCAGAGTTGCAAGTAAAGCCGACGTGGTTGGATGAAGTAAAAGAGGGAAAGTTGGTTGATGAGGATCTAAGTGTTAAGCTACAGCAAGTACAGCATGGAGAGTTGGAAGACTATGGCATCAATGGCAAAGGAGTGTTGTGTTTCAAGAGCAAAGTCTGTATGCCTAAGGATCCGGAGCTAAGACGGAAGATTCTTCAGGAGTCGCATGGTAGCCCCTATGCTATGCATCCTGGAGGCACTAAGTTGTACAGAGACTTAAGAGAACAGTTTTGGTGGCCTGGTCTGAAGAAAGAAGTTACTGAATTCGTTGGCCAGTGTTTGACGTGTCAGCAAGTTAAGGCTGAACACCAAGTTCTGTCAGGATTGCTTCAGCCAATCATGATTCCGCAGTGGAAGTGGGAGAGAATTACCATGGACTTCGTTAGTGGGTTTCCCCTTACGCCTACTAAGAAGGACTCGGTATGGGTAATAGTGGACCGATTGACCAAGTCCGCGCACTTTATTCCGGTGAGAGTTGACTATTCTTTGCAGAGGTTGGCAAAGTTGTATGTGGCGGAAGTCGTAAGGTTGCATGGAGTACCGGTGTCGATTATCTCAGATAGGGACCCAAGGTTTACTTCTCGGTTCTGGAAAGCGTTACATCAGGCTTTAGGCACCAAGTTGGATTTTTCTACGGCTTTTCATCCACAGTCTGACGGGCAGTCTGAACGGGTAATCCAAGTGTTGGAAGATATGTTGAGGGGCTGTGTGATGAACTTCAGAGGAAGTTGGGAGGAATATTTACCTCTAGCAGAATTTGCCTACAACAACAGCTATCAAGCTAGTATTCGGATGGCACCGTATGAAGCGTTGTATGGACGGAAGTGTCGCACTCCGACGTGTTGGACGGAATTAGGGGAACGTCGAGTTTTGGGTCCAGAATTAGTGGCAGAATCTGAAGAGAAGGTTGAAATAATTCGGGCACGGTTGAAGGAAGCATCTGATAGGCAGAAGTCGTATGCAGATCTCAAACGGAAGGAGATAGATTTTGATGTGGGAGATCAAGTGTTTCTTAAAGTGTCGCCCTGGAAGAAGGTGATGCGATTTGGTCGAAAAGGGAAGTTAAGTCCAAGGTTTATAGGCCCCTATAAGGTTTTGAAGCGAGTTGGACCAGTGGCTTATCAGTTGGAGTTGCCATTGGAACTGAAGCAGATACACGACGTATTCCATGTTTCCATGCTACGTCGATATCGATCGGATCCATCTCACGTAGTACCGATTGAAAAAGTGGAGTTAAAGCCAGATCTATCCTACGAGGAAGAGCCGATTCAGATTTTAGAACGTGATGTGAAAGTGTTACGGAGGAAATCAGTTCCTATAGTCAAAGTGTTATGGCGCAATCATGGATAGGAAGAAGCTTCGTGGGAACCAGAAGAAGCAATGCGATAGCAATACCCTCACCTATTTCAGTCAGGTAATTTCGAGAACGAAATTATTTTAAGGGGGGTAGAACTGTAATATCCTGAAAATGGGCTTGCGCATTTTTGTTTAATTTTATGAAAAAGTATGCCTTATGTGTTGTGAATGTGTTGTGTGCATTTTTAGAATCTTGGCAATGTAAGGAAATGTCCTAGGAAATGTTAAGTTTTAAAGTTTAAAAGAGGAAACTAAGGCAAGGTGGTCTTAAGAAAAATTTATAGAGGAGATATGACATGAAATTGAGCTTGGTAAAGTGGCTGCAAGGTGCCTCTTAGGGCCTTAGAGTGTGACGCCTCAAGCCAAAGAGAAGTGCCTGGGTTCGAGTCTTGATGGCAGCAAAGTGTGCTTTTATTTTTCATTTTGGCGTCAAGTGGGGGTTATTTAATTTATTTTGAATAAGTGGGGATTTATTTTATTTATTTTAAGTGGATAGATAATTGAGGATTTTGTTTTATTTGTTTTAAATATTGAGATAGTGGATGAATGGGGGTTATTTAATTTATTTTGAATAAGTGGGGATTTATTTTAAGTGGGTAGATAATTAGGGATTTTGTTTTATTTGTTTTAAATATTGAGATAGTGGATGAATGGGGGTTATTTAATTTATTTTGAATAAGTGGGGATTTATTTTATTTATTTTAAGTGGGTAGATAATTGGGGATTTTGTTTTATTTGTTTTAAATATTGAGATAGTGGATGAATGGGGGTTATTTAATTTATTTTGAATAAGTGGGGGTTTATTTTATTTGGTATAGATAGAAGATAATGGTGACTTTAGTTTATTTAATTTTAAATGGGATGATAATGGATAATGTGATAGATTATTTTTTTAAATGTTGGGTTTATTTAATTTTATTTTGAAAGAGAGATATGGAGAGAATATAGGAAAGAAATAAGGGGTATAAATAGGAGGGATCATTGTTTTGGGTATTCTTTTCTTTATTCATTTTCTTTTTTTTTTTTTTGCCGAAATTTGTTTCTCTCATCCCATTCCATTTGTTTCTTCTCCAATTGACCAAACCGAAACTATTCAAGGCTCCAATCTTTTCTTCCTATTACCAATCTTTCTTCCTCTAGACGTCATAGCCGAATCACCTTTTCTCCTGTGGCCGAATCTCTCAGTAGTCAGAGGGGGGTGAGGTTGATCTTTTGATGCAAGCTATTCGATCGGTTCTAATAGTGGGGTAAGGAACTCTTTGTTGTTGATCTTCTTCTCTATACCTTCAATTAAGTCGACGCTATGGAAACTAATCCTTTTCTTTTTCTTTTGACCGAACTTTGAAAGGGGTCTTTGGGGATTCTTGTAGCTATCGTTTGGAGAAGTGATCTTTCGGGATTTGAATATCCACAAGGTAGGTAACTATAAGATTTGGCCATAAGCCATTCCATTGTGTTTTAATGTTGGATTAAATCTAACATGTACTCTATAGGCATATCGACATCTCCATAGCCAAGGAGTTAATTTCAGGATTTGAGAATTTACAAGAAGGAATACAACAAAGTTTCGGGACTTGATTCTAAGTCAATCGGCAGCAAGGGATTTGAGATCTAAGACATTAGATCAAGCTTTCGGGACTTAAGTGAACCGCTAAGAGTATCAAGTGTGTACCCCACGCTATCTTTAATATAATTTATGGCAATATTTAATATGAGCATATTGATAAGAATGAGAATTAAGGCATGATATTGCATAATGTGCATGATATATGGGGGCATGTGGGATATTATGAAAAGGGGAAGTGAATGTGGTGACCTAAGACCACAATATCTGAATATGGTGTCTCATGACACAAATTATGTATCTGGTGGCTATGCCACGAATTTTATAAGGGCGATGAGCACGTCGACTGCAGCGACTGCCTTCGATGATGTGTAGCGGATGGAGGGTTGACTTAGTAGTCCCCACGGTGTGCGGGATGGTACGGGTGATGTGTAGCGGATGGCATGTAGGTTTGGGTTCGGGTTGCATCATTATTTCCTATCTGTTATATGAATATGTATGTGATATGATAATGTATGCCTAAATTGTTAAATTTTAGTGTTGGTTACACATTGAGTCTGTTTCACTCACCCCGTTGGGGAATATTTTCTTCCAGGTGACGATCAGTGATGGACCGGGTCGGCAGGAGCTTAATGGTGGCCATGCTCAGCAAGGAATTACTTTATTTGGACATTTTATTTTTATTTAAGTACTTTAAACTATTTGGGTTTGTTTTGATGTAATAAGGCCTTAGTATGAACTTTATTTCTGCATGCACGTTAAATTTTTTTTTTATATTACGAACTTTTTATCAAATTAAAGACTAAATGTTTTACTTAAATAAACCCTAAATGTTTTGACACATAAATTCACATGATTTTAATTAAAGATAAAATCTATCGTTCGACATATATTTTAACTTAAAAGTTTTGAACTTAACAATGGCATCTTTATAAAAACTTCTATTTCAAAACAAATTGGTTTTCAACTCGAGCCCAACCCAAATCGAATTTTTTTTGAAATCACTTAAAGATGTTCAAAGAACTTGAACAGTTTTTATTCGAGGAACATACCAGATCTGGTCGAGGCTCGTGGGCCGGGTTTGGGGTGTTCCAGTTACTATATAGTGGTTCATAAAAGATTGTAACAACAACCATTAGACGCAAGTTAAATCTTTTATGAATTTTCAAAATAATATATCTAAAGGTTATTGCATCCACCGCAAAAGAATATTATATCTTTTCATAATCAATGCCAAGGCTTAGCGAAAACCTTCATATTTTTATTCCTCTTTTGCAAAACTACTTCATTTGCACCCTTACAGGTTTTATACCTTTAGGTATTTAGACTGCCGGTCCAAAAACTCCACGAATTTAATTGTACTTGAGTTACGTCTTTCTATTTTGACCAATTTATTCCATATCTATATTTATCAATAGATTTATTTAAAATCCTCCTTTTATTTCATTATTTCAATAATAATATTGCATGCAAAACAATTGTTGACCACTTTTATTATCGGTTCAACATTTTCTCGAATTAATATAACTTATCGATATCTCTTATTTTCACTATTTTAATATTTAGTTTTAGGAACTTGAATCTATTCTGGAGCACCCACCTCCACTATATGACCATCTAGAAGAATTTTCATCTTTGGAATCGATCAATCTATTATTTATTCTAATTGATTGTCCTACTAGGACTTTGATTCAAATTAAAATATTAGATGGTATATAACACTTGGTTATTCTCATTAACTTTGTAGATACATCTAACAGTTAACTTGTAATGAGTTATCATTGTTGAACTTTTGGTTCAAATTATTCTTCCCCTAACTCATTACAAGTTATTATTTCTCTCCCCCTAATTTCGGGAAAACTATCGAATCAAAATAGTAATCACAAATCATGTCATAATTAAATCTCCAATACATTCAAAACATCTAATAATACAAAGAAACATGTAATTAATATATATTCTCAACTTTCTCTGAGGATTCACTCATCTTTGTGCGTTGTGGTAGAGCAATTGGAACATATATGCACATACAAAAATTTTAAGATGAGAAATATTTAACTCTTGACTAAAAACTAATTGTAATGGGGAGCATTTATAACTTATTGGCTTGATGCTACAACACGTAAATCAACATAATCTCATGTTAAAATAGGAAGTTTAGTTCTTATAAGTAATGGTTTAGATATTAATTAGAGCCATTCAATCAATATTTCTCTAAACTATTATGCACATAAATAAAAAACTTTTACAGAAGTTTTTCAAACTCAATCAATAAAAGACTGATCAGTATTAACAAGATGAATTGTCTTAATTGCATGATTTGAAATTAATTATTTAAACAAGTAATCTTGCGAACGACAAGTTGCAAGTTGAGAACACATATATGATTATTTTGTAGATGCATCTACCAAAATCATATAATATCAAAACCATCCACATGGTGGATGAATGAGCCCATATTTATTTCAGAAATGCAAAACATTAAATCTCAACTTTAGCTAGTGAGTTTCTAAGAATAAATTTTCATTGAGAACAAGCAACAAATGAGAATTTTTTAAATTAAAGAACTACTAGTTTTTTAATGAATGTTCATATGAATTCTCAATTAATTTCCGCATCATATCTTATCCAAGATGGACTAACTGGTCACGCCAAGTAGTAAATGCATTTTTATCAGTAAACTTTTGGTTTACTTTAACATGCATTTCAATTGTACTAATAGTGTCAATATAAATTGTGACAAATTGATACGTTTACTGTCATTCCTTTTACTTTGTATCCACATATAACTACTATTGTAACATTTACTACCGGAAATGTCTAAATCAATGTGAAGTCTATAATGTCACTAAGTCAACAAAATAAATATAAATTCCAAACAATTATATGCAATATTCGCTTTAGGGAATATGCCAAAATCTTTTTTCTGCTTTGAGTCTTGATGATTTTATCAAGAAGTAAGCAAATTAAACTCCAGTAGTAGACTTTGAATCTAATAAAAGTCTATTAATAGCAAACTTTGAGAGTGAATCTTATTTTCCAAGTATACAACAGGCACATAACCAATGACTTTTCATACATAAGTTTACTCTTTTGCAAGTTCTCATCAGTAATATTTTTCCACGTAATTTTAGTTTAAAATTTATTTTGAATACTGTAGAGTTACACTCACTATTTAAAAAAAAAAACTTGCAACTTCATGTGCATCCAACCATAACAAGCTTTTGATAGAATTACTATATTCTATTGCTCATAAATAAATCGTTCACGGTCAAATATTTTGCTTTCAACCCCTTAATGTGGATTATGACAAAAGATCACAAGGATAGTCACAATCAATTCAATTTAATAACAAGAGTAATAAATAATTCATTCCTCTTTTGACTCATATGAAATATCATTTTTTCCCCATTCACAATCTCAATGAGATCCATTATAAATATCTTTTAAAACCAATGAATTAACCATCACAAGATATTGAAATAATATTGGTTTTTATTTTCTTTTATGTTTGCATTCACTTTGATTGTGACTATCTTTGTGATCTTCTTTCGACTAATATTATTTCAATATTATTGCATTCCCCAAAATGAATGTAAGCATAAAAGAAAATAAAAACCAATATTCTTTCAATATTATTTTGACTAATTTTGTACTACCAAATATTGAAATAATATTGGTTTTTATTTTCTTTTATGCTTGCATTTACTTTGGGGAATGCAATAGATTTACTAGGACGAACTTACAAACGTCCCAATAGATTCTTTATTTCATAATCACCATCGCAAACATGCGTGGATTTTAAATCAAACTCTCTATTCATGTCATGATTAGCCTCCAATTATAATAAATATGATATAATAAATAAATCATAGTAAATTATACCTGAGAGTCTTTAACATCATCGTTATCACCCTAGCTGAGTGGTTAAATGCTCTAATGATTACCTATAGTGCGTTTGCCTCAATTGAAATAGTAGCAGTTCTAGGAGTCAATCGAAAATAGTAAATTTTGGGATATTTTTATGACTTATAGAGAAAAATAATTAAAAGTGAATCGTACTAATAACATGTTATAAAAAAAAAAGACAGAAAGTAAAGAACAAAGAGAATGAGAGAGCAAAGAGAGAACATATTTTTATTGATTAATCGGAATCTTTACAAAGCTTCTCCAAAGTCTCTATTTATAGTAGAGATCTACTTTTAATCACTATTAGAATTTAAAGTATATCAAAACTTATCTTGATTTTAATGGACATCCACCTAATAAAATATTCATAACAATTTTGTATATTTTCACATTTATTTTATTTTTGTCTTGTATATTAATTATTAATCATATGTCACGTTCAAGATTTTCAAAATTAAATTGGAAATTGAATTGGTCAGATCATCAGCTTCCAATTCGATAGATTTGTTCAAATCAATTGAATAAATTATTAAAAATCATAAATTTTAAAAAATCACAGAATAGAGAAAAAAGCTCAACTAAATTTTTAACTTAGTTCAACTAATTTGTATCCGCCCGCATATCATCAAATTCAACTATTTTTTCAAACCGGTAACACGACTGATTCTAAATCTAGTGAATCTAATTCTGTAAACAGTGGTCTTGCTAATTTGTTTTTTTTTTCTTTTTAAGTTTGTGTTTACGTTATATACTAATTTATTTAATGTTGTATTAATTTTAAAATATTGATCGCTTATTTAAAAGAGTCACAACATCATATATATATATATATATATATCACTTCATGTTATTTTTATCTTATATAATATTTTTTATGTTGAATTAATATCATATTTTGCGTATATAAATTGTCACCGTGTAATTATTTATAAAAAATTTATGAATTTGTATTGTGTTTATATTGTGTCTTAATTAATAATTTTTCATACTTATACAATTTAGAAAAAAATATTTATGTGCTATTATTGTGTATGTGATTTTTAATAGTATAAAATTTTAACATAGCCTTTTTTTCATATTCTTAAATTTAGTTGTGTTTGTGGCATGTTATGTTTAGTTTTGCCATAATATTTTTCTATCTCAATTTATTCTATAGTTTATATAATTTATCATAATTATACAAAATATCTTTAAAAACCCATAATTATACAAAGATTAATATGACATTTATTTAACTTTAAAAATTAATTAATTAAACTAAAATAATAATTTTTGGGTAAAAAGAAAAATCTTATTCAATTAAATTATGACTTAATTCAATCACAACCACCGTCATATCTAGAAAAGAGTAAATACTAATTAATGTCATATACAAGCGGCACATGTCAAATACATATGTATTTGAAAGATAATTCCGGTTAGTATGCAAGTAAAGTATGAAGTGGTTGATCCGTCATTTTATATTAACCAAAATTAATGATGAAAGGTAAGGAAATCAGAGCATACATGAAATGATTAGAATGGTGACCTTTCCAAACTTTCTTAACTAAAATTAATATTACGTGCCACTGCTTCAGGCGCTACGGATAAAGTGAGATCAAATTGAAAAAGAATTTATTGTGTGTATAAAAGATAATACCAAGTAAATGCAACTGAACTTGAAAATCAGCCATGATAGAGTTTTTGAAGAAGACTATTCACTCCCATCATCGTTTTCTCGTTGGGGGCGGTGGTTGCAGTTCACTGAGCCCTCACCCTCAGGGAGAAGAGTTAAAAAGAGAAGGGTGAAATGTAGTTTTCTGTGGAGGTATTTTTTTTTTTAATGGTCCTAGTTTAGTGTTTTTTTGACTTTGATTGAGGCAACCTCCAACTGGGTCCTACCTCTCCCTGCCTCCTCCTTTCAACATTACAATTCAACACACTGTCGTTTCTCCAAGCAGTCTATAACTAAACTATTACACAAAGCAGTAATCTCATTGTAGGATCTTTTGGCCATTTTATGTCCTGCAACGTACACACACATGTGTATATATATAGACTTCTCTGCATACTCCATTTGGTACACCACCTCTCTCATCTTCCTTTCCTAGTTTATTTTTGGTCTCTTCATTTCTTCTTTTTTCTTAAATGCCAGAAAACATGAGCATATCTGTAAATGGACAAACTCACGTCCCTCCCGGATTCCGATTCCATCCAACCGAAGAGGAGCTATTGCAATACTACCTCAGGAAAAAGGTTTCCTATGAGAAGATCGATTTGGATGTAATTCAGGATGTTGATCTTAACAAGCTTGAGCCCTGGGATATTCAAGGTATTTTACTTACATATCTAAGTATTGATTTATGTGTTCCATTGCCATTTACTTTATCAATATTGTAACTTATCCAGAGAGCTGCAAAATTGGAACCACTCCCCAGAATGATTGGTACATATTTAGCCATAAAGACAAGAAGTACCCTACTGGGACTCGGACCAACCGTGCCACGGCTGCTGGGTTTTGGAAAGCGACCGGCCGTGATAAAGTTATATGTAGCAACTGCCGCCGGATTGGGATGAGGAAGACTTTGGTGTTTTACAAAGGACGAGCTCCTCATGGCCAAAAATCTGATTGGATCATGTATGAATACAGACTAGAAGATAACATCGCTGAAACCAATATGGTAAACCTTTAAGCTGAAACCTTCTTAGTTCCCCCTCCCCTCCTTCATTATATTGCCAGTATTTTTCAATGATCAAAATCAGCTTCAACATCATTCACTATTAGGGAGAAAAATTATTGAAACTTTAGCTTTTCAGGTTGGATCTTGGAAGTGTTGCATCCTATCGTATATAAACAGCTTAGGAAAAAGAAAAGAAAATGCTAGGATCTGAATATAAATAATCTACGGCCTATGTAACTTTCCTACAAAGTTTTGGCCATTAAATTAATATTAACATTTTTTTTTTTTGGAATCAAGGTCTCTAATGCTATGGGGGAGGGGCCACAAGAAGAGGGATGGGTGGTTTGTCGTGTCTTCAAGAAGAAAAATCACCACAAAACCCTAGACAGCCATATTAGCTCACCTGTCACTGCAAAAGCCAGGGACCGTACGTTCCCTGCGTTCAATGATGGAAGCTTGGAGCAGATACTAGAATACATGGAAAGGAATTGCAAGGACGATAGTGAAGCTAACAACTGTACGAGTAGGAGATTCCTCAGCCCCATGGAGACATCCACCAGCAACGTCTACCCGGCCGACTCATTCATGGAACTCCCAAGCTTAGAGAGCCCAAACTCCGCCAGCAGCCAGAACTGTTACCAACCCATGTTGACGGACAATGAATGTTCAATCACCAACCAGGTCAGTGGTGATCCCAACTCAGTTGGTAACTATGACTCTTGGCTCACCAACTGGGCAGTACTTGATCGGCTTGTAGCTTCTCAGCTCAATGGTCAAACAGAGACATGTAGGCAATTAGCTTGCTTCGATTACCACACCACAGCCTACTGCAGCCCCAGTACTACTGATCATCATGATCTCCAATTACCAGCTCTTCGATCAGGATTATATCTGAGAATTTGACATTGGAGGTTCACCTCATCATTTTCATATTCGGCCCACTGTTTGACGCGGTGAATGCTAGTGTATAACAGGTCAATAACCCCTATATATTCTAATATAAAATGAAAGGTTGTGTTACAACAACAGTTATGTTAATGAATACATAGAATGGTATTAATATAAATAAATAGTGAACTTTCCTAGATGGGGTGGCATTGTCTACCATTATCTTGAATTAACCAAGATGTCTACCATTTTCATAGGTTAGCATTCTAGAAGCATGCCTAGTTGATAATATCCGTCTCTTTCTAAACGCAATCATATCATAATTCTCAACTTTTAGCTTGCGTCCTTGTACAGTGAACAAGGTGGCCATGTTCCTAGTTAATTATCTCCTGAGCCACATGGTTTGTCTTTGGGATCGTTTTAGGGGTTTGAGGGATGGTTCGAATATTGGTATTCTCATTTGGTGTACGAACTACGAACTGAGTTTTTTTTTTTTTTTCTCTCTGAAATTTAAAAGAGAAAGAGAGAGACGAGAGGATTATTTTAAAGATACTAGTATAAAGACTTGCTGGTTGATCGACACACCGAATCAATATATTCAATCAAATTTAAATAGCGAGACAAATTGTTGATTGGGATTTGATTTTCAGGTTTCATAGCCTGTTTTACTGTTTGAAGTATAAACCATGACCAACGTGTACGAGTATGATTACTTGGCAGGTTAGAACCTATTTGTGAAGAGATTGAGCAATCCCCGTTGAAGTTCGTTGACCAAAAACCAAAGTGCGGTTGAATTTGTCTATTTCTAGTTAATTGGTATTTCTTTTATCCAGTTAATACATTGATTTATAGTCTTTCCACAGTCACCAGTTTCGCATCGGTTTCGGTTAACATTGATGAGTATGGTCGTACCAGTCTGCTTTGATCAATTCCAGTCATACTGGGTGAACATGATGCGCTTAATTTATTTATTTTTATAATTTTATTTATTGGACAAATTTTAAATTTTAAAATATAAAACTAAAATATAAACTCAGTCACGGTCAAAACAAAATCCTCATCACCTATACCTTCTTTTGTCGGAAGAGGGATAGAAGTTGAATGCCTAAATCACTAAAATTTCATCCTTCAGCTTGATTTCAAACTACTTTTTCAATCTTTTGTATGTATGTTAATGTTGAATGGGCTAATGTTGTGGATTATATTATCATTTAATACATGATTTTTTTTTTTTGTTAATTTTGGACTTGCTGAATGATAAATTTTTATTTTAGAGTGTGTTGACAAATATTTTATATTTAAAATTTATTTAATATCATTCATTTAATATTTTTAAATATTAAAATATACATATATTAAATATTTTTATAAATCTGTAATAGTATGTCGGAACAGATCGGTATCGGTACGTACTAGTTCCAGTACTAGAAAAATAGTGCGTCTATTGATGTGGTATTGTAATAGACTGATTTGCAGTGATATCGAAAAATGTAATTTCGAAACCTCATTTTTATAACCCAAGTCCATAAATATTAAATATTAATTAATCTAGTAATATACTAAATTTTGGTCTAGTAATTTTATTGAACTGATGATTAATTAGGGTACAGGAATTAAATCGTAAAAATTCAATCACTATAGACTTTTATATTGCTAAAGGACCAAAGTGACAAATAAACCATTTTATATTATGAGTTGGAGGATGATGATGGAACTTCCACTATCTTTAGTTATTGATTCTTAGTTTATGGTTAATTAAGGATTTATTAAATTAAATTTGGTTAGTTCCAGTGGTGTTAGAAAATATAGTTTTGGGACATCGTTTTTATAAATCGAGTTCATAAATATCAAATAAGAATATTTACGGAATTAGTGTATAAATGAATTGAATTTTGGATAGGTAATTTTTTCAGATTAATGCTTAATTAAGGTTTAAGGATTAAATCATAAAATCTAATCGCTATAGATTTTTAATTAGAAAATAACTTGAGGACTTAAATTGCAATTAATCTAAGGCCTAAAATAGTAATTAGACCATACTAATAAACATGCTAGTGGATGGAAAGCATTATAAGCCTATTAAATAAATTAAAGTAAAATTTGTTAATTAAATGAAAGTAAATAAACTAAATAAAATATATATACTTATAATTGAATTAGTGGAAGAAAAAGATGAAAGATATCATCTTCTTCTTCTAAACAACGAAACCAGATAAGGAAAACCTAAAGAAAACTTCACGGTATTAGGCCTTAATTTATATTATACTATTACTGAATTATTATTCATAGCTAAAAACAACACAGGATCGTTGAAAAGGAAAGGAAATGTGAGGGTTGACGATGAGTGATGCAAGCTTTCGATTTGTCTTTTTATGACTCGAAACCAATTTAGGTACTGCATATTCACGATATATTACATTTATAAAATATTGAGGTAATCTATTAATATTTATTGAGTGAAATGCTATGGTTGGAATTGAATATCGAGATAAAGACTAAATTAAATAGAATAGAAAGTTGCATGACTTAATTGATACAGGAAATTGGTGTGAAATTGAGCTAAAATATGTTATAATACATGATGAATTGATGAATTTATGTTGAATTGAGAATGATAGGATGTGACTTGAACTATGTGATGATATTGCAAATTGGTTACTCTATTAATTGTACAGGTCTATACTTCGGGTTAGCCGATGATACATTATGGTGCCAGTGTGAGATGCAGATCAACTAATCCGAGTATTCATCTTGAAAATCCGAGTTAGGTTAACAGGATTATATCAATGTATTTTGTGATTAAATGCAATTGAATTGTTTTGATCATACGATAGTGTTTGTAAATCAAATGAAACCGAGGCCTAGGGGTCGAAACAGATTCAAACGAGTTGGAAAACTCTAGAAATGAATGAATTAGGTGATACTAGAAGTGGTAAATCGAAAATAAGACTGATAAGGGAATTTTTTTTTATATTGATATGTTCAAAATATTGTTATTATAAGCATAATGAAATGTCTATATAGATTGTATTAAAGTGGGATGAATTGGTGTTAGTTTTATACACTTAACGTGCTTATATTGAAGATCTAAAGCTTAGAAACTCCAAGTAATAAGTATATGGTAGATATGTGCATATAATTGTACATGTTTACTTAGGGTAGAATTATTAATGCTAATGTTACATAATTGAATTAAAAAATACCACTGAGCGTACGGTTTTATTTTCTTTGTGCTCAGGTATAGTAGATTTTCAATGGATTGAGGGAGACTCATCTCAGCATCCAGGAATAGAACCTAACTCAGCAATGATGGTGTATTTATGTTTTTAAATAGTTTGGCATGTACCTATCTGGTTGAGTCACTTTTGGTAAACTTTATGCCTATATAAACTTGAGTGCCAATTTGGTTTATGTGAATATGGTTAATGATATTGAGTATTCTCATAAGTAAGTGATATGTGAGTGGAGTGTATAATTTTGCAATTTGAAGTTGTGTTTGGTTGGATTGGTGCAAACATATGCTTTATGTATTTTGTATTAGAATTTGGTATGTTTGGAGTAAGTTAATAGATTCTAGTTGTGTGCATAGGTATTTCCGTTTATATGATTGTTATGTGAATTTGATTAGTTAGACTTGGCTATAAATGTTTAATTTTGGCTTAGAATATCATACCATGATGTAATGTCAATGGTCATAGAGAAGTAGGAAATTTCATTTGTGTTTTGTTTGAATGGCTTAGGAATTGGTTATAGGAAATGATACTTGGTACATGTTGAACAAAGTTCACATATTTTTGTTTTGGTGCATTGGTTTGGTATAGATTAGCTGGAAATTGATTGGAATGAGTATATTTATTGGTTTGGAAACTTGCAGGTTTTAATCAAAGGTAAAATTGCAGAAATAGTGTGTGACGTGCAACGTCACACGAATGTCATCATGACAAGATTTCGGCTCTAAGCCACGGAATGATGAGTAACCCTGTCATTGTGACAAGGGCCAAGTCAATATGTCACGTCACGGCAAAGAACCCCCTCACATCGTGATGTCGATACTATATTTTGAAACTTTTACAATTCAGCCCTAATTCCATTTCGAGTTAACTTTAAAGCTTTCAAAAGCCCTATAAGTCCCAGAAAAGTTAGTATATCATATTTTTATACTAAAATGCTTATGTTTACATGAATGGTGTTACGAATTAGATGGTTTGTATTTGTAGTTGTTCCAGCAACAAATGTGACTTTTTGCTACTCGGACCCGACGATCGGATTGGATAAGAAGGTGTTACAGGTATAGGCTACCTTTATTCCTTCAAATAGTTTGGCACATTTGTACTAACATTGTTAGTTATACCTTATTTGACAGTGACTCGTGGCAACCTCTCAGTATGCCTTGTGACAAGCATAAATAAAAAATTTGAGAAATCTTTAAAAATATATAAAGTGATAAACATAATGTAACATTCCAAAACCCGGCCTAGAAGTTTTCACCAAATCTTGGATGTTACATTGATCATCGAAGTGATCTGAAAACAATTTTACAAAAAGAATTGTTAAAATCTCATTACGAACACAGTTTGCTAAATTTGAACTAAACCATTTAACAATTTAGGATTCAAAACAGATATTTAAGTTACGTTAAAAACATTCAGAAATATAAATCCACAGTTCCCATAAACACTTACAGACCAAAAAAATTTAATAAATTTAGACTTGAAGAAAAACTTTATTAGCTTTCCTCAAAACTTATTATTTCGAGACCTCCGGTATGCCGAGTCCAGCTTTAGAACACAAGAGTACCTGAAAGGTAGAAACACTAAGGGGTGAGCTACACAAGCTCAGTGTGAGTTCGAAATAGGCAAACGGCAACAGACAGAGTGACTTAACATATAATCCAGTAAAGCATATGTTTACAAATCACATACAAATACCTCAAGCGACAATTTGATAAATGGAAAGTTATCATTAACAAAGCACACACATTTATATTATCATTCCAAACACTCATGTACCCAATCAGCACAGACTATTCAAAGCATTTCATAAATGTGCTAATGATCATTCAAACAGACATAAATTCAGATGCATAAATTATGCGACAATCAAAAATCCCACCCAACCAACCAAACACCTCTTCGTCCACCTTACACACCACATAAGGGATACAGAAGGTCGGTCCACCCTGCACACCACATAGAACCATAAAAGGTTCATCCACCCTACACACCACGTAAAGTGGAACTAAGCCACTTGAGTAAAAGGATACAACTGTGCTGGTATATAGTCAGTATAGTACGGTAACCTGCTATACAAAAGATTGCAGTTAAAACTGCCCAAATCAGACTTCCTTCTCTTCGTAACCAAAAACCTAGAGTTTTCATGCTAATGCAGTAATGCAGATAGTACGCATACATACATATAGAAACAGACATTCACGTTTTCAGTTGCACAGACTCAGATTTGATTACACTAGTATTTCAATACTCATTTATGAAAGTGACATTAATTTTAGACTTCACCATATAAATGAACAATTCAATTAAAGCTCATGAATGCATAAATATCCACGAAACCATACTTGATCGAGTCCCAAACATACTTACCAAGGCTTACCGAGGGTCGAAACACACAGAAACACAAAACGGGTTAAAATATAACATAGAAAAAAAATCTGTGAGATAAGGCCACACGGCCGTGTGGCACCAAAAGTTGCCTAAAAACCCTAATTCCCAAATTCACACAGCCGTGTGGACTGCCTGTGTGGTCAGGAAACCACACCGAAACAGGTCAAAAACGTAGTTTTGCAACAGCAAAATGAACCCCAATCGCTAACCATTCAAGACACATCAGAATTTTGCAGATTTCCCCAAAATCTAACAGCAATTCCATATCAAAATTAGACAGTTCAGAACACACATGTGATTCGCGATAAAAAGCACCAAGACTGATCGATTCGCTCCCACCACCATTCAAAAACCTCAATTTCACACACAACTACACTATAAGAATTCCAATTCAACAACAAAAAGAAAACTAAAGTGATTCTATCATTAACCCCAAAAACAAAACCTACCTTCTTCACTTTTGATTAAACGAACACACGAAGACAAGACTCCCTTGAAAGACGACAAGTAACGATAAAATGGAAGAAGCAAAGAATCAAAAGAAACTGAATTTTTGGAGAAGAAAGAAAAACAAAAAAGTTACAGAGGAACAAAGTGGAAAAGAACATGCAAGGAAAAATGGGAAAAAAAAAAGTGAAACTGTTGAGTTTTGAAATAAAAAAAAAACAAAATAAATTTAAAACTTAAAACCAATTTAGGATATAATAAAAATATTGCCCCAAAACACACGAGGAATCGAACCCAGAACCCAGAAGTAAACTAACACACAAGTTGCTATTATTATTTTGAAATTAAAAATACATAAAATTTTAAAAAAAAAAGGTATAAAAAAAAGTTTTCAATTGTCACTGTTTGTGCATGAGGATAAAATTAAATTAACTAATGAAGGCTTCAAGGCATGTATCAATACCACTTTCTTTAAGATTCTATTCGCCCTACCTATACTTTGGTGTGTAAAAAATTACTGATAAATGAGCCTCGAGGATACAATGAAATCCAATGGTTGTCTACGGTTTGCACTGACAAAAATAATCCATTGAGCATTGGGTGAAGCATAGCAGGAATATCAATTTCTATAATAAAAAAAACTATTGCAGTAATTCTTTATAGAACAATTTAGAAATATTAGAAGACAGAGGAAAATAAAAATGAACTTTTGGGGTGTTTTTAGTTTACCATACAAATGAAAATCCATTCTGTTGGAAAAAAGAGTTTGGAAAATGAAGCAGAAAATAAGTTTAGGGTAAGACTAGAGTATTAATTTTTTTTCCAAAAACAATAACTTGGTTGTGATATCTAAATTAATAAACACTTAATTAAAATTGTACATTTTTTATTCGTCTAGGATGAACACTTCGACTAAGTAGTTTTCTCCGCTATCCTCAGGCTCACGTCTGTCGAGTGTGGGCTTGCTTTGAATCAGAAAATTCTCCACAGAATTACCAATGGGGTAAGTTCGTAATTTTTCTAAACTTTTGGGTCAATTTGTAAATAAAAATATCTCTAGAAATCTTCTGAAATAATTTCTTCAGAGAATTTTCTCTCTACAACTTTCTCTTGAATTCAAGTGTGTGAAAAAAATGACCCATGACTCTCTTCATATAGAGAGAGTCTAGAGAGTTCAACTATTATCGAACTTAATTACTTTAATATTAAATTAATATAATATTTATCAAGATAAACATTAGATTAAATTTAATATTAAATCTATTAAAGTAATAGAATACTTATCTACAAGATAAATATTAAATTAAATTTAATATTGTGATAATCACTTTAATATTAAATTAATAAACTACTATCAAGATAGGTATTAAATTTAATTTAATTTTAAAATAATTAAAATAATATTATTTTTGAAATAGTTAATCTGAAATCAAGTTATTCGGTAGAGTCCCAGTAGGAGTGTGATTCCTCCACTGCTCACCTATCGAAAGACCACTCGTCGGCCATCAGAATGCAATTATTGCAGCCGTCGGCACCGTCGTGTCTAGTGGTGCCATCACAGGTGCGACACCCTTATGACACCACTCGTCGATCCGGTTTCACATACCGGGCTTAGTTTGACCATTTTTGTGTCTCGATCTCAGTTTTTGGTTCTCGAGCTCAATTTTCAATCTCAAGTCTAATTTTCAAGTTCAATTACTGTAACACCCTAGACTCGACCGAGTAGGTTCGACCTAAATCTGGCGTGCCATATTAGCCAACGAAGTGACTCTCCATTAACTTCCAACCTAACCTCTAACACACCACTTAATTACAGCATGAAATATGCTAAGTTATCACACAACAGCAGAATAAATTTATGCATATAAAACATGCGAGCTTACAAAAAAAATAAAGGAAAGGTTCACTCGTCAAACAGTAGAAAGATTTAAGGGTTTGCATAAAAGATATGAACAAAGTAGTCTTAGGGTTCGCACAACATAAATTTATACAAGTACATAGAAATTATTACTAAAGTTTAGCACCACATCATAGATTCGCACAACAAGATGACATATAGTTCGCAGTATAACATAAAACATAAGTTCACAAAGATACATGGGTTTGCAACTTAACAGGGTTCACATATAAACAGACTACGCAAACAAAGGAATCATACATGCATAGGTTTCATACTTTGATAGGTTTCATATAAATACATGGGTTCGCATACTTATATGGGCTCGCATAGTTTGTCTAAGTTCGTTAAGTAGAAAGACTATCTCTACGGGGGTACGCATGTAATTTTTGAGGTCACAAAAAATAGTACTTATCAATAAATCTGACACGTGTATTATGACAAAAGGAAATACATGCAACACTTATGCATGAATAAACATCAACTTTATTCATAATAAAATGTAATATTCTAAGACATGGTTCACAAAGATAAAATAAACTTAAATTGTAACACCCATCACCGGTATTCATTGTCGGAATCAAGTTACGGAGCACTACCGTACTTATTACACAATTAAACATACAATTTCTCATACATTTTTCCATTTCAAATATAAACCAATCACAATCATTCACAGTGCCCCTAATACGAGCCTAAGAGGCCCAAATCATGCATTAGTAGTGGTTCGGGACTAAACCAATAAATTAGAAGAATTTTAGAAAACTTAGAAAATTTTGTAAATTATGGGGGACACACACCTGTGTGGCCTGGCCATGTGTCTCACACGGCCAAAGACACGCCCGTGTCACAGGCCATGTGGACATTCGAAATAGGATCACATGGCGTGTCCCAGCCCATGTCCGACCCCGTGTAACTCCCTGACTTGGGTCACACGGCCAACCACACTCCCATGTGACCAACCCGTGTGCCCTTTCGAAATGGCCTCACACGCCCGTGTGCCTGGTCGTGTGCTAAGTCGTGTCAAACCTGTAGGGTATACTGACTTATGCCACACATCCAAGTCACACACCCGTGTGCCTGGCCGTGTGCTAGGTCGTGCCAAACCTGTAGGCTATACTGACTTATGCCACACATCCAAGTCACACACCCGTGTGCTAGGCTGTGTAGAGCATACTGACTTGATTTCTAATTCAACATTAGGGGACACATGGCTGTGTCACCTGACCGTACCTTGTTCTGAATGCAGTCTTCGGTACATCCGAATCTTTAACTCACAACTGATAATAGCCAGATTTCAATCAATCTTCGAAAACACTGTTGCTCCTTTCAACTGATCAAACAAATCATCAATTCTCAGCAAATGATACTTATTCTTTATCATAACCTTGTTGAGATAACGATAATCGATACACAATCTCATCGATCCATCTTTCTTCTTTACAAACAACAGTGGTGCACCCTAGGGCGAAAAACTAGGTCATGCAAAACCTCTATCTGTTAACTCTTGCAACTGAGCTTTCAATTCTTTCAATTCTGTCGGAGCCATTCTGTACAGAGCTATAGACATCGGTGATGCTCCTGGTACTAATTTAATGGCAAACTCGACTTTTCTGGTAGTGGCAACCCCGATAACTCTTTTGAAAACACATCCGGATACTCACAGGCTACTGGCACTGATTCAATCTTCGATTCAGACCCTTTTGTATCCAATACATATGCAAGATAAACATCACAATCTTTTCTCACATATCTCTGAGCTGACATCGACGAAATCATAACAGGCAATCCACTCGACTCATCTGATTCAATTCGAATGATTTCACTATTCTGACATTTCAATTCAATAGTCTTTCATCTACAATTCACAACAGCATCATGCAGCATCAACCAATCCATATCCAAAATTACATCAAATTCATCAAACGGAAATAGCATCAAATTTTCTGGAAAATAGTAACCCCGAATCATCAGAGGACAACTCTTGCAAACTTTATCAACTAAAACATATTTGCCTAAGGGGTTTGACACTTTAATCACAAATTCGGTAGACTCAACAGGCAAACTCTGACTAGACACTAAATCCATACAGATATATGAATTAGTCGATCCAGGATCAATCAAGGCAATTACATTAGTGACATAGAGAGAAAAAATACCAGTGATAACATATAGTGACGACGCATCTTTGCGAGTGCAAATAACGTAAGCTCTAGCTGGTGCTCTAGCCTCGGATCTCACAGCAGAGTCCTTTGTCGCTTCTTTGCTACTAGTCACATTTCTTGTATTTCTAGGTGTCCTCCCTCAAGCAGCAGTGTTGCTCGATCTGGCATTCTAAAATTTATCTTTCTCAGCTAACTTAGGGCAATCTTGAATAAAGTGATCTAATGAACCACATAGGGCAATCTTGAATAAAGTGATCTAATGAACCACATTTGAAACAAGCTTTATTATTCATCCAGCAATCTCCAAAATGTCGTCTTCCACACTACCTGTTGTTTTTCACACTACCAACGCTCGATACTGAAGTGGCTTGAGCTTTAGGACTTGTATATTGCTTTCCACAATCTCTATCCGAATACTCCGCTAAAGCTGTTGAACGATTATACGAATCCCGTGATTTCTTTGACGAAGAGTGACATGGTTTACTCATCGATCTCTTTCTCGAATCTCTATCCTCAAAATTAGCTTTTCTCTTTTCTTTGCCCAATTCCTCGGCTTTGCAAGCCCTGTCAACTTGTAACACCCTTAACCCGAAACCGTCATCGGATTAGGGTCAAAGGCATTACCAGACAATAGGATCATTTCACAACCCATTTACGACACAAAGTCATCCATCATCATAATATATCAAACATAAACAAATAGTCCCTTTTTAAGGCATATAAGACCTTAAACACATGCTAGGGAGGGGTCGGGACTAAACCGAAACATGTACATAAACTTCTCAAAATTTAAAACTTTTCTAAGTTACAGGGCTTAAACGCCCGTGTGGGCAGGCCGTGTGCCTCCACGGCTAATAGACACACCCGTGTGTCCTTCCCGTGGTCTATCCTGACTACACTCCCACAGCCACCAAGCACGCACTTGTGCCTTGGCCGTGGACTATCTTGACTTGGCCCCCACGGTCACAAAGCACGCCCGTGTACCCTGACCGTGGTCGATCCTGCCAAAACCAATACAGTTATCCAGCACCCCCGTGCTAAGGCCGTGTACTACTAGGCCATATACTGACTTACGCCCACGGTCACCAGGCACGCCCGTGTGCCATGACCGTGTGACATTATAGGTCATTTGCAAGACCCAAAATGCCACCCACTTAGGGTCAATCACTACAAGCACACTTAAGTATGTTTATACATACATTTTGGAAACCATTTCCTATCATATGATCAATCTATCAACTCATACAAACTCACTTTTAATCATATCAACTTATAAGCTAACATATACAATTTGAACACATTCAATACTAAACATTATTCCTTCTCAATTTCACTAAATCATACTAGCATTTTATCAACACAAAGTTACCATTTACAAGTCAATTTCTCAACTCACAATCCATACCAAAAGATGCATCAAATATCAAAGCCATTCATGCTCAATGCCGTCATATATCTAGCCACATCACATGGCTATTTACACATCTCAAATATGTCTCAAAATAACTAGCCTATACATGCCATATTCCAACTATGTACATCTATCCAAAGGTACCAAAAATAGTTTGCCGATAGTGTGATTGAGAAGCTGACAATCCCCAGATCCGAGCTAGCTTTACTGACACTGCAAAGCAGAGAAACAAACCACACAGTAAGCTTTCCAAAGCTTAGTAAGTTCGTAACAAAATACATTAAATCAAGACATATCATCACATAGATTATTTCAAAATCTAATATCTCATATCATCCAAAGCTAATAATTTCAATTAACCTTCCATAAACTCATTCGTAATTTCATCAACCACATAGGTTCCGAATGTACCTTAGCCAACACTTAGTTGTCAAATATTTATGCTACTCAGTACTCATGAATCACTTCGATCAACATTCGTCCCTTCTTCAATTTATTCGCACACTTAATGCCTAAATAGTTAACCGAAGCTTAATTAGCATCGCACACTTAGTGCATCCATATCAAACCGATTTTGAATCGGTATCACACACACAGTGCTAACCACAAAGCCGAAGCTTATATTACTCCGCACACACAGTGCTATTTATCTTGGTCACATTTCCAAATACGCACACTTAGTGCCATTTAATTCAATCTATCACATAGCATTAACATTTCAACAATATCATACCATTCATTTCATAACATTAAACACAACTAAATACACGTATTATGTCCGAACTTACCTTGGATGTCAAAATACCGAAACGATCGATTAATCGAGCACTTTCTCTTTGCCTCGATCTCGATCCAGACCTCTCCTTTCTTGGTCTATACACATTCAAATTCAATCCATTCAATCACCAACTCATTCAATTTAGTCCACACATACACATTTAGGGCATTTTACAAAATAGCCCTCACGTTTTCACATTTCGACACTTTAGCCCCTAATTCACAAAATCATCAAATTCACAAAATTTCAACTAACACAAGCTTAGCCGAATTTTGCTTGTGTTCATACAAACCCTCACACTTCATTTATTTCACATTTAATCCTTCAAAATGCTATTTTCTTAATTTAGCCCTAATTAGCTAAATTCATCAAAACTCCAAGAACAAAACATGTTCATTAAACACATATATTTCATTTAACACTAACACTCATCACAAAACTCACCATTTCATCAATGGCACATTTCTTAAACATCATCAATTCACAAAATTTAAGCATGGGTTTTAAAGAGCACAAAGCAACAATCACAAAAACATAGAAATTATCAAAAATCGAGCTCAAACATACCTTGAATCAAGCTCAACTCTAGCCAAAATTTCAAAGCTTTTCTTCCTTCTTTTCTTTTCAAATTTTCGGTGGGTGAAAGATGAACACTCATCAAATTTTCATGCTTTTGTTTTAGTATTAATACCTTATTAAACATTTTACAAATTTGTCCTTTTAATAAACATATAAGACAATTTAGCATTATGGTTATCTAGTCATTTAACACCCCACTATCTTAACAATAATTTATTAACAACATAAGGCCTCCTCCTTAAAAAGCCATCAACATTTAAGTACTTATAATTCAGCACATAGCTTTTACTCTATACGCGATTAAGTCCTTTCTTTTAATTCGACACAAAAACGATCAAATTATCACACAGAATTTTCACACAAACTGTATCACATACTATTTACACAGAAGATAACATTAAATTAACATTCTGACCTCGGATTTGTGGTCTCAAAACTACTATTCCGACCAGGGTCTAAACCGGGTTATTACACAACTAACACAACAAATTCCTTCAATTCCAAAATCTCGACTAATAGCCTCATGTCTTCATTTAACCCGTCTTCAAATCGTTTACACATAATTGCCTCAATGGAAACACATTCTCGAGTATACTTACTGAGTCTCACAAACTCTCTCTCGTACTCGGTCACATACATTCGACCTTGTTTCAACTCCAGAAACTCTTTGCATTTTTGGTCAATAAATCGCTGACTGATGTATTTCTTTCTGAACTCGGCTTGAAAGAATTCCCATATGACTCTTTCTCTCGGTACCACAGATATCAAAGTATTCCACCACTAACAACATCATCAGCTACAACTCGATTGGGATCTATTTTGTAACACCCCTTACCCGTGTTCAAAGCCGGAATCTGGTTTAGGGCATTACCTAACTTATCTCGCTTAAACGTCTAAAATAGGGCTATAAATCATTCTTGGCCCACGAGGCCCTAAACATACCTCCGAGAGGTTTCGAAATCTATTCGAAAACTTTTACGAGCTTGAAAAACTTTTCTTCAAAATAGGGGCCACACGTCCGTGTTGGTCTAGGGACACGCCCGTGTGCCCCTAAGACATGCCCGTGTCTTCCACCCGTGGTCGAGCCTGACTAAATTCACATGGCCGGACACACACCCGTGTCTTAGCCCGTATGCCAAAACCTTGGCATTCTGACTATGACGGCATCATCTCACTAAGGTCACACGGCCAAGGCACACGTCCGTGTCCTTAGGTCGTGTGTCGAATTATATTCCACAATTAATGTGCAGACTTCACACGGCCTGGGCACACGCCCAGGCCATGTCTCCCACCCGGCTGAGACACACGGCCGTGTCTCTTCCCGTGGAGCAAACTGACTTGCAAACCTAGCATGTAATGGGACACACGATCGATCCACACGCCCGTGTGTCTACCCGTGTGGACAATTAGATGGCTATCTACCAAGCCCTTTGCCACCCTACATTACGCACATACATATTCCAATTGAAAACATAACAACTCATAACCCAAAGGCATATCGAAGAACTCATTAAAACATCCATACATAAGGGCATGCACTTCAAGAATATCATCTTCATTTAAGCATCGGAATGTACCAAGTATCGGCCTAACTTAAGACCATTACAAAAATGACTTTAATACCATACAAAGCCAACACTTTGGCCAACAATTACTACTTAACAACATACTCGAGCCTTATACATGCCATACTCAAAATAAGTCTAAATTGTTATACCAAAGTGGTGTTGATAGTGTGATTTCCGAACTCCGTCGTCCACAACCTCTCGAGTTAGCTTAGCAACACTACAAGGAAAAAAGGCAATGAAAGGGGTAAGCATAGCGCTTAGTAAGTTTGCATGGAAATAAATAGCAACAATAAGCTCTTAATATAGTCCATCCATGGCATTAACTAACCATACACAAGTCATAGGCTTCTTGTCATACTTACTCACATTTGCCCTTAATAAGCACATATCATGCCACATATCGTAATCGTTTCTTCGTGACTCATTCACGAGTACCTGTATTCACTCATTCACATGACTTTAGTACTAATCTCATTTCTACTTCCATCCCATCTACTTATCCCATTAATCTCTAGGGATACTCAAATACGCATATTCATCGTTATTAGTGTAGGTACGAAGCCAATACCATATCCCCGAGGTGGTCTTACATGGAGTCACCTCTAAATGCCAATGCCATATCTCGGATAAGGTCTTATATGGACTTTTACATCAAGTATCGATGCCATATCCCGGATATGGTCTTATACGTTTCTCATATTCATTACCGAAGCCATATTTCGAATATGGTCTTATACGAAAATCTCAACTTGGTACCGAGGCCATGTCCCAGACATGATCTTATACGGGACCTTATCTATTTCATATCTCGATGATAGCCTTTTCATATTTATTATAGTCCACTAGGACTTCAACATCAATCACTCAATTTAGTATAGTATCATGCATCAATATGATACCAAGCATTTCAATTATGCTAACATAAATGTTGCATTAATCACATACAAACTTACCTCATTTTCAAAATGAGCCAACTCGTCGGTCTAGTCCGAGACTTTATTCTTTCCCCGATCGAGGCGGATTCTTGGTTCTTCTTGCTCTATAATAGCAATTTAGCTCATTTTAATCACTACATTAATAAAAACATTTCAATAATCATGCTTAGGCAAAATTACTATTTTGCCCCTAGACTTTGGCAAAATGACCATTTTGCCCCTAGGCTCGGAAATGAATTCAAATCATATTTCTACCTTTAACAAGCTTAGGTGAACATTTAATACTCTTATAGCTATCATCAAAACTCAACATTTCACATAATTACTACAAATTGGTAACATTTTCATCAAGGTCCAATTAGGTGTTTTCAAGACAACACCTTTCACAAAAGTTGTTCATCTAAAAACTAAGACTCATTTTCTTCCATAAAAATGCAATAAATAACAATGAAAGCTTTCATGGAAAAACTCTAAACTCTTCACCATATTACAATTTAGTCCCCTCACTTAAAAGCTTAAGCTTTAGGGGTCTTAAAAGTACAACTATCTTCAAGAAAAGATCACTAGAACACTTACTTGTAAAGAGATGAGTGTGCTGAAATTTTTGAAGCTTTTTAACCCCTATTTGCTGCTAATTTTCGGTGGAAGAGGGAAGAAGAAAAGATGATATCTTTTCTTTCCTTATTTAATTAAAACTAGTCAAATAAGTCACCAACTATTACCAACTTTGTCCATCTTTGTCTCCTAGCGTAGTCTATGGCTGACCAAGCCTTTCCAAAGGGCTAAATTGCCTTTTAAAGACCTCAACTTAACAATCTATGACTATTGGGTACCTTTAGCCTATAGAATGGAACTTTTGCACTTTATGCGATTTAGTCTTTTTTCGCGATTAAACAAGAAATCGCTAAAATTAAAGTACCAAAATTCTCATGTACATATACCATCATGCTCTAACTCATAATATGACATGAAAATAAATTTCTCTAATCTCAAATTAGTGATCCCATGATCACTGTTCCGACTAGCCCCTAAATTGGGCTGTTACGCATTTACTATATGAAAACATGATTTAAATTGTCAAGAGATATCACACTATCACAGGTTATATATGGCATGTATAGCTAGACTCTCACATACACTACACTGTGACTCTGATACCAATAAATGTAACACCTTCATTGCCGAAATAGGGTTTCGGAGCATTACCGAACTTATTAGACAATTAAACATACAATTTCTCATACATTTTTCCATTTCAAATATAAACCAATCAAAATCATTCACATTGCCCCTAATACGAGCCTACGAGGCCCAAATCATGCATTAGAAGTGGTTCGGGACTAAACTGATAAATTAGGAAATTTTTAGAAAACTTAGAAAATTTTGTAAATTACAGGGGATATACGCTCGTGTGGCCCTGCCGTGTGTCTCACGCGGCCAAAGACACGCCTGTGTCATAGGCTGTGTGGACATTGGAAATGGGATCACATGGTCGTGTCCCAGCCCATGTCCGACCCCGTGTAACTCCCTAACTTGCGTCACACGGCCAACCACACACCCGTGTGACCAGCTCATGTGCCCTTTCAAAATGGCCTTACACGCCCGTGTGCCTGGCTATGTGCTAGGCCATGCCAAACCTGTTTTGTATACTGGCTTATGCCACACGGCCAAGTCACACGCCCGTGTGCTAAGCCGTGTGGAGCATACTAACTTGATTTCTAATTCAACACTAGGGGACACACAGCCATGTCACCGGACCGTGTGTCACACATGGTTGATACAAACACCCGTGTCTCTGCCTGTGTGGACAAAAATAGGCTATTTACAAAGCCATTTTGCTCACCCAAATATCACACACCTACACCAAACCAATTGGCAAAAAACATGTCATAAATAGGCTTCTCAACCAACCTCAACCAAGCATAATTCATACCATTTCAATACCAACAACAACAAAGCACACATGTAACACAATATGCTATTTCATTCATGCCAATTTCACATTCTCAAATGACTTAAATGTTCACTTTCATTTATGTATCACTTTACCTAAATCACAAGCAATACCAATTATCAATTATCAACTATATGATACTCCAAAAACCAATTCACAACAAGCATTTACCATAAGCATTTATATAACAATTACCAATCACACAACAAAGACCATTAGCACATATATATACATCACTAATTATGCCAAAATAAGCCAACTCACACGGCTATACACAAAACCAAACACTCAACATTTACAAGCCAATTCAAGTGGCCAAATCCATTACTAACATATACTAAAATGACCATAATTCCTAAACATGCCATATACCAAATACATAGATTCAAAAGTACCAAAGTGATAGCTTGATAGTGTGATGAGGTCTCCGACGATTCCCAAATCCGAGCTAGCTTTGATTTCACTATAAAACACGGAAAAATAAACAATGTAAGCTAAAAAGCTTAGTAAGCTCGTATGAAATAATAAGCAAACCTCACCTTTCAATTACCATTCAAGAATAAGAACATAACATATTACAAAACATTTAATCACAATGTTAACATATATTCAATCACATAATTAACCATGAACTCACAACTTCCATAGATTCAATGCTTATATAGTTTTCGTACATACTTGTACTGATACGTATCTATTTCTCACCATTTCATATCTTCGATATACCCGTTGAACCATTTGGAATACTATCAGATACTTGGGAATCTCGCACCCTAAGTACCACATACATAGCCGAAGCTATCTCAATCTTATATCACATATAATGCTCACTCTCGAGCTATCAACGGGTCTGTTCACACAAGCTGATGAGAATCAGCAACACCGGATAACTCAGCCACCGGTAGGACGTACAGACCAGCACCCAAATCACATAACCCCTAATGACATGTCCTTTGTATCCTAATCTATTCCTAAGGTTCAATCGAGATTTCACATTTGCCGAATCATCGTCGAATATATCCGCAAGGTCGTATTCACAATTTATGCAATATTAAAGCATTTAAAACAAAAATATGACAATGCTTATTACATACGAACTTACCTCGATCACTAAAATGACGGAATGGGTCGACTAGTCCAAAACTTTGTTTTTCCCCCGATCTAAATTCGAATTTCGCTTTTCTTGATCAACTGCATACACAAGTTTGGCTAATGTAAAGGATGAAAATGGCTTCTCTTTTTCCCTAGGTTTGGTTGAAGATGGAGAAAAAAAAGATGATATGTAGTTTTATTTCATTTAAGTTATCTTTATTAACTAAATTGCAAAATTAACCTTAATGAACATTAAATATTTCACTAAATACCAAACCATTATCATCCATTAACTCATTAATGGGTCAATTACCAATTAAAGACCTCCATTTTAAGGTTCTACAGCTATTAGACACTTTTAGCTAATAGAACTCAAGTTTTACACTTTACGCGATTTAATCATTTTTATCAAATTGAACACTAAAACGATAAAATTTCTTAATGAAATTTTCACATAATCATATTATCATATTGTAGACATTAAAATAATATTAAAATAAAAATTTTAACCTCGAATTTGTGGTCCCGAAACCACTGTTCTGATTTGACTAAAAATGGGTTGTTACATTAACTTTAAAAGAAATTATTTCAATAACATAGTCAACTTATGATAAATATAAACCCTCATAAAATAATAAACTCCGTCGCCTAATTCTCAGGTTCGCCAGTATCTATTCAGGGATAAGCCTCGCCAAGTAATCTACCTCGCCACTACCATCCGCGACTTACTTACCTACGAAGTAACATGTAACATGTGTACGAGTCTCTTACTAAGTTCATCGGGACGCTTTCATTTTGTAATCTCATCCACGTTCCTTCGTATTTTATAGTATTTCTCCTCTATATATTTAACAAACCAACTTTTAGTTACCAAATTTTCAATTATATAATTAAAGAACAAAAGAAAAGAAAGTTAATTAATGTTCACTTGTATGAACTTACCTGGCAGAATGATAACACACCACGGTAAAGTCTACTCAACAACTTTTCCTTTCTCGCGATCTTCTTTTGGCGGATTCAAACCTTGATCTATAGCATAATTTTTATTCAATTTTTATCAACCATTATCATTCATCAGCTTATGAAACATATAAGTCAGATCAATTCCATCATTCTAGCTTCCCTAAACCTAACACTTAAATAGTCAAACCTTTTATAGTAATGTTTATAGAAATCTTAAGCTAGTTTCGAAGTGTCTACACTTTAGTCCTGTTATTCAAAACTACCAAATTCTCATTTTACCAAGTGATCTTTTTTAATAACTTTTCATCTAATCTAAACATTTAACACCATAATCTCAAGCATTCAACAATGGTAATCTCATGAATTCTTTAATAGTTCTGTAAATGAATACCACTGTTAACTAAATTGAAGTGCAACAATCACAAAAACATCAAATTCAAGCAAAATAGAATTGAATTAGCTTACCATGTAAGAGTACAAAGCTTGGTCGTGTTTTCCTAGATTAACAAAAAATAAAGACGATGAAGAAGATGGAAGAAAGGAAATTGAATTTTTCTTTCCCTTTACCCAGTATGCTTCGATATATATATAAATATATATATATATATGTTAATCTAATTATTAATTAAAATTAACATCATTATAGGTAAGGTAAAGCCAACACCTATCTGACCATTAACTACAAAATTGGTTGAATTATCATTTCAATCCGTAATCGATTAACATATTATCATTAGTAAAAGAAATTCATAATGGTAAACTTTTACCACCTTTACGATTTCATCCATATACTAAAATAGATTATCTAATCAATCAAATTAACAAACCATGGTTTCATATAACACCATAATAGACTAATAGATATTAAATATTAAAACTTATTGACTCATTCATCAATAAACGGACTTCTGAAACCACCGTTTTTAGCACCACAAAAAACGGGCTATTACAGATTTCATCTTATTGACCATATCCTTAGAAATCACCTTATACCCAAAATTACACAAACTTACGAGTCTATACTATGTTACTAATTCTAGACCTTTCATCGTAGGAATTAACACAATATCAATCATATTTAACTCCTTATTCATCTTTCGATAACAATTTTTTTTATAGTCTCAACAACATCCTTCTTTATTATATCCCAATTTTTTTTTATAAAAAGCACCAGAAAACCCATATGAACAGGAGCTTTATAAGCTTCTAATTAGAAACATCCAGGACGTAGGGTATAGGTGATGTGTTTTCCTATTACTAACTAAAAATATGACAAAGGCAAGTGCATCTATTGACAAATAGCATAGCTACTATGGGTAAAGATATCGTATCCACGAGGACTAAAAGTACTAGTAATTACCGTTTTCCTATTATTTAGCCGAAAATTTGGAGTGATTGATTTAAACTAAAAAATACTAAATTAATTTAACTAAAGAACTCAACAGAGAATAAATCAGGAAAACAATTGAATAATAACCAATGAGAGAAACAATACCCAAGAAAGAATCCACCTAGACTTCATCTATTATTATGAATCTGAATTAAACGATTTATTCACTTGGTATCTTGATATGTAGAAATCCTTAAATTATGCTAATATCTCTTTCGAGAGTAAGAGCAACTGACTCTAGGTTTATTAATTGAAATTTCTTTCTAACTAAAACCCTATTTTCGCATTAAATCGTTCTATGGATTCCCCTATTAAATTTGACTCTAATCTGATAAATTTATGTCGTCCTATTTCTAGGATTGCATGCAACTCACTCAATTATGCTAGATCTACTCTTAAACAAGGAATTTTCCTCCTCTGATTTAAGCACATTAAACATGAATTAATATCCCGGAAATATTAAACAAGGGATAAGCACACATAACTAAGAACAAGAATCAAGTATTTATCGCATAAAACATAAATCAAATAATAGAATTCATCATAAGGTTCATCTTCCCGAGGTATCTAGGGAATTAGTTCATAATTGTGAATAAAAACATCTCAAAGTTAGAATAACCACAAGAAATAAACTCATAAAACCTTCAAAAGAAATTAAAAGGAGATCTTCAATATTGATGGAAATCTACTTCAGAGTTGGCTCCAATGGTGTTCTTCGAGTTGTTTTCTTCAATATTCTCTGATGGATCCCTATTCTCTTCTTCTAGTTGGTATTTATAGAATTTAGAATGCCCAGAAAGCTTAAAAATTGCATTATTCTGCATGTTTGGGATGCGAGTTGCGAAATCGACACAATTTGGCACATGGTCGTGTGTCCAGCCCGTGTGGCTCTTGAAATCTACTCTTTTTTATCCTTTTTCGCTTGTTTTTTGCTCTCCTAAGTATAGAAATATGAATTCAAAGGATTAGGAGCATAAAATTCACCAAATTGCATAAATAATCATCCAAAAACGCATTAAGAATAGGATTAAAATATATTACTTTTATCACTTATCAATAGGAATCCATCAATCTTCAAATCAGACTATTTACTTGTTCTATTTTTTTTTTTTGTCCTTAAAAATAATAATTGTTATAAAATATACATTTGAATATATAAAACATGCCTTATGAAATTTGAGTTGGATGGCAAATCAATAATTTCAATATTTCCATTTTTTTAGGTAATGTTTGCAAAGTCATCTAATAATTGGATTTGTGTGTAATTGCTTATAATTATATAAGGGTATCATGTTTGGGTAACCATTGTAATTGATGAGTCCTACTAAATTGGATGTGATTGAAGCACGCCAATCACATTTTTCAATTCTTAGAAAGAGTGTGAGAATTGAAGTAATTACATAGGTAATTACACCCAAATTTAATTTTAAAATTTTATTTTTTATACAAGTTATAAAAAATATATTATAAGCATGAACGCTGATTAGTGTTTGAAATGGTTATGAATTTTTTTTTCTTATATTTTAAATCCTAAAAAATATTATAAAAATAATTTGTGTATTTTAGAAATTTATAACAAATGATTATATTATTTAAATCCTAAAAAACTACTACAGTTATGCCTAAAAAAATTATTATAAAAAATAATTTACATGTTATAAAAGTATTATGATATATATTTATAAAAAAAGTTATGACCAAGTATGGACATAATTTATTTATGTGTCTTTGCTATATATTATAAAAACAATATACTTATTCATAAAAAAATGTTGTAGTTTTTTATCATAATTTATTTTACAAAAAATAATATTCTAAACTTATGGAAAAAATTATTATTTATAATAAGTGCTATGAAAGTTTTGAACAATTTATAAATATTTTTTATAAAGATTATATATTATAAAGTTTTATATTATTTTTTTACTTAATTTACATATTATAAAATGAGATTTAACCTAGCATAATTTTTTTAAAAAAAATTAAGTTTATATAAGTTTTTATAATTAAAGCTGTAGACTATTTAGACCATAAACTTAAATAGTATAAGGTCGATACTAATTATGCAAAAAAAAATGGTTTTCTTGCACCATGTCGTAGGGTATGATACCATTTGAGAGAATGGTGTCAAATACAAGCATCATAGACAGCTCACAAACTCTTTAATTTGAGACATTCATGACTTCAAAATATGGTTGAGAAGACATTTATTGTTCTAAACAAATATTTCTCATATTAATAGGATCACTTTAGTATAGCATAAAAACCAAGGTTAGATCGTACTAGCTAGCATGTTACATATATCATAACTTCAATAATAGGGAGAATTTAAACGATCTATATTTCATAGAGTATGTAAAAGAAGGAGATTTTGATAATTTTAAAGATATGTGCTCAAATTCAAACGATGATGAACTCAGTCAATGACCAACATAGCATATATTAAATATTAAAGAGGGAATAACCCAACAAATATGCACTAGAATAATTAGATAAAACTGTATATAATGTTTATTTTTCTTGCTATTTTTATTAATAAACATATTATCAACTACTTTTTTAGACTAATATAATACATATGATGATTTGATTTTAATTTTTGTTACTTGTTTAGAAATTATTTTTATCTACTAATAAGTTTCTATAGTATTAATATTTTTTAAAGTATAAATTATGTAACTATATAATTGCAACTTGTACTATCAAACATAATATAATGAATTACGATATAATTACATTTGTCAACTAAACAAAAAAATATAATTATTACCTTAACAGTTACATTTTCGTTCAATTACTCTACACTCTTCAACTCAACCTTGATGAAAAAGAAAAAATAAATTGAGTTGAATAATAAATATACGGATCATGTTGTTACAATAATAAATTGAAAATTCCACAACCGCCAACCAAATTGAATCAAACAAAATCAGTGGGCATTTTATTTTACAAAGAGTGAAGCAAAATTTGAAAGCAATAATAAATTAAAGAATTCCACAACTGCCAACCAAATTGAATCAAAGCTCTAATTTATCAAAGTTTGTGACCCAATCAAAATTAATATCTATCCTCTTTTTATTTTATAACGAGTGAAGCAAATTTTGAAACCTCACATTAGTTTTTATAGACAATAACTTGAATTTTAATTCTTTACCGCTACATTAATAATAAATTTTAATTAAACTTTAAAAAATTAACTTTTAATATAAATTGTTCTCTCATCAAATTTATATCTATAAATAATGTTACTAATTGAGTTGGTATAATAAGTTAACTCGATACTAACTCGCAATCAATATCGACACCATAATAAACAATTGTAATGCACTTAATATTATACTTTTCAAACAAAAATTAATATACACGATCAACCCGTGTATAATAAGAAAAGAAAATTAAGTCGTTTGCTTCTTATCTTTTGTTTTGCTCAATGACAATGCCAGCCTCTGGGTTGGCTATCGCCCGCTTTTTTCCTCTCCCATCAACCCTTTCTTTCTTTTTCTCATTTACTACACATGTCTTCTCTCTTTTCTATTTGCAAATCTATTTTGTGGGTATTTTTGTTGTCTTCACAAGTTGTGATAGACAAATGACGGTGCCTGTTGTTCGCCAAAACTTCACTAGCCACTAGTATTTTTTCTTGAAAAGTGGGTGACTCTTCGTCAACTTCTTAATATGTTTATGTTTTGAGAGTATTTTAGAATAATAAATGATTTCACGTGTCGATTTAGAGCCGTGTTGTCTTAAGTTTTATATGTTTTAATTTTTGTTTGTTTTTCCATTATTTAATAAGTCTTCAGTTTTAGTAGTTTTTCTGCTCTTGTAGCACATTTTTTAGTCTTAGTTATGCATGTAATCTTAGTTTACAAGTAATTTTAGGGATGATTTTGTTGTCGTCCTCTCTAGTTTGGTGAATGCTCGATTATTTTGTCGATTTTTGATCGCCGCTTTGGACTATCCGAGGCTGATTTCCTTATCGTATTAAGTGTCTGTAATCACTCCAAATATGTCATGCTTGAATTGTGACAAAGCTAATTGTCAACGCGTCATAATATTTTATTGATGCTGAGACTAAAGTTTTTGTTGTGTTAATAGAGCTTGTCTTTCACCAGCTACGATAAGTGTTTACTTTTTTTTTTTGAATTGTATGATTTCATTAACTGAATAAATTAATAAATTGACCTTTCAAAAATATTATTATTAATCTTAAACAAACATTTATGTTCTAGATTAATATATGCATGTATTAAAATTTTTAATATTTTATTAAAAATTATTAGATGGTATTATCTTTTATTAGTATGTAAAAATTAAAATAATCTTAATCTAAATTATTCCGTTATTTTCGTACATTAGGATAACAATATAACGATATGTGGAATATATATATATATATATATATATATATATATATACTAATAATTACATTTTCATTAAGTAAAAAATAAATAAAACAGAGAGGAAACGAAAGAACCCCGCAGGTCATAGGGTACCCACCAAACGATTGACTTCAATTGGAGTTTGAGATATCAAGCAATGGGAACCTTCACCGGTTGCTTATCAATTTCATCCTTCCAGGGGTTTCCCCTTAACTCATTCATGGGACTCCGCCTAAGAGCTCTCCAAACAGCACTGTTACACTTGAAGCCCGACCCGAATGCTATCTGCCATACCCTGTCACCACTCGACACCCGACCCTTTGCCTCCGTGTAAGCCAGCTCATACCACAAGGAGCTACTTGAAGTGTTCCCAAATCTATGTAGAGTCATCCTTGAAGGCTCCATATGCCAATCTGTTAGCTGCAAATTCTTCTGCAATTCATCCAAAACCGCCCTTCCACCAGCATGGATACAGAAATGCTCGAAAGCAAGCTTGAAATCAGGTATGTATGGCTTAACTTTGGCTTTGAAAATCTTCTTTCGAACAAGAGTAACAAAGAACATGAACTGCTCTGTCCAGGGTAAAACAAGGGGACCCAGAGTGGTAATATTGGTTTTCAATGCGTCTCCAGCCACAGCCATTAGTTCACGAGCCAACGAAACCCCAACGGTTCCTTTCTCATCCTCTCTTTGGTAGACGCAGTTGTAATGTTTGTCGTCCGCGCCTTTATGGGTTCGAACTAAGTGAACCAGCTGGTACTTGGAACGACTCTTGTCTCCAGCCTTGTTCGACAAGAGCACAGCGGCTCCACCCATGCGGAATATGCAGTTGCATAGCAACATGGACCTGTCATTGCCGAAATACCAATTCAGTGTTATGTTTTCCGTGCTTACCACTACGGCATAGGTGTTGGGATTGGCTTGAAGGAGGTTTTTAGCGAGCTCGACTGATATAAGGCCTGCACTGCACCCCATTCCTCCGAGATTGTAGCTCTTGATATCCGTACGTAGCTTGTAATGGTTAACTATCATGGCTGAGAGGGATGGGGTTGGATTGAATAAGCTGCAATTAACAATAAGGATGCCTATATCCTTGGGGTTGACCCCGGTTTTCTCAAAAAGCGAGTCGAGTGCTCCGAACATGACAGCTTCTGCTTCAGATCGAGCTTCTTCCATGCACAGATTTGGCGGTGTAGATGTTATTCCTCCGGGGAAATACGTCTCGTCGCCTAGACCAGACCGGGTTGATATCCGTCTTTGAAATTGGAGCGTGTCCTCCGTGAAAGCTCCGCTATCTTCAGTCATCTTGAGGAAGGAATCAACTGACATTTTACGATCATCTTCAGGTTTGTAACAAGCGAAGTCGACGAGGTAAACCGGCCTTGACCGTTTTGCATAGTAGAGAGCAAAGAGGAAGAACATAAACAATGAAGCAGCTAGTGTTGTAGCAGCATCAATGCTCTCAAGTCGAAGGGCTTGGTTGGTCCATAACTCGGAAATCCGGTCCAGTTTTAGATCAATGAAGTGAACCAGAATGATATAGAGAAGTGGTAGGATTAAAGCAACCATGAGAATGGTTGCAGGGTTACATGAATAACCATACCCTAACTTCACATACTTAAGCTTTACAGATTGCAGGAAATCAGGCAATCTTCGCCGGATTTTGATGACGGCGGAGGAGGAATCTTTGAATGCCATCTCAGCCGTCAGCCTCTCTTTATCCATCTCAATGCTATCCTTATCCATATTTGTCTCTCCAATCATGGTTGTCTTGTAAAAATCAGCTAAAAGGGAACTGGTTTGGGTATGAAAAGAAATGGGAGAAAGCTTGCTTGAGGGAAGACGTGAAACAAAGAGAGTTAATATAAGAATAAGTAGAAGAAAGAGAGTCAATTAGGGAAAGCTGGAAGGAGAGTGTTGAATTAATGGTGGGTAGTTCCGAGACAGGATAGATAGCTCAACCACCAAAGATACATAATAATATCAAGAAAAAAAAAATGTGAGTAAACAGGCCTTGAAGAGGATGTTGCCGACTTGGCGTGTTGGTATATTGTTGATGGGAGTGTAAAATGCCTAATCCACCATGTGAGATTGCGAGGTTTCTTGCAAGAAAAGGTGAATGAGACTTTATGAAGGTCTTTTCATTTCCCATTTCATGGTGTTTTAGGTTAGCTGCAAGAAATCTATCTTTTTGTTCTCATTTTAAGCCCATAAAATAAAAAGGTCAAAAGAGAGAAAGGAGGAATTGGGCGGTGGATTGTAGGTGACTGCCAAAGAGAGGACAATAAATAGAGGGGGTCAAAGAAGGTTGTCACGACTCGCTAGCTAACCTGCCCAAATTCCCAGTATGCAAACTTCGTCTTCAACCAAACCTGATATCATTTTATAATTCATATTTTCCATGAATACATTACTCAAGCCAATGTTCCTAAAATTATTTTTTAAGTGAAAAGAAACTGTATTGATGTACAAGCACTATTTTACATATATACATATTATTTATTATTATAAAAAGACATATTATTTGTTATTATAAAAAATTATCTCAGTAATTAATTTAATTAAGGTTTATTGGATTTCAATTATTAAATAAAATATGGAGTCGAATATGTGTAGATATTTTAGTAATTAATTTTTAATTGATGATGAGCTAATTAGAAATTAAGTTTAACCTACGAAAGTTGTATATTAAGGTTATTATTTTCAAATTATACATACATAACTTTTCTTAAATCCCATTTTCAGAAAAGAGAGTCACATTTTCTAAAATACTTGTGTATTAATTTGAAAAATAAAAACCACAATATTCGAAGATTTTTATACTTCCATATATAATTTATTTTTAATTTATTCTTAATGATTTAACATGGTAAATATAAATTTATCAAATTTTATATCAAAGTTTTACCGTTTTAACTAATTATATTTGTTGAAAATTTAGATTATGATTATTTATGATAAAAAAAAAAGTGTGTGATTGGATCCCTATTCACGATTATATATTAATTTACGCTTGCAGTGATGTTTGGTAAATTCTGGCATTGTTGATTGTACATTCTTTTTGCATAATTTTGCATATTTCATCAGAATTCTTTGGTTGATGCACTGTTTATTGATTTGTGGGATTAGGTTTCTTTTTCTCTCACTAAATTACTCTGGTATATATTAATTATGGTAGAATGATTTGATTCATTTATCAAATATTGGTTGAAAATTTGCAATTATCAAATTTTACTCTGTTTATTGAATTGTGTGGATTTTAAGTTCACTATGTGTGAATTGCAATGTTGAGATTTTATTAGTCCTATTTTATGATAATTTATCATGGGATTGAATAAATTTGTTTAACAACAATTGAATGATTAAGGAATTAAAAGGAAATCAAAAGAAGAAGTTTCTTGAATGGCGGTATTTAGACAATTTTATTTTAGGTTATTTCAAAAATTACAATGCTGTCAAAAATTTAGTTTTGATTTTTGACTAATTATTTTTGTTTTAAAATATAAAATGTTATGTATATGTAACTTAAGCCATATTAATATAGATCAAACCAAACAAAAGTTAATATTTAACAAATGTTATATATATGTGCAACTGTGGTAATAAACATGTGGCGATTATTTGGTTTTACATGTGAGTAAATGAAGATTTATTATTCTAACATCTTTTTATTGTCAATGTTCGATTACTACAACAAAATATTACTTACAAGTTAATATTTTGTCCAATGATGAAATATGAATGAAGTGTCTGGTATCTTAAGATGGGGTTACTTGTATTCAAATTATTCTAATTTAAATTTGAAGTTTTATGTGAGCTTGTTTTGTTTGATTCAACTATTATTACACTTCCAACATCACATTCATCATTAACTCAATTCCTATGTTAAATGACACCAACTTCAAATCATGGCGAGAGAACCTTATAATTTTTCTCAGAATCATGGATCACGACCTTGCATTAAGGATTGATTCTCCTCCACTGCTTACAAATGACAATACCTCTAATCAATGGAGGGAGATGGAAAGGTAAGCGAGATCAAATCGCATCTGTATGATAATCATAAAGAAGATCATTCCAAAAACATTTAGGGGCATTATGTCAGATAAGACTACCATGGCTAAAGAATTCATGGCTGACAATGAAAAGGCTAAAATTGATACATTCTTAACAAATCTAACTTCAATGTGGCATACAAAGAAAAATAAGAAATTTGCGGATACGACACCACAAAAGAAACAACAAAAAGATTCAACTAAATATAGTTGTTTCTCTTGTGATAAGCAAGATACACTACTTACTCTCTTTTTTTTTAGAGGTTAATTTGACTTTAGTATAGTCAAATATCTAGTGCAACAACTCACATCAGTGTGTTTATGCAAGGTTGTCAAAACTATCGAAAGCCAAATGATGGTGAAAGATACATCTACATAGGCAATGGTAATTCGGTAAAAGTTGAAGCAATAGGAGTTTTTAGATGATTATTAAGGATTGAATTTTATTTGGATTTGAATGTGACATTTGTTGTATTGTCTTTTAGGAAGAACTTTATTTCCATTTTAGCATTGGACAAATTCAATTATTTTTGTTCATTTGGAAATAGAAAATTTAGTCTCTTTCACGATTTAAATTTAGTTGGTTTAGGTTCTTTATCAGGTTATAATAATATATATTTACTTAATACTATTGCTTCATTTAATGAATCTTTGCATACTATTGTAATAGGTAAGAGATACAAGTTAACCAATAAGAATTTAGTTTCGTTGTGACATAAGAGATTAGGTTATATCTCCAAAATGAGAATTAAAAGACTTGTGTCCAATGATATTCTTGACCCCTTTGATTTTTTTTTTTTTGTATAGCCTGAAAGATCTAAAGGTTAAAAATTCTTGTGTCCAAAATTTTTTATTTTTAAAATGGATAATGCTCGTTCTTTGAAGATACTGAGTTGGGGGCGGGAGAAAAAATTAAGGACATTGTCTTTGAAGAAGAAGATGTTGATATTCTTCAACATATTCTTTTAAGTGCTATTGATAAAGATTAGGAACAATCTATTATATCTGGTATTATTTAAATAGAAACTCCGGATTAGGATAATGTCGTAGAATCTCACAGTCAAGTATCTGGTATTATTTAAATAGAAACTCTGGATTAGGATAATGTCGTAGAATCTCACAGTCAAATAACAAACTCTACAACCTCAAGAACCAATGCCATTAAAAATGTCCACTAGAAAAAAAGTTTTAATAACTTTGGTGACATATTTTTACCTTGAGCTACATTAGATAGATGTCAAGATTGTGTTTCTCAATGGTAATATTGATGAGAAGATTTACATGATGCAATCAGAAAACTTTGTACTCGGTGATACAAACTCAATGGTTTGCAGAGTAAATAAAATTCATTTGTGGGCTTAAGCGGGCCTCTCGTTAGTGGTATTACAATATTCACCAAGTGATTATCTCATTCAGTTTTGAGATAACTTGGGTTAATGATTGTATGTATTACAAGATTAATGGGAGTAAGAATAGTCTCACTTAGTGCTCCATGCATGATTTTGATATTATGAAAATGCATAAGATTCCCTGCATTTTAGTTGTGGGAAATCTAATGTATGTTCAAGTTTGTAAGCGTTCAGATATTATGCAAATTGTTGGGATGTTGAGCAAATATTTGAGCAATTCGGGTATGGATCATCGGAAAGCAACCAAAAGATTCATACATTATCTTTAGAAAACAAAACATTACATGCTCACATACCAAAGGTGTAGCAGCCTAATTTTCAGTGGTGTCGGAAATAGTGATTTGAAATCACTAAATCCAACAAGTAAGTTTGAAAATTTAATAAAGTAATATTTATAAGTCAAGTGTGATTTTAGAAATATTTTTGAATTAGTGAATTTTATGATTTAAAAGAATTTATTAGGTAAATTGGGTTAAAAAAGAGGTAACGAGACTTCGATTTTATAAACCGAGCCATAAATATTTTTATAAATATTTACGGAGTGTCATTGAGTTAGTATTAAAGTTTCGTTAGAAAATTTTAACGTTTTGATGGTTAATTAAATAAAAGGATTAGATTGAAAAAGGTGCAAAACTTGCTAATTAAAGAAATAATGATTAAATAGCTTAAGTGATAAATAAAGGACTTAATGGGAAAATTAGCCCAAAGTAAATGGTTGAAACAGTGTAAGCAGAAAAAAAAAACAAAGACATTGGATCGTTTAGGGATTGGCAATTGAGATAAAATTAAATAAAGACCAAATTGAAAATCTAGACATTTCTTCATCAATCTCTAGCCAAAAACAGCCATAGAAGAGTCCCTCTAAGCTGGTTTTTCATATTTTTGCTACATTGAGTTCAATTCTTGCTCTTTTCTTGAAATTTTTATGTTTTTGAGACTTTTACAACTAGGTCCAACCATTTATTCCATTAGTTTTTGATCCTATGGGTAATTTGGAAAGTTACCATTGATGAGGTTTGGATGTTAATGATGAATTATCATGGATTTGAAGCTTTAATTTTGTTATAAGATGATTGTATTAAGTGATTTTGATAGAAATTGATTTTAGGACCTAATTGTGAAAAAGTTTAGAATTAGGTTTTGTGTTGAAATTCTAAATATCAAAGGCTGTATAGTAGCCTAAAATAATTAGATAAAGTATTAATTGAGAAAATTTAGCTCAATTGATGGGTTAATTGAACAAGGACTAAATTGTAAAAACTGTAAAAGTTGGGGTAAATGTGCAATTTCTAAAATTGAAGGACATAAATTGTTAAGTGAATTGTAATTGGATTTGATGCTCATTAATGGAAAATTTTATATTATAGATCAAGAACCCAAAGATAAACGTGGAAAAGAGAAATTAACAAATTAGCCCCTGAATTTCTACAACCTCTACAAACTACCCCAGGTAAGTTCATGTGGTTAAACTTTCATGATTAATTGTTAATTTAGGAATGATATAATGTATTATTTCATATCTTTGTTCTTGAATTATGATTATTGTAATAATATGAAAATCGAATTGGAAGTTCAAATTAAATGGAACGCAGGATTGAGTACGATCGTTCCGTGACATAAGATGAATTGAAGGATAAGACCATGGTTGGACCTTGGAAATATTTAAATGTAAGACCATAGCTGGGCTATGGCATTTCAGTGAAAAGGCCGTAACTGGGTTATGGCACCGTGAACGTAAGACCATGGTTGGACCATGGCAGTATGTGTATAAGTGTAAGACCATAGTTGGGCTATGGCATCCTGATGATAAGACCATAATTGGGTTATGGCATTACGAGTGTAAGACCATGGTAGGGCCATGGCAATATACGTGTAAGACCATAGTTGGACTATGGCATCAAGTAAACGATGTACTTAATTCCATAAGACGTTCTCTAATTTGACAAATATTGGTAAGTGTCATATGGATTAAAGTGATAGAATTTAAGTAGTTATTGATATTGAGCTCAATCAAGTGAATTTCATCATTTGAAATTGTGATTGGCAGGAAGTGATAGTGAATTGCATATTTATGATTTGTTATATTATGTTTGGTAAGATTTTACTTTAAACCAATGAACTTACTAAGCTTCATTAAGCTTACTCATGATGTTAATGTCTCTTGTAGATTAACGTGAGATTGGAAGATTGGATCAACACATCGGGACACACTATCCAGATTTCTCCGGTAGATTTTGTAATACAATCCTATGGTTTATATGGCATGTATAGGGTTGAATAGAAAAGAGTTAAACTTGAATTATGAATGTGAATGAATATATATATATATATGTTTGTTCGCAAGAATTTAGTAAAAGATATTAGTAAATTAATGAATGGAGTTATTTCAGTAAGTTTGTGTAAATGAGTTTTGCAAAATTACATATTATGTTTAATATATGATTTTGGCTTGAATTGGTTGCTTGGTTGGGATATATTAGTGTATTTCTATGTTGTGTGCAGGTTAATATTAAAAAGGGTGAGAAAAATGACCTTAAAATGGTCTATTTTCGTCCACACGGGCGTGTGTCTCAGCCGTGTGTGACACACGATATGGCACATGGGCATGTGGTCTTGCTGTGTGTCCCCTGCACCTTGAAATTTCAAAACAGAATGCCCAGGTTTTTGCACACGGCCTAGCACACGGCGTGTGACTTGGCCGTGTGACCCCTGCACTTCACACATGGCCTAGCACACGGGCTTGTGGTTGGCCGTGTGACCCAAGTCAGTAGCTACCCTAATTCGAACACGGGCTGGGACACGGTCGTGTGCCTCACCTCGAATGCCCACACGGCTTAAGACACAGGCGTGTCTTCTGACAATGTGAACCACACGGCCGGCCAAACGGGTGTATGTCTCCTGCTCTTAAGAAAAATTTTGAAATTTTGAGAAAAATTTCTTAAGTGTTCGGTTTAGTCCCGATTTTCTAAAGTGTATTTTAGGCTTCGAGGGCCCATCTAAGGGGCAGTATTAATGATTTATGATTGATTTTTAATTTGTATAATAAAGGTAATGAAATATTCGAAATTAGTCTTTAAAGTTCGGTAATGCTCCGTAACCCTGTTCCAGCAACGAATAAGGGTTAGGGGTATTACAAAAGGTCTAATAAGTTAGATATCATCAGGTATACAGGCTCCGATTTTATGGAATATGAGTGCAAAATTTTGTCACTAAAGTGCAATTATGACAATTAATTGCAATCCTATATTCCAATAACAACAATAGCACATCAAAGTCAAAACACATATACTTTCAATTCCTAGTTAAAGAAAGAGTCCAGAGTAGCCAAATGTTATAAAGCATATTGGGACAAACTCCATGATTGCATATCTGCTTACTAAGGGACTACCACCAGAGGTTACTATGAGCACACTACTCAGATGGGAGTAATGTCATTTCGATATATTCAGTTTTAGTGGGAGTTTGTAATTTTAACTGTCTTTTTATTATAGACGCATTTTTTGTTATTTTAGTTTACGATTTTAAGGTATTTTATCCAGAAATAAGGTTTATTTGGTTTATTCACACTTTAATTTTGGTAATGTTTGATCTCATTAAAGTTTAAGGAGGACCAGTTGGAAATAAATATGTTTAGATCACATTGCATGTAATTTCCATGCTACACATCCCTACTTGATCTATGTCATTCGGTTGTGTTAATATACGTGATCATGGATGGATTTAGTTATGATATATGTAACAAAAGTCGTTTTGGTTCTATGTTAACATAATTAATGGACGAAATTGTTCAAAATACATTTTGGATATGATAGTAAGGTTTTGTTCTCATAAGGTTATATAATGACATGTAATTATAAGGTAATTATTATATATATATATGATCCAAGTGGGAGATTGTCAGAAAAATATGGATACCACATATATAATAAGAATAATTACATTTTATTATTTACTATCATAAAATGTTAGCCCAAATTTAAAGTGATATAATTTGGTTAAGTTTATTGGATTTCAATTATTAAATAAAGCATAGGGTCAAATATGTGTAGATATTCTGATAACTAATTTCTAATTGATGATGAGCTAATTAGAAATTAAGTTTAATATGCAAAAGTTATATATTAGGGTTATGGTCTCCAAATTACACATGTGTAACTTTTTTGATAGCCTACCTTTAGAAAAGAGAGTCACATTTTGTAAAATACTTGTGTGTTAATTTGGAAGATCAAAACCACAAGATTCGAAGATTTCAAGAAATTGATGGATTCAGGTATGCTTTCGCATTTAGTTTTGTTTTTAATTTATTTTTGAAAATTTGGCATGAAAGATCATATTAGAGTTTTACGGTTCTAACTCTATCTAGTTCTATACTATTAAATTAGAAAATATGTTTGATACATCCTGAATATCAAAAAAGGGAAAAGTTGAAATCTATGTATGAATTTTGGTCCAATGTGCAATGCTATATATTAATTTTAATTTTGTACATTTTATACATTAAATATTAATTTGATTCAATTTTCAGAAATCAAAAACATAATTATTGGTGTAACATCATTTTACGTTAACATATTGTATATACAAGTAATTAAATTTATTCAATATAAAAATAAATTGATATAATTATGTCTTTAAATGTGTACAATTTAATCAATATTAGAGTTGTATACATGCATTTGAACAACAATCAATATTTCATGTATATAATTATACCAAATCAAAATTCATTCATTAAATTACACATTAAACCAAAATTTATATATAATTTTAATATTTATCCATAAGCAACCCCATTAACTTGTTTTAAGTTGAAACATAAAATTGTTACTCAAGTAGAATGTTTCAACAAATTTGAATTGCACGGATGGTTTACATTGAATCTTTTTAAAAGGATGATGTTTATATAGTAGGGAAGGAGATGAAAACGAGAAATAAGTTGACTTTTATTTAGGTTTAAATATTTATTATGGTTATTTTTTAAGTCTCGCGGGAGCCTTTTTATCCTTACGTCAAACATTTGCTAACTGTATATTTATTTATTATCAAATTTATAGGACGACTTGGTTTTGCAATTATTTTAATAATTAAATTTATGTCAAATTTTAGGAAAAAAACTGTAGTTACATCAGTATAAGTAAATTGTCCCAAATTATATACACCTTTCACTTGCGTTTTTATATTTCATAATTTGTTTTTGGTGTATTAATTTCATGAGTGGCAGAATATGATTTGGTAATGGACCTTTTCAGCTATAACTTGAGAGAAACCTAAGATGCCAATTTTGGACTCGGACAATTATTTGAAATCACAATATTTAAAAAAATAAAGAAGACCGTCTCTAAATACTGCATTTACTCCATCTAATGAATGCAAAATTTCAATGAAATTGGTTTCTTCCTAAGGAAACAGAAATGAACTCTTTTCTTAACCCCTCAAAGGCCCAACCAATAATAGAAATCACCAACATCATTGCTTGGCTAAAGCGCAAAAAATGAACATGGAACCACGCAAGACAGTTTTTGTTCATCATGGCCTGCACCACCCAATTTAGTTGCTCAAAAGACCCTGTTTGGTTCATGTCAATACAACAACAGAAGCATGATGTGTGGCGATAGATATATCAGATCATCTTTACTCTTCAGCAATGTCTTCAGCTTTCCAGACCACATCTTTCAATCCCGATGAAAATTGTTTGTAGAACTGTCGTATTAAATGATGAATTAATACATGGAGTTGAACCTAGGAAAGCTTCAAAATAAAGGCATCTAACCATCCATTCATAGTTCCATTACGTAAGGGAAGGAAATTAAATGAAAGCATACCTTGTGAAACTCCAATGTGTCACCGCCAGTTTTCCGGAGCTCTACCATATGTAAGCAGGGAGCCACCTCAAACACCTGAGATTCAAAAGTGTCATGTTTTCCATGTTTCTCTCAAAGTTTTCTAGAAAATTTCTAGTGATTTTGAGCTCTTCAAGGGGTTACTTTTGGATAGATAGAGGATTGTCAAAGATTAAAAACCATGTGCTAATATTTTAATAAAACAGTATCATTCAAGGGGATGAGTCTCGAGCATAGACTCTTAAAATCCTTCCAATGGGAGTTTAGAAAATAGGCTTGAGACTATTATATCATGCAAAAATGATCTAGACTGTAATTTAACTAATCAATCAACAGTAAACTGCAATTGTTTTCAATATAACTTAAAAGAGTGCTTCACTGGTTAGCAAACAATTCAGTACCTCGGTGGCCACAGAAAGTTGGCCCTTTCTCCCACTTTTGTCACCTTTCAACTTCATCTGTGACAATATGAATGTATCAAATATGTGAGAGTTGAAAAAGAATTTGTAACAATTGAAAACTCATATCATATCACCAAAATCAGAACAAGCAAATCGAATGAGGATAAACCAAACCTTGTAGTTTTGCTTGTGAACGTTAAACCCCAGAGGCTTTGCAGCTTCCTCAATTTTGGAGATGATTTCATTAGGAGGACAATGGGAAGCAAAACGGGTTTCTCGCTTCACATGACCCTATTGTTTCAATTCAAACCAACAAAGAAGAAAGATACACTTAGCTACAACAGAAATTTCGTATTTTACAAAATGAAAACAGGAGATCCAGACTAAGAACATTTAATGCAGGGAGTTACCGTAGGCTTCTCAAACAACTTGTCAAGGCTAAAGCTTTGAGACCTAGAGATAAACTCAAAAGCATTCAAGGACTCGGGTTTCTCCTTCCTTTCTGTTACAAAGTGTTCCTGCAAAATAAACAAATGATAAGTATCATAGGATGAAATTCATTCTCTTATTACCATTTCACTTAAGTAGATTATCTGCAAACACACCGGTCCATTTTTGGATAACAACTTAAGTCTATAGACCTAAAATATAATAATATGCTATTTTAAGAGATTATGCTTATATAGACCTCATTTCCTAGAGAAACAAAGCAGGCACATGACAAAAATGTCTTACCGTTGAATCATTAAAAGCTGCATCTACATCATCAAGATTTACATCCTCTTCCTCCTCAAATTTGGGTGGTTTGTACCCTTTCTTGAACCATGCATCATTTAAGATATCATGGATAGTTATACGCTGCAACAAATAATGTCCAGTGTTTCAACGGAAAGCATGTTCAACTATAAGAAGTTACAGTGTTTAAACAAACAAAAGAAAGAGATAAAAGGAAGTTAATTGCTTAATATTCTTATTATCATTCTGTAAGTCTCAAAGCATGACTGAATTCTAAACTTACTGTAAGAGGGTTTGGATCAAGAATACGCTTTATGAATTTCTTTGCACCAGCCGAAAGCCATGAAGGACAAGTGAAATCGGCCTTCCCAATCTGAATTTCATCAAGATGTACCAAAAGTTTTAGTGAAGTTCTCATCTAAATAGAGAAGCCAATTCTGGGAATACTCACTTTGTTATACAAGGTTATAAGGTTTGGCTCATCAAAAGGCAAATAACCAGCCATAAGTACAAACAGAATAACTCCACAAGACCAAATATCAGATGATTTTCCATCATAACCCTTATCCTTAAGTACCTGTCAAGAAAAATGGGAGGTATGAGGTAACAGAGTGAACAAAAAGTGGCAGCATTAAAGCTTATTGTCTCAATAAAGTCATGATGGAATACCTCTGGAGCAACATAATTTGGAGTGCCACATGCAGTGTGAAGCAATCCATCCTCCTACATTCCAAAAAATGCTAGAAAGGTTTGCATCTATACCATATTAAAGAAAAAGAAAGATTACACTAAAACAAAAGACAGTTTTTCCCTCTTTCTTTTCCTTCTTAATTGATATTTAGCATTTATATGATCCCAATTGCCAACTAAAAGCTTTGACCTATAGCTATTATATTAAAACTTTTTGTATCGAGAAACCATCCTAGCAAATAAGGAGTAAATGCTTACCCGAACTTGCTGTGAGAAAGCACTCAATCCAAAATCTGAAATTTTAAGAACACCATAGGAGTCCAAAAGAAGATTTTCTGGCTGCAAAAAATGAAATGAACATGTCACATATGAATCAGGAAGCAAAACCCAAGTTCCAAAGTGGAAAGCTTTTAAGCAGTCATCAATCAGTTAATTGAAGCTGAACCTTCAAATCTCTATGGTAGACACCTCTACTGTGGCAGTAATCAACAGCATTAATAAGCTGCTGGAAATAGCTTCTAGCCTCATCTTCTTTGAGTCTCCCGTGCCTGGCCTATAAATATCAAAGATTTATTACTTTAAACAATAAACTGCTATTGCGAATAGAAACTCAATGAGCGAATTTATATAAAATTTGCTTCATCCTCATTTAACTATAAATGCCCAACAAGTCCTTACAATTTTGTCGAAGAGCTCGCCACCATTAACGAACTCGATCACGATGTAAATCTTTGTCTTGCTCGCCATAACCTATGAATTAGAAGCAAAATTGAAGTAAAAAAAAATCTTATCAACAATGCAAAGCAGAATAAACCAAACACCATAATTGCAGACATTAGTTTTATTTACCTCAAATATCTTAATGACATTGGGATGCTTGATGAGCTTCATCGTTGAGATTTCGTTTTTTATCTGCCCCGAATAAAATCGCAATCATTAAAAGAGAAAAGAAAAAGAAAAGAAACGAAAATATCAATGATTGAATATGAAACAGGCGAACATATTTAATCATGAACCCAGATTCGATTTAATCCAACGTTTGACCTATAGACCCCCACATTAAACATGGTCCCACGTGGTTCCCTGTTTCTGTAGTAAAGTTTACGTGAGACCCCATGTTTATTGGCGGCGGAGGGAGATAACTGAAATGCAACTTTTGTTTTTAAATTTAATCTTGTTTTAAAATATGCATGGTGGAACATTGGAAAGGGAGATCACCTGTTCGACCATACGGTGACGTAGAACTTGATCACGATCCATGATTTTGATCGCCACACACTGGCCGGTCTCGACATTCTCAGCGAACTTGACCTTTGCGAAACTCCCCTCACCCAGGGTTCTTCCCAGCTTGTACTTTCCTATGCGTGTTCTACTCAAGTGACTCTGCGATGTTTTCTTCTCAGTGCTCATTCTTCTCCTCTCGCCCTCAACCCTTCGATCCGATTTCAATTTCCCTTCGTTATTGATTTTCAAGATGGTTTTCTTTTAAATCAAAATTGCAGGCCCGGCCGAAAACAGTGAGAGGAATGTGAAGGAAAACAAATGGGAGAAGGGAGAGGGAGAGGGGAACAGAGGGAGGATGGCTGTTTGAATCAAAATGATATTGATGACGATGTTTATGATGCCATTTATTTATTTTCACTTTTTGGGAGGCTGGGGTCCACCGCTGATGACGTGGATCCGATTTAGTTTTACCGTGTCCCTTCCGTGGCCTTCGTAGTTTTACCCATCTGTCTCTCCTATTTACAACTGATATTTGTTTTATTCTCTTTAGGGCAGTTGGGCACGATTAGAGGTGAAGATGACCCCCGTCGGATCTTAATATAATTTTAACCCCATTTTTAAGTTTGGATTTCATTCGGGTTTAAAATTTTGTTGAATTTTAATTCGGATAAAAATGTTAAAATTTGAGTTCAACTTACTTATATTAAAATTTTTATAATATTATTTTTATATAAAAATAAATTTTAGAAATAAAATATACCAAATACACTACAAATATTAAAATAAATAAATGTATTATTATGAATATCTTATTAAGTGAATGTCTATCAAGATCAAAATAAATTTTGATCTACTTTAAATTCTAATAGTCATTAGAACTAGTACAACAAAAATAATGAAAACAACAACAAAAGCAACAATTTTTTTTTTGGCAAATTCGGGCCAAGCTAAGGCCAAAAAAGCTTACTCGAGGCTCGACCCGTTTAGAAAACAGGCCTCATTTTTTTGTTCAAGTCCATTTTTCAAACCTATTTTTTATTCAAATTCTTCCACTTTCTCAGCTCAGCCCATCATCATGTCTAGGCACCGAATTAAATCGAATTAATATTAATTGAATTAACTGAACTTTTTAATCTTTTAACTATTAATCGAACCGAAAGATTTCGGTTAATTCGGTCGATTAACCTAATTAAAATTACATATAATATGTATTATTAATTATTAGGTTCAATTAATTACCTAATTTCTAACTTCTAAAAAATCATTAACTTACTTCCAATCAAATTAAATTGATTAATCAACCAATTAATTAAATTAAGTGGATTTTATTGATTACACCCTAACCAGGGTCAAAGCCCAGGTATCCTTAAAAGACAAACTGTCCTGTGCCATTAACATTGTAATTCAACAAATAACAAACTATAGCGTAATATGGCAGGAGTCAAATCCAAATAAAAATATCCATAAATATAATGATCACCATAATTGAAAATTGTATACGCTTAAATTTTGAATCCCTGTTACATTTTATTTGTTTTTAGGATAAGCCACGGCACATCATCTTAAAATAGTATATTTTTATTTTCATCATTTAAATTTTCTTTATTAATTTAATCACTCTAATTAAAATAATTATTTAAATTGGTCATTACCGTTAAAATTTTCATTAATTCACTAATTGACGTGACATTTTTTTTACTTTTAACTAAAGTTAGGGACTTCTCTGTAATTAGTCCAAAATACTTTTTTTGGGGTTTATTTTGCAACTTGAAGATTTCAATATTGGTATCATTAACATTTGACTCATATTTAAGAAGAGGGAATCCAACAACAACGACAACAAACCATGAACATGACTAGGGCTGATAAAAAAATCGAAATCAACCACACTGAACATTGATCTGAACCAAGGTATTTGGATGGTTTACGGAATGCAAGTTCAAAAGTTGTGGTTGTGACACACTGCACTCAATCCGATCGTTGGATTCAAATATGAAATATCACGTCATGTTGCCGAAGCAACTCATGTAAATCAATATTAAAAATCCATAAAGTTAAATCACATAAATACATATCAAATATAATCTAGTCAATTAGAATTTAGGAAAAGTCTAATTCAAGATTAGGAATCGAATCCAAATTCTTTTTGTCAAGTTTTAACAATATGTCTTGAGACAAGCGTCATAAAAAATTTTGAAAAATTGCTTCGATGTTTATATGGCTCGAGACAATGAAGCATATGAATCGAGACAAAAGTCATCAAGTCTTGAGACTGGGTCTCAACACAGACCTCTTATATTTTTCTATTTCAGCTTCATTGTTTGCATGTCTCGAGGCAAGGGGTTCTTGTCTCAAGACCTGGAGCAGGGCAAGAGTTATCTAGCTTCAATGTGCTCTTGTCTCGAGACAAAGCCCACTAGTCTCAAGACCTAGATTAGTTTGTCTCGAGACCAATTTGACATGACTCAAGACATTAATTGAATGCATAATAAGGTAAAATTTTGTTCTAACAGTCTCAAGACATACTTTTATTGTCTCGAGACTTAATGGTTAAATGACCTAAAATGCACATTTTCAATCATTCAAACCTCACCTAATTGTACCTAAAATATCCCTAAATATTACACCAATGCAAAACCACTAAATTAGCACATGTAAACACAATCAAACACCATTAGATCATAATATCCAAAGCATTAAGATTTAACCTATTAACTAAAACATTCAAACTTATATAAACAAACATATAATAGTTGCTAATCAAAGAATAAAACTTAACCTTTAAAACTTTGGCAAAAGTACCGAATATTAACTTAAAAACAAACCAACCAACCTAGGTACATGCCATAAGACTCAAAACACTTATATACATACAAAATAACATGAGGTGACTTCTAAGCTAAGTAGGAGAAATTGGATGCTTGACTTCAAGTGTAACATCCTGAAATTGTGGGGCTATGCATTTAATGTGTAGTTATGTTTAATGTGAGTGTTAGGGGTCCAGAATGGGCTCAGGGTTGGGCAGAGGCCTTAATCGAATTTTCTGTTTGGACACTCTAGTGGAAAGCCTGGTAAGATAGGGCTTAAAAGATGTTATCTGTGTTTTAAAATACAAATGGGCTTGTGGCCCAGTGTCAAAGTGGCGCCACTTAAAAGAAGGGAAGTGGCGTCAACTGAGGAGGCCCAAATTCAAGTTGCATGAAGCCCGACTATTTTAATTAAAATTGGCATTAGGGTTTTATTCCCTCATTCTCTTCTTTATTTTTGGCATTTAGGGTTTTCATCTTCTTTCTTTTCCTCCTTTTCTGAATAAAAGCCGAAAACTCCCTTAAGCATTCTTTCTTTTCACATTTGTCTGCCATAGCCGAATCTGCCCTAGCCTTGCCGAAATTCTTCTTTTTCCTATACCGTTCCTATCACTTCTTTACGTTTAATATTACTCTTTTCTCACAATCATCTCCTTCTCAAAAGCCGAAACTTCATAGTTCTCTTGAGATCATCTTTTCTTTTTGACCTTCTCAAAAGCCGAAACTTTATAGATCTCTTGAGATCATCTTTTCTTTTTGATCTTCTCAAAAGCCGAAATCCCTAAATCCCATTCTCTCATCTTCACTTTTATGCAAGCCGAAACTCTTGATTTTAATTCTCTTCTCCATTCTTTTTCTATAAGCCAAATATTCACTGTTCTTTGTTTTTTCTCTTTTGCCGATCTCTTCACTAAAAGCCAAGTCTACATAGATTTCTTCCTATCATCTTCTCTTTTTGATCTTCTCAAAAGCCAAAATCTTCTAGGAGTTTCCGAATTTCCTGTAAAGGTAGGTGCCGGTTTCTTCTGATCTACTCTTTTTCTCTTTCGGTTTTTAGAAGACAAAGCCGAAAGGCTAATGGATTGTTGGTTTTTTTGTGTTTACGTGTTGGGCGACATTCGGGAATTGAAGTAGATCGCTTAGATCTAAAAGCTGGAACCGCTAGTCTCTAAACCTCATATCTCTCTTTTCAGGATTTCAAGGTAAGGGGTTCTCTTTAGATTCTCGTTAGATTCGCTATCGTAATTGTGATATTAACCATATGATATGATGGTAGCAACTGATAAGGTCTTTTAATGGAATCAAATGTTGATTAGGCGAAGGAGGGGATTGGATCTGTAAACCCAATCCCTAAGTTTAAGAAACGAGCGGTGTCAGCAGTATGGGATTGACCACCGGGTTATGGACCGGCTTCAGAACAAAATCTTAGGCAGTTAGCAGTCGTATCGGCTTCTGATAGTGTCGACATAGAAGGTCTCGTCTTGTCGGTAATCAGGTGTGTAGATCTCAAACACACTAATTAATTTGTACTACATATATGTTATGGGCTAAAAGCCGAAAAAAGGCTGTATAGTAATCTGTACTAAATATATGTTATGGGCTAAAAGCCAGAAAAAGGCTGTATAGACAGTCGGATTACCCAAAAAGGGTAGGCAAGGGATGTCAGGTACGTAATCATAGAAACTTCTCTATGTGTATCGATGTATGTGATAGACTGTGAACTTTTAGGTAGTATATTGTTTTGATTCTGCATGTATGTATGCATGGGATGGGGTTGATATGATGAAGGGGAAGAGCATGTTAATAGGTCACTTGGTGATCGGTGGTTAAACCACGAATCGTAAAATTAGGTCACAATAGTGATCGGTGGCTGAGCCACGTTATATTATGAGGTCACATAGTGATCGGTGGCTAAGCCACGTTAAATTTATTCCTGATTGATAGGAATAGGCAGCATGACTGTCGATATGGTGTGTAGTGGTTGGTGGGTTGATTGTAGAAATCCCCAAGGTGTGTTGGCTGGTACGGGCTGGTGTGTAGAGGATGGACTTTTAGGTTGGGTTGGGCCATGTTGCATGTAAATATTTTGTTGCCATTGTGTATGGGCCAAGGCCCATAATGTGTTTTTGAGCCTCAAGCCTTTTATGTGTTTCGGGATTTGCACACTGAGTCTTGGTGACTCACCCCTTTATTTTCCCTGACTTTTCAGATGAGCAGTAGATCGTGGACATGGGAGCCGAGGCGGACTCGAGGGGCCATCAAGTCTTTTTATTTTCATAAACTATTTTCGGTTTTTCTTTAAGTTTAAATTTTGGGACTATTTATGTAATAAGGCCTCCATAGCTTAGGTTATCAATTTATAATTGTTAATGTCTTCATTTAATTAAAATTTATGTTCAGCAAAAGAGCAAAGGTTTTCTTCCAATATCACTTACTTAACGAATACTTGTATAAAGAAAGTGAATTTCCAAAGATCATCCAAGTGAATTTTTAACGTAAACCCCGTAGCATACCAGATCAGGTCGTAGCGTTTGGCCGGGGTTTGGGGTGTTACATCAAGTCTACAAAGCTTTTATTTGAAACCTTCACAAGGAAACAAACAAAATCGTACGCTGAGAAATAAAGCTTAATGGTGTTAACGTGATTCAAAACAATAATCAATTATAACCAAAATAAACATGTACATTTAATATGAAATTCAACCATAACTTAAATCATGTTTACATTTCTTGTCTCATGCTTTTAATATCATGCTTTCATGCTTATTTTCTTGTCACATATCAACATTTGATTCCATCTACAATATCATCTCAATTACATATAAATTAAGGCATATCATTTGAACAATTTCACTTTCTCATTTTATTATTGAATCCATTGATTCATTTTATAACCATAGCGGCAAGGCTTGTAATAATCATATCGCTTTGGTCTTTCACATGCTACTATCAATGCTATAATGTTCATATACAAGTTCAAAGTCAACATTCAACATTCAATATCATTTATCAATTTCAATTGTTTATAATCCCTATTAACTGGAAACTAACCCAAATTAATATATGGATCATCCAACCATCACACCAATATAACTGGCACTCAATGCATCATTGGTATGCCTGAAGTATATTGCACTTTGCACCTCATTGGTATAAACCAAAGTAATAAACATAAATGTGCCTAGCACCTCATCGATACGTTCGAAGTATAATGTGTGCTCCACACCTCATCAATATGAACCAAAGTAAACCCCGTACACAAATCCCATGGCATGTCAACTATATCTGACTCAATCCAAGACCATTATTAGGGTATTCACTATCTCAAAGCATATATACTTCTCATGTCACAAGTCATTGTATAGCAGTTTCATGTCATATTCAAATAATTTACATATCTTTATCATGTTTTCTTATCTTACCTAACACATACACCTCATATTCACATTTTGCAACAAAACATCATATGCATATCATCATATATACAACTTTATACTTTCATCACATTCCATAATTTAATCATAGTATAAATTTACTCACCTTTCATGAGACAAGCATTTAAACATTACCTTAATCAATTTAACATTGATTAAACTATGTATTAAAAACCAATCATGAAAGCAAAAACCGAAATAGGCTACTCGTCTACGGCCTTCGCCTTTCCTTTACCTTAAGATGGGCCAACGCCATCTTTAGCTACATATGATAAATTCGATAACATAAATAATATTAGTTTCACACAAACACATGAAAACACACCAGATTCATCTTAGTCCCTATATCAAAATGCTCACATCTTTCAATATTTAGCATTGAATCAAAATCCGATTTCATATTTATTTACTAGGGGACTTGGACTTTTCATCTATAACATAATTTCTTAACAACTTTTAATTTATTCAATTTAGTCCATAATGTTATAAAATTAAGTATAAGACTTAGTTGAATTTCTAATAAAATCCATCACTTTTCACTACATTCTAATTTATTCCTATCATAATATAAGCATATTATTCCCAACCTCATCACTAACAAGTTTGATTTCATCAAATACCCATTAACGACAACTTGTATTTAACTTGATAATTTGAATTTCTAATGGGTAAGTAAACTAAGCTTAACTAATATAAAATCTATAAAAAAATGTAAAAGAAAAGACTTGATTACCTTGTTAGTTTTGGGACCAAAATGATGAAATGAAAAACAACTTTCTTTCTCTCTTTTTTTCCTTCAAGTTGGGATGAAAACAATAAAAAGAAAGATGATAACTTTCATCTCTCTCCCTCTCACTTATAATGTATACTCAGATTAGTAAATTAATTAAATTTACTTAACTTAATTAGATGATTCTAATATATAATTAACTTTCTTTATTAACGATGAATGGATGAAATAATCACACCTTACTATCTATGTTATAACATTTTTTTAAATTAAAACTCAATAACGATTGTACTTTTACAATTTAGTTTTTGTACTATAATTAACGACTTTCTCGATCTAATTACTCAACAATTCTTTAATATGTTTTCATACTAAATATGTAATTACTTCTATTCATAATTTCAATGACTAAATTTACAGAATTCGGTTTCGGAACTACATTTTTTGACACCGACTAAAATTGAGTTGTTACAGCGGTTACACGAAACCGAACCTAAATTTATTCTTTATTTAATATATAATTAATTTTAATTTTTTATGATATAAAAATAAATATTTTATATTTAAAATAGTGAAAATAATTTAAAAGTTTTTTAATTTTTTTAAGAAATATTTATGAAAAAGACATTGAAATTTTGTCAAATAATATTCAAAAGCCATAAAACAAAGGTCATTTGATTAAAATAGGCGTAAAAATCAAAACAAAAAATTAATATGGAAAAATTAAGAATTGAGCGAAACCAAATTACAATGGATGATTCAAAAAATCTAGAAAACCTGACCTCACGGAACTTATATCGCCCCTAATCATGACCCCACCCTTTTTGATGAGCCCACTTGCCAATATAACACCATCGGCCACCCTATCGCCACCGACGACCACGATGACGCTGTCTCTACTGCTACTTCAAGTAAGGCTTCTCTCTTTTACTTGCATTTTTTTGTTTGTTTGATAACTATATTTTTTTTGCCTACAATTTAGAAAAGAAACCTATGTTACAAAGGTTACAGAGGATTGAAGAACTAATATGCTAAAACAAGTTGTGTAATAGTTGCTTTCAAGTTTCCAACTGCTGAAGACTTACGTTTGGAGTGGTAGTTGTAGATCAACCATCTATTATATTACATTTAGACAATTTAGCAAAGCTTGAAAGTATGGAGGATTTATCTAGTATAAGTGCATTTGGGTTACCTTCCTCAACCTGTACCATTAGATTTATTTGGATTGCTTCAATAATGAATAAAAATGATGACATTATTATCATTTCAAAAGGGTAATACTAGCATTCTTTCTTCGGAATTTTATACAGTTAAATAGCATTCAACAAATCAAGTTCTATCTTCTCTAAATATTTGGGGAAAAAGCAATGTAAAAACTATTAGTGTAACATCCCCAAAATCCTTTGGTCGAAAATAATATGAGATAGATTTTTAGTGAAATAATATATAAAGAAAGTAAAGGATAAGGGATGTTAGAGAAGAATGAATAAGAAGAATGTTGTGAAATATTAATTTGAGCTAGGGACTAAATCATAAAAATATGAAAAGTTATGTGGTCTAAGTGTAAATATTTAACATGTGAGAGGTTAAAGTATAAATATAAAAAAGTTGAAGGGCCAATAGTGCAAATATCTCAAGAGTGGAAGGCTCTAGAAAATAAAGAAAATGGATTAATAAGGACCACATTGAATAAGTGAAAGAAATATGAGAGACTAAATCCCAATTTTACCAAATTAAGTGATGATTTAAGAATGGAATTTTGAAAGATCATTAGCAAGAGATAATTCTAGAATGTAATGATTATGTTAGTGATTTTTTTTTAATTAATAAAATATTATATTAATATAATTTAATTAGATATTTATTAATAATTTAATTGCAAAAATATTGATATAAAAGGAGGAAGAGAGAAATTTTGATTTCTTTACAATTTAGTCTTTTGTTATGAAATCCTACTATTTCACCCAAAATTCTTTGGAATTTCCATAAACAATAAAGAAGAAAAATGAAGTAGAGATCCTCAGGAATATGTTCCATAATTTAAAAGTAAGAAATTAGTAGATGCAAGTGAAGAAAATTATAAAAGAAGAGAAGGATAGTGATGAAGTTGAGAAAGAAATGGAAGAAAAGCATAAGAGAAGACATTCTTGTCAAAAGAGGTAAATTTCATATTAACTTTACTTGTATTATGAGTTTTGTTAAAAAATGTTATAATTGAAAGGCATGATATGGGAATTTTAATTGAAATAGTAGAGGTAGAAAGTAATTGATAAAGTATGATGTATAGGAACATCACATTTCAAGTGAAAGAGAAAAAAATATGGTTTGTATTATGAGAAGCTTCAAGGTAAAGAAATGTATAAAAATAATATATAAATATAAATATAAATTAATAAATTGACTAATAATCAAAATTATAATAACTATGTATGATTAAATGAAAGTTAATGCAAAGAATCAAGAAAAATTAGACATTATCAATTAAACAATTTCTGGACAGAACAATGGTTAAACTTTGAAAATTTACCAAAAATTGTAAAAATTGAGTTTGAGGTTTAATCAAATATGAAATTAAATATTAATGAGTCTAGTTTTTCATGGAAGAAATTGTGCAAACAATGAGATTGTATATTATGAGATATTATAATTTTTGTGAGACAATGTCAAAATGATTTTGGGTTTCCCTATTTTAATTTTGGAAAATCACTATAAATTGTAAAAAAAATAATTAGGCTATTAAATTTATATGAATACAATATTAGTGAATAGCGAGTCTATATTAAAGGAAAACAAACAGAAACATAATACTAGTCTCGTGTTGTAAGATAATTAATTTTTAGTGAAGAATGGTCAAAATTGTCTAGCGGCAGAACAGGGGAAAATTTAAAGAATTTACTGTATTGTGACTTATGAAAAAATCCTGAAAATTTTAGGTATAAAAATCATTGTGTCTAATTTCAAACACAACAAGCAGATCTTAATTTGGAATACTATTGATCAAGATAAAAATAATTCAATGACTGCTACTTAAGTGGACATCTTTACTAAAATTATTTAATTAGCAAAATTGAAATTAATGTTACATATAGGCATACAATACTAAAAGTCATAAAATTTCATATAAAAAAACATACCTAAAGGATGTAGAATGGAGAGGAGGAGGAGAAAAAAAATAGCAGAAAAGCGTGATGCTAATAAATTGATATAAGTGATAAGTTTGCTAATAAATAAGAGTAGTTTAAATGATTTGTAAAACTTGAATAGTTGTGTAATCTTATAATTTATTTGAGAATCATATGGTGGTGAAATTAAAAATTTTAAAATTTACTGCAAATTGTCCTATGAACTTGATTAGGAAAAACATCTGAACTGAATTTTTCCAAAGTTGTTTCGACAACGAATGTAATATCCCAATGCTTAACCTCATGTTCGAGTCAGGTATGAAGGTGTTTCAATTATCCAACCCAAACTCGCTGCCCACAACTATCCAGAGCATTATAACATATTGGTTATACATAGAATTTTCTATTTGAATTTGATTTTATAAATTTTGAAACAAAGCTTCAACAATAGAAAATTTGATAAAGCGTTAATTTATCTTCTTACTATTATCATCTCGTTCTTAAAGTTAAATCCTCCAAAAGAAAGGAATCTAAAACAGTTAAATCTAATTTTTCAAATATAAATTTGTAGAAAAATACAGTTATCAAACAAACTAAAGATTAAAGTAAAAGAGAGAAACTTTATTTGAAGTAACAGTAGAGGCAACATTCATGTGGTCGTCAATGGCGGTAGGGTGATTAGTGGCTATAGGCTAGTAGGTGGGCTCATCAGAAAGAGTGGGGTCATAGTCATGGTTGATTGTCGTCGTCATCGAATCCCCCCTTAAGCAGAATTCAAATGTTGAGGATGCTACCATTAAAATCTTCAAGTTATAAAGAAACTAAAAAAAGTATTCTGAATTAATTATATAGAGGTCCTAACTTTAGTCAAAAGTAAAAAAAATATATTACATAAGCAAATTATTAGTAGATTAATGGAATTTTTAACAACAACGACCAATTTGAACAATTATCTTAATTAGAGTGACTAAATTGACAAAAAAATTAGGGTGACCAAAATAAGAATGATGCTATTTTAAGGTGACTTGCGGTTTAGTTTACCTTTGTTTCTATTTTATTTGGGTAAATTATATCAAATGTCAATGAATCTAGTTTAATTTTTTGTTTTTTCCACCGATTTTTTTAAACTTACAAAAATGCCACTAACATTTTCAAATTATTACAAAGATGCCACTATATTGTTTAAAAAAGTTATTTTCTTTCTTTCTTTTTAATGTTAAATTATTTATGGCCATTTTACCCAAAACGCCCATTTCCAAAATTATTTACGGAAATGGGCCAATTTTCTGATTATTTACTGGAAAGGGCCGAATTCCGCAAAATCGAGTCCACGTCAAAGCGTTCTTAGGTGCTGTGTCAGCAAAACGCGTCCCTGAGGGAGCGTTTTGTCCACGTCAGCACAAAGCGCTTCCTTGAGGACTTGCTTTGTGCTGACGTGGACAAACGTTCCTCCAGGGATGTGTTTTGCCCCTTTTTTTAGGGTTAGGGTTTTTTGCTGGTTTTAGGGTTTTAAGGAAAAAAATAATTAAATTAAGGTTTAAGGTTAATTATCAAATTAACTATTAATTAAAAAAATTAAATTAGGGTTTAAGGTTAATTAATTAAATTATGTTTTAGTTTTTTTAAAATAATTTTGTGTTTAGGGTTTTGGAAAAAATATATTAGCAATATAAAAAAAATTTTATTTTTTTTCCACAGTAGTATCTGAAAAAATAATTTTAAAAAGACATTTCTGAACAAATAGTGTCCAAAACGCTTCAAGTAGGATGCACTGTCAGCAAAATTACTGAAAAAAGCTCCTATGTGGACGCTCTTTTTCTACAGTAGTATTAGAAAAAATAATTTTGAAAAGACGTTTCTGAACAAATAGTGTCCAAAATGATTCAAGCAGGATGCACTATCAGCAAGATTACTAAAAAAGCTCCCACGTGGATGCTTTTTTTCTACAGTAGTATCTGAAAAAATAATTTTGAGAAGACGTTTCTGAACAAATAGTATCCAAAATGCTTCAAGCAAGATGCACTTTCAGCAAGATTACTGAAAAAAGCTCCCACGTGGATGCTCTTTTTCTACAGTAGTTCCTATTTGGCCTTAGACTATAAATGAGCCAAATTTCATTCTCAGGTTGCATAAGTTACAGCAAGAGAAATTGAGGCTAAAGTAGAATAGAAACTGAAGATGAGTGGACGTATTAGTGTTGTTATTTACTATGATGGTGAGGTCCGTGACACCGAGAATGACATTTTTTATTGGAGAACACAGCGCGACTGGTTTTTAACCAGAACATAGATTTGACAGAACTTCGTAAAATAATTAGACGTAAAATCTTCGGAACGACGCTAATGAAAGTTTTGTCTATTAAGTATCGATTTTGTGCTTCAGTTGATCTCGTGAGATATGACTCATTCGACATCAAAGGTCCTCGTAGCTTGGAGGCAATGATGCAGACTCATCTTACTAGTGGATCACCCTATCTTGAGTTATATGTACAATTTTCATCGCCAAATGATGCATTTGCGACTTCAACATCTACTGTTGTTTGAGAGGAAGATACAACCCCTAGCCGACACTCTGTTAGTGGGAGGCAGAATACGAAAGATCTCGAGTTTGGTGGCAGTATGGAAAACACAACCCCTGCACGACATTCGATTAGTGGATGGGACATGCACATCGGTGGGTCGATGTTCGATGCTGGAAATACGTATTGGGGAACGACATCAACTTCTAGTGGTTGGCAATCCACATATGATTGGGGACGTTATGAAACGTCCACAAGAAGGGATGATGTACTCCCTAGGACATCCACCGGTGAGGGGACCTCATTCGTTGCAGATGATAGTGAGTCGGATAATGAGTCCGATGTGGATCCACCTCGAGAGCCCGGCCCCGATGGTGCAGAAGTTGCATTATTTTCTGAACCGGAGCCTATTCCAACCATACCTGAAGATGTTGAAGGGGGTTCAAATGAAGAAAAAGAAGATCCGCGATTCAGGGTGAACTCACCTCCAGTCCAAATGCATAATGTCGATCTATCTCAAGATGATGCGTTGGAGTTTCCAGATCTACCACACAGAAGGCGTGACTGTACAAGTTCGTCATTGGATTCGGGTGAATTAGAAGTTGGTAAGGAGTTTTCCAATAAGGATAGTTTTCCTGGTGCATTGAAACAACATAGCATCATGAACGGGGTTAACTACAACGTGGTTAAATCCGATAAGTATGAGACCAAGTGTATAGTGCAAGACGGTACATGTTCATGGAAAATAATGCCTCGTTGAGGAAAATGACAGGCTTATGGGAGATAAAAAAGTACAAAGGTCCACATACATGTGTTGCCGGTACAGTATCACTAGGTGTTTAGGGTTTTTGAATAATACTGTTATTACGTAATGTTGCATTATTTAACGTACTTCATTGATAGGTGTTTCACAAGATCATCCCAAGATGGATTTAGATATGTTAGCTAGCTTAATACTACCGACGGTGAAGGCGGATCCCAGGACTTTAGCGCCAGTCTTAATTGCCAATATTCGTAACCAATTGAGGTACACGCCCTCTTACCGCAAGACTTGGATAGCTAAGTAGAAGGCGTTGGAAAAGATGCATGGTCGGTGGGACGCTTCATATAATGAAGTGTGGCAATGGTGTCAAGTGCTGGAGAGATATGTCCCAGGTTGCATAAAAGACCTTGAAACAGCACCTGCGTACTACAACAATCGATTGCACCGTGGATGCCAAGTGTTCAAGCGTCTGTTCTGGAGCTTTAAGCAATGTCAAGATGCATTTCTATACTGTAAGCTATTGGTACAAATTGACGGTACCTTTATGTATGGTAGATATACCCATCGACTATTGCTAGCTGTGGTACAGGATGACAGTGGGAGAATCCTTCCAATTGCGTTTGCAATAACATCGGGGGAGTCAGCTGATGATTGGGATTTCTTTCTTTCTAGGTTAAGGAGGCATGTTTGCCCCCAAGCTGATATCTGCGTTATATCGGATCGGGGCACTGGAATACTAGCAGCAATTGAGCGACAGGGAAGCCTATGGCATCGCACACACCATCAGTATTGCCTAAGGCATGTTGCGTCCAACTACTACGGGCAATATTGATTTACAATTGAACGACGACAAGTGACCAACATGGGTACTTAATCTCTATTAATATAATTTCATTTGTAATATTCAATTTATTCTGAATGGAAGAGTGGTATGTAACTTTCGCTATCAACTTATATTGGCAGGGTATGAGATAAGTAAGGATCGTTTTCATGAGATGTTGGCAGTTTTGTGTTCAGTTAACGAAGAAGGCGTAGACTACCTCTGTAACATACCTTTCGAACAGTGAACACAAGTATACGACGACGGCCTACGATATGGTCATATAACCTCAAACCTAGCTGAATGCATAAATTCTGTTCTAAAAGGAACGCATCATTTGCCGATAACATCGGTTGTGCGAGAGACATATTTTCGTTTAGCACCACAATTTCCAAAGCAAGCAGCGAGTTATAAAGGCTAAATGTAGGGAGGCCATGTATGGTGCGCAAAGGTATTGCAAGAAATTAACAATGCGAAGGCACGGGCCAACACCATGCACACAGTGTGTCACGATCGCGACAACCTATGGTTTCGTGTGACGGAGTTTGACAGATCGAACCAAGGTATTATTGGCGGGCAATATCGTGTACACTTGAGAAATATGACCTGCGACTGTAAGATGTTTGACGCACTTCGTTATCCATGCGCTCATGTAATTGCAGCTTGTCAGAATCTCCGTCTGGATCTCATGAGTTATGTCGACGAAGTGTACAAAATAGAATACATGTACAATGTGTGGAGATACGTATTCCCACCAGTCCCAGATGAACGTGAGTGGTAGTCTGTATCGCTTGCTCCGTTTAAGCTGTTACCGGATAGAGAACTGCGTCGCAAACCAAAGGGTCGACCTTGCTCGACTAAAATACGTAACAATATGGATATCCGAGAAACAACCAACCAATAAAAGTTGAACGGATGGTGTAGGAACCCAAGCCATACAACTCGATCATGTCCAAATCGGAATAGCTGATAGTTGTTGTAATAAAATTATGTTGCATTATTTATATTTTATTAAAAATATAAAAATATTAAAAATATTGCCTTATTCAAAAAAAAATTATTTTATTAAAAATATAAAAAGTAAATTACAATTAAAATATTAAAAACAACTTTTATTTATTAAATGAAATAATATAAAAAAGTTTGTACAAATATATTAACAAAAATCAATGTTGGTGTCGGTCGAAATCAGTGCCACATGGGGGTCGTCGACGGTTACGCGCTAGATTCCTCCTTGCTTCAGCTTCCGGCGAGGGTTGTGGTTGTTCCGGTGGGGATTGTGGTTTTTCCGGTAGGGGATCTGGTTGTGAGTGTTGGGAGGATGACCCACCTTGATAGAATAATGACTGCGAAGGTGTTTGCATCACCCATGGCGGAGGTGTTTGAATCTCATAAGGTGATGGGGATTGGTAAAAAGAAGAGCTCCCCGACGGCGACTCGTGTGATCCCTCATGCAACAACGGCCTATAGATCGGCGGTTGACTCGGAGTAATCGGGAACGGAGATGAACTGGGCCATGCATTCCAATCTACCATAGGACTGGGAAAAGGAAACATATAAGGGTTAGGATACATATAAGTGCTAGGATACGCACCTGGCATAATCTGAAAAGGCTGTGATATGGGTGTCGTCGGTTGAAGTGTTGGGCCCAGTGACTGTGTGGGTGCTGTTGATGGGCCTGGTGATTGTGTGGGCGCTGTTGATGGGCCCGTGTTGTCATCCATTCTTCTTGGATTTAGAGGGCCCTGTCGTTCCCTTTGGACATGAATTTGCCGTCGCTTCTCCTCTTCCGACAGTAAACCATGGCATGTATTCCGGCATGCACGTTAACTCAGGAATGATGATCGATTTTCAAGTAGGTATATAATCATACCGATTTTCCCACATTTCGATATATGCTGACCAAAATCTCGGCCAATCCATATGCAACTACTGTAAGTTAACTTTGCGCTCATTATCGAGCACCTTAGGTGCCACGGGAATCGGTTACCGGAATCCAAATTATCGCAATACTCTATCTGACTGGTGCATCTCCACGGTGACATAGTTGACCAATGGGACCTTCACATACCAAATGTTCGGATTTTGAAAGAATTTATCCGGAATTACTGCCCGAATTGCCGGATCCTCGTATGGTGTCCATTGAAACTATATGAACATGATAAAAATATTAGTTATATACATAATACTACTAAATACGAAACGACTATTTTATTATGTATATATATATTATTTAATATTTACTTGTGCTTCCGACCGTTGGTCTAATAGAAGTCATATATCTTCAAGAGAGGTAGGTATTCCAACATAACTCATCGAATGGTTCCACCTAATTAAATAAATTTTTAGCATACAATTATATTTTAAATTTACGTAATAATTGTAAAATCTAATATAAAATTTACCTCGTTATGAGTGGGAATGTATATGGGTGGTCCACTCGAGGACGTAAAAATGGAAAGTGAAACCGTGCCCATGATTGCAATAGTGATAGATAACCTCCGATTTTGGCTTTATTCGGTCGCGTTGCCCCACACATCTCTTGGTACAATTTACTAACACGGCAGACCCCCAACTAAATTCACCAACTGCTCTAAAATCAACGAGTTTCAGCAACCATCTCAAATGTACGAGGTTTCGTGACAAGTTTGGCATCAGATAACCTCCAATCATCTTAAGAATGTATGCCCGAGCATATCGTATTCTTTCTAGTTCAGTCAAATTATTATCCGGCTCCGAGAATGTGTCTCGTAACCAGCCCATCTCGATCCGACCTCCGTTAATATTATCCGAAATAGCACCCAAAAGCTCGTAGCATACGGCTCCCCAGTCAGCAGATTAAGTTGACCCGGTGATTGCGTACCCATCCACCGGCAATCTCAATTGCAACTGCACGTCTTCTAGAGTGATAGTACACTCTCCGAATGAAAGATGGAAAGTGTGCGTCTCAGGTCTCCACCTTTTTATCAACGCACTGACTAGTTTCGGGTCCAACTTGCACCCCCGACCTATCGTGGTCACGTGCCAAAAACCTGCTTCCTCCAGGTAATTCTCTATTAACGGCGATGGAGGACCAGACATATTACGAATATAACATTGCAACACCCGATCTATAGACTGTTATAAAAAATTATAAAATAAAAAATTAATTAAAATTGCATAAATGAAAAAAATATTAAATAGTATTGAAAAATTAATTAAAATTGCATAAATGAAAAAAATATTAAATAGTATTGAAAAATTAAAATTATCACTTACCATTGTCATTTGATCGACGGAGATGTGTTTATTATCGAGACGAATTAATTCTCCGGCCATTACTAACATGATCGAATATTTTTTAATTTAAAAAATTAATTCAAAAAAAATTAAATAGGACTTTTTTGCAAAAATTAAAGAGAACTTTGAAAAAATTTGAGAAGACTTTGTGTGAAAAAAATGAAAGGGGACCTTTTATATATATATATATATATATATATATATTGATCATTGGAGCTCAAACGGTCAAAAAAAGTAACTGTTGGGGGGTTAAAAAAAGAGCAAAATGCGTCCCTGGGGGAGCGTTTTATCTACGTCAACACAAAGCGCACCCCCAATGAAGCACTTTGTGCTGACATAAAAAAACGCTTGCCGAAGGACGCATTTTACTGACACAGCATCTGAGAACACGCTAACATGGACGCGATTTCACGAAATTCAACCTTATCCAGTAAATAATTAAAAAATTAGCCCATTTCCATAAATAATTTTAGAAATGGGCGTTTTTGGATAAAATGGCCATTATTTATTTTTTCTTGTTTATTTATTTTTTAAAATATTAAATGTGACACCCTTTAATGCATTTCCTGTTCTCCCTTACCCTTTCCTTTTTTCTCCTCCATTTACCCAAGCCACCGCCAACATGCACCACCGTCGTCGGAGCTCCGATCAACCCCCTTTTAACACTGAAACAAAGATCTCCTCATCGTTTCTTTATCCTATGGTTCAGGTTTCCTGAGAATACCAAAACTCTCGAAAACCTGAACAAAAATTTGAAGCTAAAAACTTTGATTCGTAATCGTTTACTGTTAGATCACCTTGAACTCGGAACATGTTACTCCCCTCAACCTTCGCTGCACTCCCACCGTTTGGATCTTACAGCAGATGCTCCGAGCCCCTAGAACCAGATAACCCGAAATGAAGCTTTGATCTTTTTTTTGTTTGTTTGTGTTGTGTGGATTTATTGTGATTTTTGTATGATTTCAGTTTGGGTATGGTTGCTCAGTGTCGATGCTAATGAGGGATATGGGGTTAGCCATTGGGGTTTGTTGGGCTTGTTTCTTTTTTTTATCTGGTATGTGAAGGAGAATTTGATGTTTATGGAGGTTGTGAAAATAGTGATGAGTTGAATGGGTGGTGGTGGGGTGGGAGCCGAGAGAGAGATCTGTGAGAGGTTTGGAGCAATGGGCGGAGTGTTTGATGATGGTGAAGATCGAAGGAAAGGAGCCGAGAGAGGAATGTAGAGATGATGGTCGGGGTGATGGTGAAGCTGAGAGAGTGTACTTAGAGGAAGTTATTGATGTTGCCGCCCCCGGCGGTATCGACGGCGTCCAATGACGTTTGTAGAAGTTGGATGCTAAAGAAGGAAAGGGTTTCAGTTAAAACTGGGGAAAGGGTTTTAGTTTAAAATAAAGAAAAAAATAATGAAAGAAACACAAAATAATTTAATATTAGAAAAGAAAGAAAGCAAAAAATATTTTTTAAACTGATGGCACATTTCAGACATCATTACCCCTGTAATTGGTGGAGTGGCATCTTTATAATAACTCGAAAACGTTAATGCCATCTTGTAAGCAAACGTATATAGGTCACGTCGGGTGCCCGTTTGGATAAAAATATAAATTTAAAAAATGGGTTTAAATAAAAAATAAGGTTATTTAAAAAACAGGCTGAGTAGGATAAGATTTTTTTAGCATTGGGTTTAGCCCGACCTGAATATACAAAATAAAAAAATTGTAGCTTTTTTTCCTATTTATTATTATTATTTTGTTGCTATTTTCTTGTTATTTACCATTTCATAATTATATTGTTATTATTTTATTGTTAATTTTGTTATTATTTTAGAGATATTTGCTTGTTAAGTTTTATATATCTTAATGTTATTAAAGTATGCAGATTTTTTTAAATTTATTTTCAATTTGTTAGGAAACATTTGTTTTAATATTTTTAGTATTTTTGATGTATTATATATGTTTTTTTAAAATTACATAAAAATAATACAATCGGGCCAAGACCAAGTTTTAACAATTTTATCCGGATCAGACTTGAACAAAATTTTAAATCCATTTTTTTGAGTCGGGCCAAGTCCAAATCTAGTAAACGAGCTTAAAATTTTAATTTAACCCTATCCAAATTCGACCCGACCTATCTACTCGTAAGTTTTAAAGTTTGGTGGCAAAAATAAAAAATTAAACAAAATTTATTGGAATTTGGTGTAGTCTACTCCTTGCATTTTTGTAGCGTTTAGAGTTAAAATTGAGTTGAGAATGCAGTTTTTGTTTTCATTTCTTTTTGAATCGGGTATTTTTTTTATCTCAGGAGTTTATAGTTGTTTCTTTTAAATATGTTGTTTTCAAATGTCAAAATGAATTCTGTACTTAAAAGTGGAACAATTACGTCTAGCATTTGATGATATTATTATATCATAAATAAAATTACAAGATATAAAGAAATTTCAGTGACTACACCACACCAAAAAAAAACAATGAAATAGCCTATTGTTTTTTTTTTCTAATAAAAAAATAGCGAGTTTACCTTACCCTTCCAACCAAAAAGAATCCTATAGAAAGACGAAAAATTAAAAAATATAATATATTTTCATAAGATAGGAAAGATAAAAAATTTGAAAGAAAATATTTTTATTTCCATTCAATTTTTTATAGAGCTGAAAATGAAAGGAAAGAATATGAAACTTATGAACAATGCATATCTCTCTCTTCTTATTTTTCTAATATAAAATAATTTGTTTTTATGTATTAAGATAAAAAATATCATTTGTCCAATTTCTTTTCTTTCACTTTTCTTTCTTATCAAGTACACTCAAAATTTATTTTCTTCTCATTTTTCATTTTTCTCATTCTCTCCTTTCACTTTTCCTTTCAACCAATCATATTCTTAGTTCTTGAACTTGTAATTATTTTCTGGCTTCTGAAGTTTTTTTGTCCACATTACCCTAAGAACTTGACAGCTTTTACCAATTTGCCTTTAAACTTGGATTTCGTTAAAGTGTGATAACATTATATATAAGATCGTGCCACATCATCTTCTAAATATTTTAAAGATTTCTTTAAAAATTTATAGTTTCTTTCTAATTTTTAATATTTAGTGTATTTTAAAGTGCCATATCATCACACCTTAAAGAATTTCAAGTTCAGGGACCAAATTGAAAAATTTTCAAATTCTAAGACTAATGTGGATAAAAAAGGTTCAAAGACTAAGTTGGGAAAAATTACTAAGTTCATGGATTAAATGTTGCTTTATCTCTTATAAATATGGGTTTGAATTTGATAATTGGATATATATTGGAATTTAAATGAATATGTAGTGGTAAGAATAAAAAAAAACTACTAAAGACTATATTAGACTAAAAATGATATATAATAGAAACTTTAAATTATTTTATTTTTATGAAAGTATTTTCAATATGCTAAATTATCATCTTATTAATAAAATAATACATATGAAAATATTCTTGTTTATATTTTTATTACTAATGCAATTATTTATTGTTTTATTTAACAATGATTATAACACTCCACACTTGATTCGATCATTGAACCCAAAATGTCACATTCTGTTACCAAGGTAACTCAAACTAATTTTCATACATTTTTTATATAATTGAATCAATAGATGTAACATAATTAATATATTTCAAGTTACACAAATGAAATGCTCATATACTACGCCAAATGGGCCTACACGTAGTGCCCCAGGTTTATACAGGGTTAAACATAGAGTCAGGACATGGATCCCAACTCAAATTATCAAAATTGAGGTGTGTCTCAAGATAGTGAAGCCATGTCTCAAGACATGCCTCCTCTTTTATATCTCTAGCTTTGAAGTTGGTTGTCTCGAAACATTAGGATTCATGTCTCGAGATAATGTCTCTTGTGTCTCGAGATAGGTCTCGAGACTTAGATCCCTTGTTCTGACCCTTAGCTTCGATGTTATCTGTCTCAAGAAAATGAATCTCATGTCTTGAGACCAAGAAAACAATGTCTCAAGACAGGCATGTCTCGAGACCAATACCCATGAATGTAATACCCAAAAAAAAAAAAAATTTTACAGTAAGATATTATCTTTGATATAATAAGGAAATAAAGCGAAAAAAAGAAAAATTTGGATTATGTCAATATTCGGAAGTATATTATGATATATTACATTATTAATTCAAGAAAGGACTAAATTGTAAAGTGAGAAAAGTATTGTTGCCCAAGTGTAAATACTCAAAATTTGAGGGGTTAAAGTGTAAGTATGAAAAAGTTAAAGGACCAATAGTGCAAATATTTTAGGGGTGGAATAATCTAGAAACTAAGGGAAATGGATGAATTAGGACCAAATTGAATAGGTAAAGAATTATGAGGGACTAAATCATAATTTTACCAAATTATGTGATGATTCAAGGATGGAATTTTAAAAGATCACAAAGGGCAAAATGGTCAATTGGAAGAGAGAGAAATCTAGAAAGTAATGATGATAGTGATGATATTTTATAATTATTTAATTAGATAAATATTATTTTATTTTGATAAGATATTTTATTATTTATCATTATTTTATTATTATTTATGTAGTATATAAGGAAGGAAAGATGATGAATTATTATCATCTCTTTCCCATGCAAACCAACCTGAGAAGAAGAGAAAGAAAAGAAAGTTTTGCTTTCTTTACAAATTAGTCCTTTCACCAAAAATCCACCATTTTCACTTAGAATTCAAAAGAATTTCCATAGCCATCAAGAGAGAAAGATGACAAGGAGACTATAGGGAGCAAGAATATCAAGTTCGATTCAAGAAATAGAAGCTGGAGGAGAGAGAAAATCAAGTTAAAGATTGAAATCTATAAAACAAGGTAAGAACATCATGTTTTCAATATATTTTTAAGTTTGATATTGTGGAAAAAGCATGGAAATGATGTTAATGTAGAGTTTTCTTATATAAAGTTTTATGTTCTTGATATGTTAGTGAAGGAAAATAAGAGAAAGTAATGGGAAATGTTGTAGAGAAAGGAAATAAAGGTGTTATAAACTTGATAATTAACATTTTGCATTAAAACAGTTTTGGACAGCAGCAGTAGTCTAACTTTGAAAAATCACCAAAAATTGTAGAAATTGAATTAGAAGTTGAGTTAGATATAGAATTAAATCTTATTGAGTCTATTTTCATATGAAAGAAACATGGAAAGCAAAGGAATTCTGTATTCTGAGATATTTAGATTTTGGTAAGACTGGTTCAGAGTGATTTCGAGATCCCCTATTCTGACTTGGAAAAATCATCAAAAATTGTATAAAAATAATTTGGGAACATAATTTATATGGTTAGATTCCTTAATGAGTCTAGTTTTAGAATAAATAAACTATAACATCATATGAATTCTATATAAAAATATAATTAATTTTTAGTGAAGAAGGGTCGGAACTGCCAGACAACAGAACAGGGGTGACTTTAAAGAATAAACTGTACTAATTGGCTAAATCAAAAATTTTGAAAATTTTATGGGAAGAAGATATACGAGTCTAGTTTCAGTAAAAATTAACGGTTCTTCATTTGGAGTTCTGTAGCTCTGGAAATAAATAATTTAGTGACTATAACTCAAATGGACAGTTTTGAATATACTTATGAGTAATTAATGAAATTATTGATAATGTTACTTATAGCATGTTATATACATTAAGGATGTGGAATGGAGAGGAGGAGGAGGAAAATATATATGAGTATTTAGCTAGCATGTTCTAGGCTCAGGGACTAAATTGAATAAAAGTAAAACTTTATGGGCAATTTTGTAAAAATGTCAAAAATGACCAAATTGCATGAAATGGATTATTTTATTATTTAAATTATAAAATTGAATGAAATTATTAATTTAGATCAAGATAGGGTGAAAATATGTTTTAGGGATTAAATTGAAAAGTGTTGAAATTATGGAAAATTCTGATATTTCATAGAATTCATGGGCTGTTGTCGATATATATGAGAATAATTAGGCTTGGAACAAGGATTAAATTACAAGAATTTTATTTTTCTGAATCTAAGGATGAAATCATCATTAATTAAAAGTTTAGGGGCAAAATGGTAATTTTGCCTAGAGCATTAATTGAATGTATCAGAATATGAAATGAATGAAAATGATGATCAAATTTATCCGGATAACTCAAATACGAGATTTGAACATGGAAAAGAGAAGACATCGAATTAGTGAAACTATAAACATGAGCAAGCAACGAAGTAAGTTTATGTAACTTGAATTATATTCTTAAATGCTTGAAATTTACGTTATTGATGTGAATATAATTTGAATGTTCATTGTATGAAAATTGATGAAACATTGATATATTTGACAAAAAGGGGAAGAAATCCCGGTTGAATGAAAGGAAAATTCGATGGATCGCTGAAAAGGAATTGACGGTAAAAAGGATCTAGCCCGGACGGGTGATCCTATCCCGATATAGCCCTCCCGAAGAATATGTGTGAAAAGGATCTAGCCCGGACGGGTGATCCTGATATAGCCCTCCCGAAGAATATGTGGAAAATGGATTTAGCCCGGACGGGTAATCCGAATTGGGGTCTGAATTTAGCCTGGACTGGTAATTCAGATCCAAGCTCATTAGAGTAATTGTCGTTGCAGGGGATTTAGCCTGGACTGGTAATCCCGACAATACTCTATGAGTTTATATTACAGGGGATTTAGCCTGGACTGGTAATCCCGCTGTAAGGATGAGGTTCGCGGGAGTGTGCTCTCTTACAGGGGATTTAGCCTGGACTGGTAATCCCACTGTAAGGATGAGGTTCGCGGGAGTGTGCTCTCTGAAATGGAAATGTGCGCACATGAACATGAATTGACGGACCTGGATTTGTACACTATAAGTGTACTACTAGAAAATCCATCGAAATTCTGAGAAATTCAACGGGATAAATATAGAAAATGACAAGTACTTGAAATCATGAAATTAAACTTGAAAGACATAGAAATGATAATTATTTGATACATTGAAATATGGCATGGAAAATACATGTATGTGAAATTTGCCTGATAATTATGCATATTCAAGATTATGAACTGCTACTGGAATAAATATACACTAAACTCATGAAAATGATGGTACTTGAAATATTGTCATAATAAATTGAACAATTTATATTTATGAAGAAACAATAAGAGAATGATATGTATCATGACATGTAAATATAATACTATCTTTGATACGTTGATACAGGAAAATTATGTGTATTAGGACAAGTAATAAATTGAAGCGAGACATGTCGAGAAAATAAGTTTGTTAATATTAAAGTACGTTAACCAATGTAGGAAAGTTTTAGGATTTTGCGAAAAATTCCCTATGATCCCGATTTAATTCCGGTTGGCTCCTAATGTATGTTTTGGGCTTCGAGGGCCCAATAGAGGGACGTTATGATTATTTTCAGAATATGAACAATAAATGACTCAGAATTATTCGAAAATGTTCAGTAAACTCTGGTAATACCTCCTACTCTATTCCGACAACAGATACGGGTAGGGGGTGTTACATTAGTGGTATCAGAGCTAAGGTTTAGTCGGTTCTCGGACTAAATGTAGTACATGTGAAAGTCTAGAAATACATGTCATTATATAATTTATGATAGTGTTATATCTTCCAAAACTGATAAGATTTGTTTTACTTATAAAATGAGATGCTTTCCAATCGAGCTAATTCCAATAATGCTGAAAACGATGCTCAAGTATATGAGTAAAAAGTTGATTATGATAAATCAGAATTCATAAAGGTATGAATAAATGTTTTATAATACATGTCGATGATGAACGTTATGTTATAGGTGTTATTAAAAAAAAAAATTGCTATAAGAAATATTGTACTGATGGTTAAATTACAAAATATACAAAAGTGATATGTGAAGTACATGATAAAGATCATTAGTGAATTACGGATGAACAATGAATTTTTAAAATATTTTACATGTATTAAAGATAATGAAAATATAAGTATATGGATTATTGGAACAAGGGTTATATTGTAAAGTATGTAAACGCATTATGAAAAAAAAAGTAAAAGTAATATGTGTGTATGATATAATTTGCCCAAGTAGACGAGATTAGAATTACTAAGACATTAGTGATACGTCATTAATGGACCTTAACACACTTACTGATTAAGGGCACGCTAGTGCTTTTCAAATATTAGCATTTTTTTTGCTTTCTGTTTAATAGTGCATAATAATGTACCCCTATATCAGTTCCGTATATTATAAGTGTCCTGTTTACTCTACTAGGCCTCTGCTAAAAAGGAAAACAATTTTCGTTACAAGGTGAAGAATTATCTCTGATTCATGTTTGAAATATTGAATTAAAAATAAATTGTGAAATGAAAGAATAGAAAATAGATACAAGTGATAAGCTAAGTAGATATATGCAAAAAGGAACTATAGAATTAAAGAAATAATAAGTTCATGATCAAAAGAAAATAAGGAAATTTCGAGGACGAAATTTATTTTAAGGGGGAGAGAAATGTAATACCCCAAAAAAAAAATTTACAGTAAGATATTATCTTTGATATAATAAGGAAATAAAGCGAAAAAAAGAAAAATTTGGATTATGTCAATATTCGGAAGTATATTATGATATATTACATTATTAATTCAAGAAAGGACTAAATTGTAAAGTGAGAAAAGTATTGTTGCCCAAGTGTAAATACTCAAAATTTGAGGGGTTAAAGTGTAAGTATGAAAAAGTTAAAGGACCAACAGTGCAAATATTTTAGGGGTGGAATAATCTAGAAACTAAGGGAAATGGATGAATTAGGACCAAATTGAATAGGTAAAGAATTATGAGGGACTAAATCATAATTTTACCAAATTATGTGATGATTCAAGGATGGAATTTTAAAAGATCACAAAGGGCAAAATGGTCAATTGGAAGAGAGAGAAATCTAGAAAGTAATGATGATAGTGATGATATTTTATAATTATTTAATTAGATAAATATTATTTTATTTTGATAAGGTATTTTATTATTTATCATTATTTTATTATTATTTATGTAGTATATAAGGAAGGAAAGATGATGAATTATTATCATCTCTTTCCCATGCAAACCAACCTGAGAAGAAGAGAAAGAAAAGAAAGTTTTGCTTTCTTTACAAATTAGTCCTTTCACCAAAAATCCACCATTTTCACTTAGAATTCAAAAGAATTTCCATAGCCATCAAGAGAGAAAGATGACAAGGAGACTATAGGGAGCAAGAATATCAAGTTCGATTCAAGAAATAGAAGCTGGAGGAGAGAGAAAATCAAGTTAAAGATTGAAATCTATAAAACAAGGTAAGAACATCATGTTTTCAATATATTTTTAAGTTTGATATTGTGGAAAAAGCATGGAAATGATGTTAATGTAGAGTTTTCTTATATAAAGTTTTATGTTCTTGATATGTTAGTGAAGGAAAATAAGAGAAAGTAATGGGAAATGTTGTAGAGAAAGGAAATAAAGGTGTTATAAACTTGATAATTAACATTTTGCATTAAAACAGTTTTGGACAGCAGCAGTAGTCTAACTTTGAAAAATCACCAAAAATTGTAGAAATTGAATTAGAAGTTGAGTGAGATATAGAATTAAATCTTATTGAGTCTATTTTCATGTGAAAGAAACATGGAAAGCAAAGGAATTCTTTATTCTGAGATATTTAGATTTTGGTAAGACTGGTTCAGAGTGATTTCGAGATCCCCTGTTCTGACTTGGAAAAATCATCAAAAATTGTATAAAAATAATTTGGGAACATAATTTATATGGTTAGATTCCTTAATGAGTCTAGTTTTAGAATAAATAAACTATAACATCATATGAATTCTATATAAAATATAATTAATTTTTAGTGAAGAAGGGTCGGAACTGCCAGACAGCAGAACAGGGGTGACTTTAAAGAATAAACTGTACTAATTGGCTAAATCAAAAATTTTGAAAATTTTATGGGAAGAAGATATGCGAGTCTAGTTTCAGTAAAAATTAACGGTTATTCATTTGGAGTTCTGTAGCTCTGGAAATAAATAATTTAGTGACTATAACTCAAATGGACAGTTTTGAATATACTTATGAGTAATTAATGAAATTATTGATAATGTTACTTATAGCATGTTATATACATTAAGGATGTGGAATGGAGAGGAGGAGGAGGAAAATATATATGAGTATTTAGCTAGCATGTTCTAGGCTCAAGGACTAAATTGAATAAAAGTAAAACTTTATGGGCAATTTTGTAAAAATGTCAAAAATGACCAAATTGCATGAAATGGATTATTTTATTATTTAAATTATAAAATTGAATGAAATTATTAATTTAGATCAAGATAGGGTGAAAATATGTTTTAGGGATTAAATTGAAAAGTGTTGAAATTATGGAAAATTCTGATATTTCATAGAATTCATGGGCTGTTGTCGATATATATGAGAATAATTAGGCTTGGAACAAGGATTAAATTACAAGAATTTTATTTTTCTGAATCTAAGGATGAAATCATCATTAATTAAAAGTTTAGGGGCAAAATGGTAATTTTGCCTAGAGCATTAATTGAATGTATCAGAATATGAAATGAATGAAAATGATGATCAAATTTATCCGGATAACTCAAATACGAGATTTGAACATGGAAAAGAGAAGACATCGAATTAGTGAAACTATAAACATGAGCAAGCAACGAAGTAAGTTTATGTAACTTGAATTATATTCTTAAATGCTTGAAATTTACGTTATTGATGTGAATATAATTTGAATGTTCATTGTATGAAAATTGATGAAACATTGATATATTTGACAAAAAGGGGAAGAAATCCCGGTTGAATGAAAGGAAAATTCGATGGATCGCTGAAAAGGAATTGACGGTAAAAAGGATCTAGCCCGGACGGGTGATCCTATCCCGATATAGCCCTCCCGAAGAATATGTGTGAAAAGGATCTAGCCCGGACGGGTGATCCTGATATAGCCCTCCCGAAGAATATGTGGAAAATGGATTTAGCCCGGACGGGTAATCCGAATTGGGGTCTGAATTTAGCCTGGACTGGTAATTCAGATCCAAGCTCATTAGAGTAATTGTCGTTGCAGGGGATTTAGCCTGGACTGGTAATCCCGACAATACTCTATGAGTTTATATTACAGGGGATTTAGCCTGGACTGGTAATCCCGCTGTAAGGATGAGGTTCGCGGGAGTGTGCTCTCTTACAGGGGATTTAGCCTGGACTGGTAATCCCACTGTAAGGATGAGGTTCGCGGGAGTGTGCTCTCTGAAATGGAAATGTGCGCACATGAACATGAATTGACGGACCTGGATTTGTACACTATAAGTGTACTTCTAGAAAATCCATCGAAATTCTGAGAAATTCAACGGGATAAATATAGAAAATGACAAGTACTTGAAATCATGAAATTAAACTTGAAAGACATAGAAATGATAATTATTTGATACATTGAAATATGGCATGGAAAATACATGTATGTGAAATTTGCCTGATAATTATGCATATTCAAGATTATGAACTGCTACTGGAATAAATATACACTAAACTCATGAAAATGATGGTACTTGAAATATTGTCATAATAAATTGAACAATTTATATTTATGAAGAAACAATAAGAGAATGATATGTATCATGACATGTAAATATAATACTATCTTTGATACGTTGATACAGGAAAATTATGTGTATTAGGACAAGTAATAAATTGAAGCGAGACATGTCGAGAAAATAAGTTTGTTAATATTAAAGTACGTTAACCAATGTAGGAAAGTTTTAGGATTTTGCGAAAAATTCCCTATGATCCCGATTTAATTCCGGTTGGCTCCTAATGTATGTTTTGGGCTTCGAGGGCCCAATAGAGGGACGTTATGATTATTTTCAGAATATGAACAATAAATGACTCAGAATTATTCGAAAATGTTCAGTAAACTCTGGTAATACCTCCTACTCTATTCCGACAACAGATACGGGTAGGGGGTGTTACAATGAATGCACAATTTAATCTTTTTTTATTCTTAATGTCTCGAGACACTAATGCAATTTCACCTATAATGCATAATTAAAGTCATACAATTGATATTCAAAACATGCCTAATGACACCAATTCAAAATGCATTATTTCAATATTCAATAACACATTTTTAACACCTATCTTCATGGTAGCTAATTCAAATCACCAAAGCACACACACAACCAACAAATTAGCAATACTAATGCATACATATTTAGATATAAATCTAGCATCAAAGAACACCAAATAGCCAAAAACAAGTTCCAAAAATATGCCAATAACTTCTAACATCATTAAAACGATAGTAAATTTTGTGAAATAATACGAAAATAAAATCATATATACACTTGTAAAAGGGTAAAAAGACTACATATAAATGATAAAATTCTAGGAGACAATTTTTAAATTTACTTTAAAAACTATATTTATCTAATATTTTAAAATTAAAATTTCAAATTTTATCAATAAAAAAACATCATTAATTTTTTAAGTTAGTTTGCAAAGTTAAAAGGTTAAATGACTAAATATATACATTTTTGCATTAATACTAAAATTTAAAAAATATATATGTGACAACTCACACCTAACCTGATTGTTGGGCCCAAATGTGTGAAATCACATTTAGTTTCTAAAGCAACCCATAGCAAACAATCACATTACATCGTATAATTAAATCATGTAAATACATATTAATCATAATTCAATTAATTAGGGATGAGATAGGATCTCATATATGGCTAGAATTCCAATCCAAACTTTTTTAGTCATGTTTTAACATAATCCCGAGACATAACCCTATGTTTCGAGACAAGCCCTATTTTTAAAATTGATATTTTTGCTTCAATGTTGACATGTTGACCGCCTCAAGACGTACCGACGTCCAAAGTAGAAATCTTACACAAAATATATGAAAAAGCAGTATTTACAAATGTACGGGTCAGGTTGTAATATAGTTACAACGGAGTAGATGAGTTCTCCGAGGATCGTACCCAAGGGAGGCGAGCACTAAACTAATTCTAACCTAAGCATAAATAGATCTAATTAGTACTTTAGATGAATTATATTACGGCCAAATAAAAAGAAAGGTTTTTTAAGATTCTTAATAATAAAAATAAATTGAAAAGAAATAAAGAAATAATGAGAAATCAAATAGTGAATATATCAAATTTGGGCATGGGTGATTAGCTCGCTTTGGTAATCATAATCAACTGTCGCTTCAGGTTTTCTTGTTCAATCAATTAGTCAATATCCCAGTAGGATCTTCCAATCTTTCACTAGAATAATAAGTCGACAAGAACTACTTATCTCTCAACCTCACAGTCCAGACCGGTTCAGGGTTAAGGTGTTCACGGATAAGCCATACCAAATTTTGGTTAATTTCCACCTTAATGACTTTCTAGGGTTGTCAGACCTAAGGTTTAGGTTCTTCATATCCTGAACAGTTGATCCGCTAAAGAGAACCCCACAAAACAGTTAATTAATCATAACTTCAATCGCTAATCCCCCCCACAGGAGGATTAGTTCCTCATAGATCTTATAAACAATATAAACTTGAAAGAAAGCATAACCATGAATAATAGTTCAAGAGTATAAAGTTTAGAAGAAGCCTGATTTGTATTAGAATTGAATGCAGGATCCTCATAGAGTTTGATTATGTTCCACAAATCTGATTTCCTCCACAAAAGCAAACACCGAAAACAGAAACAAACCTAAACCCTAAGAAAAGAGAAAAACTAAAGACTAAATCTAAGAGGAAAATTATACAATACGAAAGCTAACTGTAACATGTGTTAAATGAGCCTATTTATAGACTTTAGAGTGGTTGTCATCCTTAACCCTAGGTCAGCTTTCGTCCTCATGCTTAATGTTTGATTGTGCAGACCAAAACGTCCTTGACTCATAATTATTTCTAGTACAAAGATGATGTCGAGACACACCAGGTCCTGTGTCGCGACATTGAGAGCAGTATGCTCCATCTTCAAGGTGTCTTTAGAGGTGTGTCGCTGACTGTCTCCAAGCGTACTAACGTCCAGGGTGTGAATACTGCAACAAAAGATATATATATATATATATATATATATATATATGAGGCGGTATCTGCAAGTATACAGGTCTAGTTGTAATATAGTTACAACGGAGTAGGTGAGTACTTTGAGGATCATACCCAAGAGAGGCGAGTGCCAGATTAATTTTAACTTAAACATCGAAATATCTAATTTGTACTTTAATTTAATTAAAGTAAGATGGTTAAAGTAAAGAGAGTTTTTAATATTTTTATAATAACAAAATAAAATAACATAAAGAACTAAAATTCAATAGATCAAAGAATAGGATAAATCAAATCTGATTATGAGTGATTAGCTCGCTTCGGTATTTCCCATTAATTGTCGCTTTGGGTTCCTCATCAATCAACTAGTCACTATCCCAGCAGGATCTTCTGATCTTCAACTCAAATAACGAGTCAGTAAGAACTACTTATCTTCCGACCTCACAGTTCAGATTGGTTTAGGGTGAATGAGTTCACGGATAAGCCATAACAATTTTGGGTTAATTCCCACCTTGATTACTTCCTAGGGTTTTCAGGCCTAGGGTTTTACATTTTTCCTTTCCCAAATAGATAATCCGTTGAGTAACCTTACAAAATAGTTAATGGGTCATACCTCCACTCGCTAATCCCCCATTGAAGGATTAGTTCCTCATGGTTTTCATAAACAATATGAAATTGATATAAAGAGAAAATATGATAAATGAATTGAATTGTAGAATTTAAGAAAATGCTTGATTTGTATTAAGAATAAATTGGATCCATAGAGTTTGACAGTCTCCACAAATAAAATCTCTCAAGATAAACAAGAATAACTTTATAATAAATCTAAAACCTAAAAGGGAAGAAAAGCTAAATTGAAACTAAAAGCAGAAAACTAAGCTAAGTAATTGGTGTTTATAACATGTGACAAATGAGTCTATTTATAAATTTTAGGTGGCCGTCATCATTAACCCTAGATTAGCTGACGTTCCTGAGCTTTAAGTTTGATTGTACAAACCAAAACGCCCATTGACTCGTGTTATTTGCCGTTCAGAGTAGATGTCACGACACCCTAGGACCTGTGTCGTGACAAAGGAGTCAGTATAATCCTCTTTGTGATATCTTTAGGTGTATGTCGTGACACTTTCAGGCTGTGTTGCGACATCGAAGGCAGTTTCATGATTTCTCTATTCTGCTCCCTATATTACGACATTGAGCATTCTATGTTGCAAAATAATGACCAATATCGATTTAGTACGCCTTCTCATGGTCTCCTATATACTTATAAAGTTCATTAGCTCACCCTTAGGCCTCATTCGACCCCTAAAGTCAATAAAAGACTTGATTTGCACATTTTATTAGATTTAACAAAACTTAATAAAAAATAATTAAATCCTAATGAAAATGCTTAATTTCAAGCCCTAAAGTGTGAAAATTAGTTTTGTCGTAACCATCTTTTGAAAAGAACAGGAAACGACAAGGTCGACTCGCGTTTTGAAAATGAAAAAGAAGAAGGGAGTCGCCACCGATCTTTATTTGGTGTGATCGGATCACCTTTGTTTTAATAAAACATTTTGGTTTACTAAAACAATGCTTTTTTGGTCCACGAACTTTGAGAAAACGGATTTGGAAGTCAATTACGTGTGAGGAAGGATTAGCACCCTCGACACGCCCGAAATCGGTACCAAACTGATTGATCGATGTCCTAATATTGAAAACTTTGAAATGATTTGAAAATAGATACTTTTTATTTCCAAAACTTGAAGGAATTGGAAGGGAAGTTAAGACTCTCTTATTTTCGAAGAGATAAAGCATCATGTCCAGTAAGTTAGGGCGCGGTACTTTAGACTCCCGAAACTAAGCTCGCCTTTTAAAACTTAGTTTTATATTTGAGAAGGATCTCCCGTCATTTGTCAAACGAGAAATCAGAACCCAGTAAGTTAGGGTTCGTTTTCTCGAAGGTCCAAATTAGGAATATTGCCCCTATTTTAATAGAAAAGAAACTTATCCGAAGTATCTAGATGTCGAGTCCAGTAAGTTAGGGCGCGACATTTTGAATATCTGAGATTAAGTGTTTCGTTTAAAATTTAAATTGCGATTTCAAAAGGGAGATCCCGTTGTTTAACTTAAACGAGAAAAATCGAAACCCAGTAAGTTAGGGTTCGATTCACTCGAATTGCTAATACGGAATGTCGATTTAAAACTTGAATTTGTGATTTTTGAAAGGGATATTCCGTTGTTTAACTTAAACGAGAAAAATCAGAACCCAGTAAGTTAGGGCTCGATTCACCCGAATTGCTAATACGGAATATCGATTGTTATGAAAATTGAGATGTCGAGAAAATCAAGGAGACGAACGATGAGAATATAAGTACTGGGGAAAGAAAAGTATTGTGACAATGGTGTATATGTATTGACAATGGTAGAAAATAATGATAATAATGATGGTGGTAATATATATAAAATAGGTAAAATATATGCATATTGAGAAATAATATAATGATAGTAGTAATGTGGGATATATATATAAGAAAAATGAAGGTAATATACATAAAATAAGTGAAATATTTACACATCTATGAAAATAGTATGATACTAATAGCAATAATGAAAAAGATAATAGTAATGAAAACAACAAGCAATAAATAAAATATTATTGATAGCAATAATAGTAATATAATAATAGTAAAGATATAGTAGTAAATATAATGTATGTATGCATAGATGTAATAGTAATAATGATAACCTAGTAATAATAGTAATATAATAATAATATATATGTACATAAAAATATGATAATAGTATTAGTAATAATGTAATAATAAACAAACAATAGTAAAATAAAGAAAGAGGACAAAAATGATTGGAAGATCAAATAAAAATTGTGAAATGATATAGCAAATGGGCCAATATTAAACTTAAAACAGAATGGAAGGGGTCAATTCTGGTAAAATGGGTGCTGTGGGGGTTAAATTATAAATCAAACAAGCTTCGGGGGTCAATTTGTAAATAAAACGAAATTTTAGGGTCAATTCGAAGCAAGAAATAAAGAAAAGGACCAATTTACACACGCGGAGGAAACAGGGGGACCACGCACGTAATAAATCCTTTCGGCCAAAACGCGTAACAGTGAGGGAGACCAAATTGAAAACCAAACTAAATGTTCGGGCCAGATTTTGAAAAAATAAAAATCTAATTAAAAATAATAAAAATGCGGAAGGGCTAAAGGTGCAATTAGCCCTTCCGTTTCAAAACCACGCGGATCCTTTGCGGGCACGGGTTGGATTCGGGTCGGGTCGAGTGAAACGACGTTGTTTTGGGCGTTAAAGGCCAGCCCCAAAACAACGTCGTTTAGATGCGCTATTTAAGGCCTAAAACTTAAAAAAAAAATCATTTGTACTGTGTGCTTAGAAAAAAAAAGTGTTTCGTTCTCTGGTTTTCTCTCTGCTCTCGGAGAGGAAGGGTCATCAGGGGGAGCTCCGGTCCGGCATTCTAGCGACGCGCTGTCGCAGGCTCCGTCGCCGGCGTCACCGGCATCACCGGGCACGGCGGTTGGAGCTCGAAAAGGTGAGATTCTTTTTACCCCTTTTTTTATATATTTAGTGTAATAATATGTGCTAAAATGGAATAAAGACAAGTTTTTAAAAAATAAAAAAAAAATCACCTTCCCCTTTCTTTGTTTTCGCTTTTTGTGTTCTCCGTTTTATCACTGTTATTGCATTTTGGGACATTTCGTTTCTTTATTTGTTGCTGCTATTGTTGATCGAAAAGAGACAACAGGATTTTTAGAGTCCTGGGACCTTCGAAAGTTTCTGTTTTTTTGTTGATTAAAGGGGAGAAAAAAAAAGTCCCTGTACACGAAATACAACTTGGCTTTTATAGCCATCCTTTCCTACTTTCTGTCTATTCGTTTTTATGGCCTGCAAGTACTGGGATGGTGAAGATGCGGTGGACAAGACGGTGGCAGGTGGAGCGGTGCTCAGAGGTCAGAGCAAGTGGGTGTCAGGGGGTTCGGTCAGAAGCAGAAGACGAATGGTCCCAGGCCATTTAATGCTGCGGTGCAGGACTCCTTAGGTTACAGGAACCCTAAGTTCAAACCTTTGGGCCATTGGGCCATCGGCTGTAATGGGTCAAAGGGTTAGTGCTTTTGGGCCAGGGGTTTTAGTGGGCCACTGGTTTTTTTGTAACTGGACTTGCTAAAAGACTTATTATTATTTTGGGTTTTCATGGGCCCGGGCAATTTTGGGCTAATACAGCTACCCCTCTTTGCTCATTGCCGTGTAACGGGAATAGAGCAAAGACTTAAAGAGGCCCAATGTTGCCCGGTCCTGCCGAGCTTTGTCTTCTCAAGTGCTCCTCTTCAGGTAGCCCCCATTCTGTCCACCGCATCTTGTTGCTTTGATCCACTCCACCGCTGCTTCAGAAAGATAGGACTTGTAGCTCCAATTTATTCTATTGTGACTTTAGGGAGATAAGACTTGCATCTTCGATCTGCTTCCTGCAATTTCAGGAATCCCCAACTCTGTCATTTCAATCTGATCCCTCCAAACTCAGGGATCACCAGACTGATATCTTCGATCTGCTTCCTACAGCTTCAGAAATGTCAAATTAGCTATCTTCAATTTGATCCCTGCAAACTCAGGGATCACCAGGCTGATATCTTCGATCTGCTTCCTGAAACTTCAGGAATGTCAAATCTATTATCTTCAATCTGATCCCTGCAAACTTAGGGATCACCAGACTGATGTATTCGATCTGCTTCCTGCAACTTCAGGAATGTCAAATCTGCTAATTTCAATCTGATCCTTGCAAACTCAAGGATCACCAAACTGATGTCTTCGATCTGCTTCCTGCAACTTCAGGAATGTCAAATCAACTATCTTCAATCTGATCCCTGCAAACTCAGAGATCACTAGACTGATGTATTCGATCTGCTTCCTGCAACTTTAGGAATGTCAAATCTGCTAATTTCAATCTGATCCTTGTAAACTCAAGGATCACCAAACTGATGTCTTCGATCTGCTTCCTGCAACTTCAGGAATGTCAAATCAGCTCTCTTCAATCTGATCCCTGCAAACTCAGGGATCACCAGACTGATGTATTCGATCTGCTTCCTGCAACTTCAGGAATGTCAAACCCGCTATCTTCAATCTGATCCCTGCAAACCCAGGGATCACCAGATCTGTTATCTTTGATAGTGTCCTTTTGAGGACATAACCTGTAGAATGAGTACATGCTTATGCCTAATGATTAGGATGCCATGAGTATGATGAGTCAGTGTGATTTCCCATTTGAGGTGTTATTATCCATTTATCCGTCAAGGTTTCATCTTCGTTTCCCTTGCAGTAACCGTTTTCGTATGAGTGACTTACCCCTGTAGAAATTTCAAAGCCCATTTTAGGCCTCGGGACACGGGCCTGCATTGCCTTCTAGCTGTCTTCCCCGAGAATCACAACTCCTACTCGAAGAATACCTGACTTGGTTCGTTTTTTCGCTCCACAGCGATTTAGGGTTTTTTGAATCCCTTCTGTCGACAATTGGCCTGTCATACCACTTCTGGGTGACTAGGTAACATTATTCACCCTGCCACGATTACTGAATTGGGCGCGGAACTTTGAAGAAATGGTCTCCATTAAGACCCCTCTTTCTCCAATGCCTTTAATCTATGTACGTGGAAATTCTAAACAATTGTCCTGTTTCGGATTCTTGTTTTATCTAGAGATTTCCAAAGTAATATGTAGAGCTTCCTTTTGTGAAATTGTTAGTTCATCAATTATTGTTTCAATGCAACATGTTTGTGAATGATGAGTAACAGTAGGTCGATTTCAAAGAGAGTTAAAATGAATTATCTACGAAACGAAGAAAATGGTTGGGAACATATCCTTCCTTGCGAAAAAAAAGAATCCAACAATAGTACAATGAGCAGGACACCAATCGGATACTATAGACATCGCCGATTGGACTTCTATACAAGTCTCATGAAGACTGCTTTGAGCTTTAGCATTTGTTTAGAAGACTCCAAGTACTTTGTTGATGCCCCAATATGCAACGTGCTTCCTCTTCTGTTGATTCTAGCGCTGCAAGATCGCCACGTGTCTGTTCAAAACTCGAGCCGCCCTTTTCAGGTTTTCAACTCAAAAGCCCTTTGGTCTCAAGACGCCCTCTGCGGGTTTTCACCTTGGCCTCTCCATTTTTTTTTCGAAGTCTCAAAGTGCCCTTTGCGGGTTTTCACCTTGGCCTCTTCGTTGTTATTTTTTTTTTTTGAAGTCTCAAAGTGCTCTTTGCGGGTTTTCACCTTGGCCTCTTCCATTTCAAGCAAAGTACTTTTTAACCGAATCTGAGTTCACGGGATTGGGCAAGCTTTTCCCGTCTATTTCAGTCAGAATCAGTGCGCCTCCCGAGAAAGCTTTCTTCACCACATACGGTCCTTCCCAATTCGGCATCCATTTTCCTCTGTAATCTTTTTGTATGGGAAGGATCTTTTTCAGCACAAGGTCCCCCTCATGGAATTCTCTTGGGCGAACTTTTTTCTCATAAGCTCGCATCATTCGTTTTTGGTACATCTGACCGCGACGAATAGCCCTCTATCTCTTTTCTTCAATTAAGTTCAACTGATCATATCGAGCCTGGATCCATTCAGCTTCGTCCAGCTTTATTTCTGACAAAACTCGAAGAGAAGGTATTTCTACTTCAATAGGAAGGGCTGCTTCCATCCCATAGACCAACGAAAAAGGTGTTGCCCCGGTAGAGGTTTTGACTGATGTCCGATAAGCATAGAGTGCAAATGGTAACTTCTCATGCCAATCTCTATAGGTCTCAGTCATCTTCCCCACTATCATCTTGATGTTTTTGTTGGCTGCTTCCACTGCCCCATTCATCTTTGGACGATACAGCGATGAATTGTGGTGTTTGATGTTGAATTGGCTGCAAACCCCTGCTATCGTGCTATTGTTTAGGTTCAGTGCATTGTCTGATATGATCCTCTCGGGCATTCCGTATCGACAGATGATCTCCTTCTTCAAAAACTGACTAACTGCTGATTTAGTGACGTTAGCATACGAAGTAGCCTCTACCCATTTTGTGAAGTAGTCGATGACCACAAAGATGAGCCGATGCCCATTTGAAGCTTTCGGAGAGATTGGCCCAATGACATCCATCCCCCACATGGAAAATTGCCATGGAGAAGTCATAACATGTAAAGGTGACGGGGGCATGTGAATCTTGTCTCCATAAATCTGGCATTTATGGCATTTCTTGGCATAGTTGATACAATCTCCTTCCATGGTGGACCAATAATATCCAAACCTCATTATTTGTCTGGCCATCGTGAAACCATTGGCGTGAGTTCCACAGACGCCTTCATGGACTTCTTCCAGGATTAACTTAGCTTCAGCGACATCCACACATCTCAGCAGTACTTGATCTTTCCTTTTCTTGTATAGGACCTCTCCATCCAGGACGTAGTCACAGGCTAGTCTTCTCAACGTCCTTTTATCGTTCTCAGTTGTTTGGTCCGGGTACTCACGATTTTTCACGTACCGCAGTATATCGTGGTACCATGGTGGGCCAGTTTTATCTTCATCCTCGACATTGTAGCAATGGGCTGGGTCCTGATGAATGCTCATTTGTATAGGCTTCATATCCTCATTTTCATTTATTCGGACCATGGAGGCTAAGGTGGCCAGAGCATCAGCCATCTAGTTTTCGTCTCTGGGTAAATAACGAAAAGTGACATCGTCGAACTCTCTGGTTAATTCTTGGGCCAATCTTTTGTAGATAACTAGCTTTGGATCTCTGGTTTCCCATTCCCCTTTAAGTTGATAGATTACTAGGGCGGAATCTCCATATACTTCCAATACCCTGATTTTGCGCTCGATAGCGGCGCGGAGACCCATGATGCAAGCTTCATATTCAGCCATATTATTAGTGTAATCGAAATCCAATTTGCAAGTAAATGGGTAATGGTCTCCTTTTGGAGATATCAGAACTGCCCCAATTCCATTGCCCACGGTATTTAATGCCCCGTCAAAATTCAGTTTCCAGGGATAGTCTTCGGAGGCACCTTCTTCAGTGTCTGCCACGTACATCAGATCTTCGTTAGGGAAATCAAAGTCCAAAGGCTCATAGTCCTCAAGGGCTCCACTGGCTAGAAAGTCTGCTATTGCACTCCCTTTTACCGCCTTTTGGTTCACATAGACGATGTCGAATTCAGAAAGCAGAATCTGCCATCTGGCCATCCTTCCATTCAAGGCGGTAGACTCCATCATATATTTAAGAGGATCTAGCCTCGAGATGAGCCATGTCGTGTGATACAGCATATACTGCCTCAATCTCTGAGTTGTCCAAATCAAGGCACAGCACAATTTCTCGATTGGCGGGTACCTTGTTTCACATTCGGTAAATTTTTTACTAAGGTAGTATATTGCCTTTTCTTTCTTCCCCGACTCATCATGCTGACCCAGCACGCATCCCATCAAATTATCAAGCACCGTCAAGTAAAGGATTAATGGCTTGTCTAGTTGAGGCGGTATTAGTACTGGGGTATGAGACAGGTACTGTTTTACTTTTTCGAAGGTTTTCTCGTATTCTTCATCCCACGTGCCTGGATTGTGTTTCTTGAGGAGACGGAAGATGGGGTCACATTTCTCGATCAGTTGTGAAATGAACTGAGCGATGTAATTTAGCCTTCCTAAGAAACCTCTAACTTCTTTTTGGGTGGTGGAGGCAATTTTTGTATGGCTTTGACTTTATCTGGGTCAACCTCAATCCCTTTTTCGCTGACTATGAATCCGAGCAACTTCCCAGACCGAGCTCCGAAGGTACACTTTGCTGGATAGCTGGAATTTCCTCAACCTCAAGAATAATTTCCTTAGGACCTGCACATGCTCTCTTTCAATTCGGGACTTGGCGATCATATCGTCGATGTAGAAATCAATTTCTCTATGCATCATATCGTGGAATAGGGTTACCATGGCTCTCTGATATGTTGCTCCCACATTTTTCAGTCCAAATGGAATCACCTTGTAGCAAAATGTTCCCCACATGGTTACAAACGTTGTCTTATCCATGTCCTTAGGATGCATCTTTATTTGGTTATATCCCGAGAAACCATCCATGAAGAAGAAAAACGAATAACCTGCTGTATTGTCTACCAATGTGTCGATGTGAGGCAATGGGAAATTATCCTTCGGGCTGGCCTTGTTTAGATCCCTGTAGTCCACGCACATCCGTACTTTCCCGTCTTTCTTGGGGACTGGGACGATATTAGCCACCCAATCCGAGTACTTAACCACTTGCAAGAACCCGGCGTTAAATTATTTCTCGACTTCTTCTTTTATTTTTAATAAGACATCCGGTCTCATTCTTCAGAGTTTCTGTTGGACGGGCTTGCATTCTTCTCTTATGGGCAATCGGTGTACTGTGATATCAGTGCTTAGTCCGGGCATATCTTGGTACGACCACGCGAACACATCCTTGAATTCATGGAGTAACTCGATGAGGTTCCGCTTGGTTTCTGCCGTAATACAGGCTCCAATCTTCACTTCTTACCCCTCTCCTAGGTTCACCATCTCTACCAATTCTTTATGGGGTAGGATCTATTTTTCTTCTTGCTCTACCATTCTCAACAAATTTGGAGGCAAGTCGCATTCTGTGTCATTTTCACAATCCCGAGATTCTTCTGAACACATGACTTGCTCAAAGTAGACTTCTGAATCTGTATTATCGTTGCTCCTGTCATTGATGTCTAGAGACCTGTGGTGGGTAGCAAAGGATGTATAAAGAATAAATGACTTTGAGGACGACTATTCACATAACATGAATGAAAAAGAGAAAAATGGGAGAATGCTTGATAGAAATTGAAGATGTATTTCATTAAAACAAAATATCCGAACATGAGCCTATTTCACAAAAGAGATCTCATTATTTCTAGGCTTGGAAACAACGAGTGCATTCTGAATATTACTCTGTGTAATCTCTAAAAACTACAGGAAATTCCTCTACAGTCCAATTGTCCAAGGTGCTTCCAGGTTCACACAGACGAATACCCGACAAGTTTCCTTGATCAGCTTCCCCGTCATGTATGGCATTGATGTGAAGATGCTCATTTCTAGGAGGTTGTTTCTCCGGGTAAATTACTCCTCCTGACACGAAGGTATGAGATATGTGAGGGAATGTCATTGGTTCCCACTTAACGTCCTCTCCGTTCAGTCGGACCCTTCTCTTTTCTTGCTTCTTTTCCATTTCTTTCTTCATTTGTTTGGCATCTGGTTTGAAACCCAAACCAAAACGGTCTCTCTTCTCTTTCAGCATCAGGGTCTGAACTTCCCCTTGGAGATATTTGCCCAATCCTCTTCCGGGTAGGGCTCCTTTCCCCATCATCATTTGTAATCCCATCCTGGTGGTCTCTGATAGCTTAGGCACCGGGACTTCACTTCCTTCCAAGATGAATGTCGCATTTACGAACTCTAAGGACCGGAAGGAACATTCGATGGCCTCCTCATTCGTTTCTAGATATGACACTTCGTTGGTAACAGTCGCTATGATGTCTTCTTCAGCGTTTATAGTTACCAGCCGATTTTCTGTTACCAGTTTCAGTTTCTGATGAGCGATGAGGGTACGGCTCCCGCCGAGTGAATCCATGGCCTCCCCAATAAGCAGTTATAGAGGGCTTGATATCCATGACCAGAAAGTCCACTTCGTATGTGTTGGGCCCGATCAATAACGGTACGTCCATTCTTCCCATTACTCTTCTTTCGGTGCCGTCAAACGCTCTCACTATGTCCTGGCATGCTTTCATGTGAGAGCTGTCCAACCTCTTGAGTGTAGCCAGTGGTAGGGCATTTAACGCTGACCCATTATCTATTAGCACACTTGGCAGAGTGTATCCCTTGCAACGGGTAGTTATGTGCAAGACCTTCGTTGATCCCATGCCTCCGGATGGGATTTCGTCATCGCTGAAGTAAATGAAATTGTCAGCGCTTATGTTACTAACCAGATGGTCCAATTTGCTGACGGATATATCCTTAGTAACATAAGTCTCATTTAGTACTTTCATCAGTGCTTCGCGGTGCACCTCTAAGCTTAAAAGTAGGGCTAGCATGGAGATACAAGCTGGTTGTCTGTGCAGCTGTTCCACCACGCTATATTCGCTGTGTTTCAAGAATTTCAAGAATTCTTTGGCCTCTTCCTCTTTTACAGGTTCATTGATAGGGGCTTCGGGTTCCTTTTTTTGCCCAATCAGCACAGTCTTCGGTTTCACTGCTTCCGCTCCTCTATTCTCAGGGTCATAACGCTTCCCACTACGCGTATATGACCCTTCATTCTTGACCTCCTCAGAGATGCTAGTGGAGCTTTCCGCCCCTGGTATCGTCACATTACAATTGTAGTCCCAGGTACATTTTTACTGTCTTTGTAGAGAAAAAAGACAGGTTTCTGAATTATAATCTTCGGTCTTCCCTACACCCCGCCTTTCGTGCTTCGCAAGATGATGATTCTCGGGTAATTGACTCCAGGCTTTGTCAATTCTTCCTCAGTCACACATACGTTCCCTTCCTCTACTCCTTTTTCACAAAACTCCAATTCTTTGTTGTCCATAAGTTTTTGCACCAAGATTCTAACTCGGCACATTCTTGAATCTCGTGCCCTTTTGTTTTATGGAGCTCGCAGTAGTTCTTTATATGCCTCCCGTTCCCCACAAGATCTGAATCTATCAATCCTCTTTTTGCCATATCCTTCCAGACTATTCGTAATGGGGTTTTCACTTCCGTGACATCCTTCTTGATTTTCCTCACCACTGCCTCACCAATTGCATTTATCCCCCTATCTTCGTGATTGGGTAGTGGGTTCCCATTTTTTACCATATCATCGAGTGTTATAACTTCCATCTTTATTAGCCTCTCGACTACCCTTTTAAAGGCGATGCAATTCTCTATCGAATGCCTCACTACCCCTGCATGGTAATCGCAGTGAGCGTTAGAGTCGTACCACTTAGGGTATGGGGGTTGCAATGGTGGCAAATAGAACGGGGACACGATTGCTCGTTGAACAAAATCTAGTGTAGCTCCTTGTACGTTATTGGAATTAGCGTGAATTGAATCTTTTCGGTATTTGGTCTGGTTCCCGATTCTTATCTTGCCAGTCCTTGTTGTCCAGCGGTAACTGCCTTTGGCTGATTAACTGTGATCGCTTTCGAGTACCCTTTGTTGTATGTACTCACGTTATTTACTTCACCGTCTTTCTTCTTAGGAGTGGCCCTCCTAGTGCTTTCTCCTGCCTCGATCTTGCCGCCCCTTATGGCATGTTCGATCATCTCTCCTGCCATTTCTATGTCGGCAAAGCTCTTAGTCGTACTCCCTATCATATGAGTTATGAAAGGGGCCTTCAGGGTGTTAATGAAGAGCATGGTAGTCTCTTTTTCTAAGAGGGGTGGTTGGACTTGCATGGCGACCTCCCTCCATCTCTGCGCGTACTGTCTAAAACTTTCATTTTGTCTTTTTTCCATGCTTTCAAAGTAATTCTATTCGGTGCCATGTCTGTGACGTGGCTGTAATGCTTCAGAAATGCTTGAGCCAAATCTCTCCGGAAACTAATGTTGGCCCGACTAAGCTGGTTATACCATCTAGCAGCTGCGCCCACTAAACTTTCTTGGAAACAGTGGATTAAGAGTTGATCATTGCTCACGTAGCCAACCATTCGCCTGCAGAACATGGTGATGTGGGCCTCCGGGCAGCTAGTCCCACTATATTTTTCAAATTCAGGTATTTTAAACTTATGAGGCAGCACCAAATCGGGAACTAGACTTAAATCTTTTGCGTCGATCCCATGATGATGATCGATGCTTTCCAGTGCTTTGAATTTTTCCTCCAGCCATTTGCAACGATCCTCTAGTTGCCTTGAGGATTCAATTCTCGACCTCATTTTCTCTACTGCATCTAAATCGGGCACAACAGGGTTGGCCGGGCTATCTCCTGGTTGGGATCTATAGCCTACATGATAGCTCGTGGGAGGTCTAGTGTCATCCTGCCCTTGCTAGGGCCTGATTGTAACTGGTGGCATTTGGAGATATTCCTCAGGCTGTGCTCTTGCGCGCGGTGGGGTAAAACCCGGGGGGATGCCATCACTATCCTCTTCGATCGGCGGCATGGGACCTTTCCCCTTATCCGTTGCCCCGTTCATCATTTGGGCTATTTGGGCCATCATATTCCTCTGGGCCTCCAACATTTGGTCCCTCATTTCCTGCTGGAGTTTTAACATTTGCTCTTGCATTTGTTCCTGCATTTCTTTCTGGAATTGTTCGAACCTTTGATCCATTTTCCTGGTTTTAGCGCGTGTTCCGTAGCGATGTTCCATTTCCAGACCTTCTCTTTTCACTTTCTTTTTTCTCTCTCTCTGATAATTTTAGCTAGTTAGGCCCTTTTTTATAAACTTAAATGCATGAAATGTGATGCAATGCAGATGCATGAATGCAAGAAGAAGACATCGATTCTGATCAACTTCATTTTAGAAAACTTTATTAGAAGGCAAAACCCTTTACATTAAACATATTACAAATATGCTTTCGCCTTTAAGCCCAGAGTTTTGATCTTCCTAAGTAAAGCGGTCAGCTCTTGACTACGATCTGCCTGTAGCTCATATTTCATGCTTAGGATCTCAGCTTGTGCTGCCAGGGTCTGCAGGTGATCAGCCACTTCTCGAATCTGAACTATCGCTTCACCCATGAGATAGTCTTGGTCTCTAACTTGATTATGGGAATGGTGAAGCTCCTCCTCCCAATGCCCTTCTCTTGCTTCCAAAAGCTCAATCCGGAGCTCACAACCGTGTAATGCTGACTCTAACGCTTCAATCTTACCTTTCATTTCCTTGATTTTGTTTAGACTTAATTTCAGTTCACTTTCCGAGTTGCGACTTCGGTAGTGATGCAGAGACCGTCCAAGCTCAGCCACCCTAGCTTTTAGTCCTTTCTTCTCCTTTTAGCTTTCTGCCATGTCTTTTTTCAGAACCTCATTTTGTGTTTGCATTTCCTAAAACTTTTTCTCCCAACTGCAAGCTTTGGCTCTTTCCTCTCGGATCTCGCGTCGCCATTGCTCCGGAGTTTTTCCTAATCCGGCGTTTTTCATTGTCAAACGCATCTTCTTATATTCCGTCTTCAGATCATCTCGGTCTTCCTCTATTTTCCCTTTCTCCTTTCTTAGTTTTTCAGCTTTCGATTTTTGTTTATCTATGTCTAACTTGAGGAGCATCTTCTCTTCTTCCAGTCTCTCTATCTTTCTTTCGAGTTCCGAACTCATCCTTTCGAAATCTCGTTTCACAATTTCCAGTTCTGATGGGACTACTCACAAACATTCTTCTCTTGACCGGGCGCCTTCTGGATTTGGCTTGGGGATGTTATCATTGATCCTCCTAGTCCTCCATTCAGTGTATTCCGGGGTCATCATCGGGCCTGCGGATAATCTTTTCATTCTATGAATCTAATTCCAGGCACTAGAGATCTCCTTAACCTTTTTCTTATAGCTCCCCCCTTCGTATGAGAACTCGCACTGAGCCAGTCCGTATGTCGTCGGTACGAACTGTCTTGAACTATACTGTCTTAGGACCAGTAAAGGGGCATATGCAGTGGCACCCCAAATTCCCAGTAGAGGAACCAAATCGAAGCTTCCACAACGATAAAGGATCTTGTCGGGAATCATCCAAGGAGCCTTCCACTTGATGTCGTCTTCTTGAAGGTTTTGAAGGAGTGTTATCCAGTTTTCTTCGGACACGTCTTCTTTCCTAGGCTAGCTACTATCTCTTCCAACGGGGAGTAATCCTCTGACAAAAACCGATAAGACACTTTCTCCACTTTCTAGAAGTGACTATGGAACCAGGCCAATAACAACTCCGCACATCCAGTAAACCTGCCCTCACCCATTCTCCGACATGCATTCAAGGATCTGAACGTTTCAGCCAAAATGGCAGGAACAGGTGTGACCCCCTTGTCTAATCGGCCGAATAGATCAATAACTGCTTCATCAATGTGTCTTAGAGCTTTTGGGAAGATTACCAAACCGTAAATACGCAAGGCCAAGACGTCAATCTTTTTCAGTGCATCGGGATGCGTTAAGATCAAGTCCCTCAAACATATCCAAGGTACGCATTTGCCCTCGCCTTTTTTCTGCATTCTAGCTGAGACCCATTATTCGCTCATTCCCATGATATTCATCAATTTCTTCGCAAAAGTCAGGCCATTAACTGCTTTGGAGTAAGCTTTATCAACTTGAATTTTTGGACAACGTAGCAAGGTCGTATACTCCTCTACCGTGGGAACCAAATCCACTTTCCCAAAAGAGAAATAGCTATAAGCAGCATTCCAAAATTGAGTTATTGCTCGGAATAGGTGCTTATCTATTTTGACATCAAGCAGGTACGGTAGGTCGCCGTAAGTACTATAGAACAACTGCTTTGCCTCATCATCCCACTGGGTCCACATTTCTTTCAACTCCTGGAGTTTGTTTTGCGTGACACTGATATTGGTGAAATCCCGTAGTTCTGACACATACCCCTCAGCTAAGCTATCCCCTTTTTCTAATTGGCATTGCTCTGACCATATGCGGGCGGCCGCATTGTCTTCCACTTTATCAAGGAATTCGCTTTCTATAACCAGCTCTTTAACTCAGAAATTGACCGTGAATCGATGCCTCTTAAAAATGGAAATGACATGCAGAGGAAATAAAACATCACCAATTGGTACCATAGAATGAGATATAAAGCATGTAAAATACACAAACGCCTATCTGGGTAACTACTAAGGTTTGGCATAGTTCAGCTCGGGGTGGGTTCTTAGGCTTTTTACGTGTGGTTGAGTTCTAAAGTTCGAGGTACCCGAACTAGCAGATTCCTCGATCCTCACCCATTATAGGCTCATGCGAACCGAGTTCGGTTCAGGGGAATACATTTCCCTATGGCCATGCGGAAGTGAAAACTTCACGAAGACATAGGTATGGATGTATCCCGAAAGCAGTCCACTAGCCCATGCGGAGGTGAAAACCTCACGAAGGCATAGCTTCTCGCTCCCACTTAAAGGGTGTGACCACAATGGTCATGCAATGCAATGCCAAAGTATTTACGAGACCCAATATTGAAAGAGCATTAAAAGAAGCATGATTTTTCGAAACCATTTTCCAATTTTAATCAAAAGGACAAGAATCAAGCAATCTATGGCCTGACTCTCGAAGTCCCTAGTGGAGTCGCCAAGCTGTCGTAACCATCTTTTGAAAAGAACAGGAAACGACAAGGTCGACTCGCGTTTTGAAAACGAAAAAGAAGAAGGGAGTCGCCACCGATCTTTATTTGGTGTGATCGGATCACCTTTGTTTTAATAAAATGTTTTGGTTTACTAAAACAATACTTTTTTGGTCCACGAACTTTGAGAAAATGGATTCGGAAGTCAATTACATGTGAGGAAGGATTAGCACCCTCGACACGCCCGAAATCAGTACCAAACTGATTGATCGATGTCCTAATATTGAAAACTTTGAAATGATTTGAAAATAGATACTTTTTATTTCCAAAACTTGAAGGAATTGGAAGGGACGTTAAGACTCTCTTATTTTCGAAGAGATAAAGCATCATGTCCAGTAAGTTAGGGCGCGATACTTTAGACTCCCGAAACTAAGCTCGCATTTTAAAACTTAGTTTTATATTTGAGGAGGATCTCCTGTCATTTGTCAAACGAGAAATCAGAACCCAGTAAGTTAGGGCTCGTTTTCTCGAAGGTCCAAATTAGGAATATTGCCCCTATTTTAATAGAAAAGAAACTTATTCGAAGTATCTAGATGTCGAGTCCAGTAAGTTAGGGCACGACATTTCGAATATCCGAGATTAAGTGTTTCGTTTAAAATTTAAATTGCGATTTCAAAAGGGAGATCCCGTTGTTTAACTTAAACGAGAAAAACTGGAACCCAGTAAGTTAGGGCTCGATTCACTCGAATTGCTAATACGGAATGTCGATTTAAAACTTGAGTTTGTGATTTTTGAAAGGGATATTCCGTTGTTTAACTTAAACGAGAAAAATCAGAACCCAGTAAGTTAGGGCTCGATTCACCCGAATTGCTAATATAGAATATCGATTGTTGTGAAAATTGAGATGTCGAGAAAATCAAGGAGACGAACGATGAGAATATAAGTAGTGTGGAAAGAAAAGTATTGTGACAATGGTGTATATGTATTGACAATGGTAGAAAATAATGATAATAATGATGGTGGTAATATATATAAAATTGGTAAAATATATGCATATTGAGAAATAATATAATGATAGTAGTAATGTGGGATATATATATAAGAAAAATGAAGGTAATATACATAAAATAAGTGAAATATTTACACATATATGAAAATAGTATGATACTAATAGCAATAATGAAAAAGATAATAGTAATGAAAACAACAAGCAATAAATAAAATATTATTGATAGCAATAATAGTAATATAATAATAGTAAAGATATAGTAGTAAATATAATGTATATATGCATAGATATAATAGTAATAATGATAACCTAGTAATAATAGTAATATAATAATATATATGTACATAAAAATATGATAATAATATTAGTAATAATGTAATAATAAACAAACAATAGTAAAATAAAGAAAGAGGACAAAAATGACTGCAGGATTAAATAAAAATTGTGAAATGATATAGCAAATAGGCCAATATTGAACTTAAAACAGAATGGAAGGGGTCAATTCTGGTAAAATGGGTGCTGTGGGGGGTTAAATTATAAATCAAACAAGCTTTAAGGGTCAATTTGTAAATAAAACAAAATTTTAGGGTCAATTCGAAGCAAGAAATAAAGAAAAGGACCAATTTGCACACGCAGAGGAAACAGGGGGACCACGCACGCAATAAATCCTTTCGGCCAAAACGCGTAACAGCGAGTAAGACCAAATTGAAAACCAAACTAAATGTTCGGGCCAGATTTTGAAAAAATAAAAAACTAATTAAAAAATAATAAAAATGCGGAAGGGCTGAAAGTGCAATTAGCCCTTCCGTTTCAAAAACACGCGGATCCTTTACGGGCACGGGTTGGATTCGGGTCGGGTCGAGTAAAACGACATCGTTTTGGACGTTAAAGGCCAGCCCCAAAACGACGTCGTTTAGATGGGCTATTTAAGGCCTAAGACTCAGAAAAAAAAATCATTTGTGCTGTGTGCTTAGAAAAAAAAAAAGAGTTTCGTTCTCTGGTTTTCTCTCTGCTCCCGGAGAGGAAGGGTTATCGGGGGGAGCTCCGGTCCTGCATTCTAGTGACGCGCCGTCGCAGGCTCCGTCGCTGGCGTCGCCGGGCACGGCGGTCGGAGCCCGAAAAGGTGAGATTCTTTTTACCCTTTTTTTTATATATTTAGTGTAATAGTATGTGCTAAAATGGAAGAAAGACAAGTTTTTAAAAAATAAAAAAAATCACCTTCCCCTTTCTTTGTTTTCGCTTTTTTGTTCTCTGTTTTATCATTGTTATTACATTTTGGGACGTTTCGTTTCTTTATTTGTTGCTGCTATTGTTGATCGAAAAGAGACAACAAGATTTTTAGAGTCTTGGGACCTTCGAAAGTTTCTGTTTTTTTTGTTGATTAAAGGGGAGAAAAAAAGTCCCTGTACACGAAATACAACTTGGCTTTTATAGCCGTCCTTTTCTACTTTCTGTCTATTCGTTTTTATGGCCTGCAGGTACTGGGACGGGGAAGATGCGGTGGACAAGACGGTGGCAGGTGGAGCGGCGCTCAGAGGTCAGAGCAAGTGGGTGTTAGGGGGTTCGGTCAAAAGTAGAAGATGAATGGTCCCAGGCCATTTAATGCTGCGACGTAGGACTCCTTAGGGTTACAGGAACCCTAAGTTCAAACCTTTGGGCCATTGGGCCATCGGGTGTAATGGGTCAAGGGGTTAGTACTTTTGGGCCAGGGGTTTTAGTGGGCCACTGGTTTGTTTGTAACTAGACTTGCTAAAAGACTTATTATTATTATGGGTTTTCATGGGCCCGGGCAATTTTGGGCTGATACAAGTTTAATCTGCTACATCGAATTATGGTAGATCAAACTCCCCCCACACTTAAGTCATTGCTTGTCCTAAAACAATATGAACAAAGATAAGAAATAAAAGACGTCCCTTGAGCAGATATCATACAAGTATTGACTTTGGAGCACATGACTAACTATTTCATATTCACAGATAACTTTAACATGATGAATAATTTACTTATCACTTTTGATTACAAACATCTAATTTCAGTATATTAAAAAATATACAAACATTAAGAGTCTCACCTGTAAGGATGCATCAATAAATCATACAAGTACTTTGATTATCTGAGCAGAATACAAATAGTCGTTTATGTGATTGTTTAATATAATGTCTATTCATGCATAAGAATATTTAGGTTACATAGGAATTTTCAGCTTGTAACGTTTTAAGGCTTAAGATAGGTATGAAATTAAAAAACAGTAAGCATCAAGGGGAGTTATAAACACGAAAATAGTTTGGCACATCGTATCGATCCCTATTCTTCCCCCTTAGAGACCCTTACCCGCTCACTGTCTTATTTCTCCTTCTCTCTCCTTCTTTGTTTCTCTAAATAGGAAATCATAGCATGACATGGTAACTACGACTAGCCTACGAGTTTCTGTGCACTAATGAACGAGTTTTTCTTATTCTCAATCACAAATGCTTTTTTTTCTTTTCAAGAACTTTTCTTACTCGTATAGGTTTTCTTTTTGAATTTTTCTTTTTGTTTTGCACTTTCAGCTATCTTATAGTTCCCATATTACACCAGTCTTTCCTATTTCACTCTGTTTTTACAATATTTGTTGTAATGTATCTACTTAACCCTCAATACGTATGGCCGAACATCTATAGTCGTGCAGTGCAGGACCAAAGAAAAAGGGCAAATATAAATTAATGTTTTAGGCTCGAAGTTTGTAATGAGGTACATCAAGAAGTGTCAACAGGCTCAAAAATCGGTACTAAAGGTGAAATACAAATATGTTAGCTTTTTGGCCCTAGATGTGTTCCAAACATTGCCTTAGGTCATCCCTTAATACCTCAATATGTACAAGTTTAATCAACCAAAGAAATTAAAATTCAACCATTTATCATTCATACTAGCATGCTCGTTTCTTTGTATTTTCTATATCATTTGGTACAGTTGATTGCTTACTGCCTATTTACAGTGTAACATATCGAATTTAATATTCTAATAATCAAAAGTTTAAAATCACCTATCCTCATGCCAAATTTATTTGTAAACGCAAGCAACCTATGTACATACTCCTAACCAATCACTTGTATTTCTACAAGCTTAAGCACACAAAGGATAAGAAAAATGAAGGAAAAAAGTAAAAACTTAAAACAAAATTTCTAAGTTACCCCCATACTTTAGATAACACATTGTCCTTAATGCGTAGCCCATAAAAAGATAAGGAAAGAAATTACGCGATTGGTCATGATCGTCCTAACTACTAATGGTGGGTGCTTCTTCCTTTGGTCATTAATAGCTCAAATTGTTATGTCTCCTTTGTGCTGGGTTCCTGCATAGAAAAATTTAAACAATATACAAATCAACTAAAAAAATCTACTACTACTCCTACTCCTACTCCTACTTAAACAATATAAAAATTTAAACAATATACAAATCAACTAAAAAAATCTACTACTACTCCTACTCCTACTCCTACTCAAGATAAATAAAAAATCATCCATAGAAATTAGTACAATCTAGTCAAAAGTATCAAAATAAAATTTAATCCTCCTCCGAATCATCTAAAGCAGGACCACGCTTCTACTCTATTGGTGCATTGCCCTTGCCCAAGCCGTATTGTTGATGGGAGCTCCTACCTTTGGAATATGTTTGTTGTTCCGGGCTGCGAATGACAAGCCCTTTTGGCGTTGAATATTGCTGCTGAAATGCCACTTCATATTCGTCTTTCGTCCCGGGGTACTTGATCTGTCGTAATTCGATGTAGCAGATCTGTCGTAATAAAATGTGTAAATTGAGTCTTTTATTAACCTTAGGGGATGAATGAGGCATAAGGGTGAGCTAATGACCTTCGTAAGTGTACAAGAGACCATTATAAGGCGTAATAAACTGATACTAGTCACTATGTCGTAACACGAAATGTTCGATGTCGCAACATAGAGAGCAGAATAGAGATATCATGAAATTGTGTTCGATGTCGTGACACAGCCTATAGGTGTCACGACATACCTCTAAAGATAGCTCAAAAGGAGTACACTAACTGCTATGTCGTGACATAATTCCTAGTGTGTCACCACATCGACACTAGACGAAAACTAAACACGAGACATGGGCATTTTGGTCTGCACAATCAAACTTAAAGCTCAGGAACGTTAGTTGACTTAGGGTTAATGATGACGACCACCTAAAATCTATAAATAGACTCATTTGTCAAATGTTATGGACACCATTCACTTAGTTTAGAATTAGTCTTTTAACTTCAATTTAGTTTTCTCTTTTCTTAGGTTAGATTTATTTTCATTCGTTCTTGTTCAATTTTGAGATATTTGTATTGTGAAGACAATCAAACCTTATGGATTCACGATCAATCTTAATACAATCAGGCTCTTTCGTAAACTCTATATTTTCGATTTATTTGGCATGTTTTCTCTTTTTATCAATTCTATATTGTCTATGGAAACCATGAGGAACTAATCCCTTAATGAGGGATTAATGAATGGAGGTATGATCTATTAACTATTTTGTAGGGATTCTTAACGGATTAGCTGTTTGTGAAAAAAGCAAAATAGACTCTAGGTTTGACAACCCTGGGAAGTCATCAAGGTGGAAATTAACCCAAAATTGGTATTGCCTATCCGTGAACACCTTCACCCCAAACCGATCTGGATTGTGAGGTCAGAAGATAAGTAATCCTTTCTGACTCGTTATTCGAGTGGAAGATTGGAAGATCCTACTAGGATAGCGACTAGTTGATTGACGAGAAACCCAAAGCCACAGTTGATAAGAATTACTGAAGCGAGCTAATCACCCATAATCAAATTTGATTTATTTTATCTTTTGATCTCTTGAATTTTATTTCTTTATGTTATTTTTTTTTTATTATTATAAAACACTAGAAACTCTCTTTATTTTAACTTTGTATAACTTAATTAGAGTACTAATTAGATCTTTATGTGTTTAGGTTAAAATTTATCTAGCACTCGCCGCCCTTCGATACGATCCTCAGAATACTTGCGAAGTGTTTCATAGTAAACAAACTATTTTACAACCTGACCCATATACTTGTAGACACTGCCTCAAATTCCATATTTTGTAGCAGTATTCACATTCTAAATGTTAATACGTCTGGAGGCGATCAGTACTATTGAGCAGCACCTTATTCCTCAATATTAGTCCTCTCAATATGATAAGTTGGTACTGAGCTGAACATATCTAGAGGGTAATTCAGAATGCGTAACCCATGCATTCTTGCAAATTCTTGGAGTATTGGGCCTATTTCCTATATCCACCTAATCAATTCTTGCAAATTGAGTCTTCTAGCTGTTGACTAATCTCGTTGTTTTAGTGATACTGGTACATCCATCTTTTCCTTCCTTCTTTGGTTCCATTCGATAATTTGCTTTCGCTGAAGCTCAACATATTGTGTATATAACGTGTCTCCAATTATGCTCTTTGTTGGCTTCATGAATTGCTCGTTTTCGCTCATAGCCACTTTTGCTTATAGTTCCAATTACCCCTACCCTGAGTCAAGTATTTTATAACATTTTTTATATTAAAATTTTGAAAATTTTCCAAATCAACGCTATCAATAAAATATTTTTCATAATATGGGATGTTATAAAACTCGAAAATATCAATAGGGGATATTGAAACTTCCTCCCGTCGTATTGTTACCTTACTCACAATACCACCAAACTTGCCTTTTATTATTTGATCCTTAAGGGATGCATAAAATTCTTGCACTACTGGTATGACTGTGTTTTCAGTGGGAGTGACATAGAATTGTTCACACTGATGGTATCGTACCAAAGTCCAAATCTCTTTGCAATTGACCATAGAGGGTTCGAACCCTCGTTCTTAAATTAATGGTTTCCCTTGCAATTCAAGAAAATACTTTTTTATATTCAAACTGTGGAAGCGATTTGGGTCTAAAATGTCTGGTGTTTATTGGACCAAAGTTCTCTTGCTCTTTCGTGGAGGCATTCTTTTATCCAAGTTTCTAGTAGAAATATAGATGAACAATAATCAATGGAACAATAAAATAGAGTTGAGAATACTTAACCTCAGCCTCCTTGGACTCGTATGTGCTTCCTCTTTGATCTATTGTAGACAACTACCCTCAATCTAACCTTAGTTTTAGAGATGAAGAATGAATAACCTAGGTTTTTGGTGAAAGGGGTTTGGAAATTAGAGACTTTAAAGAGGTTTTGAAGGGTTGGGATGTTAAAATTAGGGTAGGTTAGTTTAATAGGGTGTTTTCATGCTTAAAACTATTGTTTTTAAGGTTAAAATTCGGGTATTTTAGAGGTTAAAACGTCAGGTTGGGCGATTGGGTTGGGTTGACCCTACAAAAAACTTACAATGATGTCGTGACACAGGGGTTCCATGTTGCGACATCCCTAGCAGATTGCCCATGTCACAACACTAGGGTTCGGTGTCGCAACACACCCTGTAGTTTTGAAAATCTTGGAGACTATCTGCCATGTCGCAAGACAAGACAATGGTGTAGCGACATCGATATTATCCTTGTAATTTTTTGCTTTTATCCGCCATGTTGCGACATTGTAACATCCTAGAATTAGGGGTTCTGCATTTTGCACTATTTCATGTGTGTGGCTAGTTATGCTTGTTGTTTTGGTGTGTTTGGGGGCCTTGGGAAGGCTCGGGTTCGATTCGAAGCTTTGGTAAAATTTTTGTTTTAGGGTACTTAAGAGAGAGAGCTAGTAGATACGGGCTTTAAGGATAATTATTTGTGTTTGAGGACACAAAGATAAGCTTATGGTAGAGTGGATGTGGCGTCATTTGTAAGAGCAGAGGGAGAGGGGTTCGAATCCCATCTGCTGCACTTTGGAGTTTAATTTTTTATGTTCAAGGAGGGAAAGAGGTGGCATTCGACTTGGACTCTACCATGGTGGTTGGGGAATGAGTCAAACAATTCAAATGGATGGACAAGAGGAGCTTGAGGAGTTTGAATTGGTCTAACAATTCAAATTAGTGGATGGAGAGTGAATGAATGAGAAAATCGTGGAAGGTCGGGAGAGAGGAGGAGTTGGCCGAATGTTGGAGGGATGGAGAGGTGAATTTCGACTATAGGGTGTTTAGAAAGAAAAATTCGACATTAGGGAGAGGAGAGCAAAACCGAACCTTTTGGTGTTGTGCCGAAATTCTCTGTGTAGTCTTAGTTTTTCTTTTGCATTTTCGACAGTTGATACTCTAGATTTCGGGTACCCTTTTGGTCACAAATTCTTCTTTCATTGAGCATTTTACTTTCTTTGTTGCCTCTCTTATTGCCGAAACCCCAACTCTTCATTTGCTTCCTTTTCTTTTCTCTTTGCAAACACTTTCTGCACCATTTTTCTTCAACATCCTTATACCATAGCCGAATCTCTGCTTGCCATTTTCCTTCCCTCTCGTTTCTTTCGTGTTCTAGTCTTTTCTCTCCTTTGAGCCGAACGTTCTCAACACTTCATCTCCTCTATTCCTTCTTCTTTTGACCAAATCACTCTTCTTCCACTCTTCTTCTATTTTCTTCGTCTTTTCTTTTTGCACCTCCATTCCTTGTTTCACTAGCCGAACCTTAGTCTGCTCACTTTCTTCTCTTTTCCTGACGTCTCTCTCTCGTTTTACTCTTGAGTCGAAACCTACTTGGCATTTACTGCTTGTGCTGAATCTTCTTGGACTCCATTCAGCTTCTCTTTGTTTAAGCCGAACCCCAAGAATCAAAGGGCTAGTTGTCTGCCGAAGATCCCTCTTCAATCGGTTTCTATTTGGGTAAGGTAATGGAAATTCTTTCGTCTTGTTTTTCTCTATCTTTCGGTCTTATGTGGTCATTGCCGAAATGGCTATTTTGTTTCTTAATGTTAGTTCGCAGCTAATCTCTTCTGTTCTCCTCTCAACGTGGCATGTTCGCATCGGATTAGAATCTATAGCCAAGTCTATCTGTGTTCGGTTCTTCTTTGATCAAGGTAAGGAGGTTCTCTCTGATTTCGACTTGTCTATTCCCTTTTCTCTTTCTCCTGCCTTAACCCAATCTCCTTATTAGACAACCATCATTCTCTCTGAAAGTATTGTACTGATCAAAGATTCTCTTCATGGATGTGAGTGCTAGCCAATCTAAGGAGTGGAGTGGACTTGTAGTCTCTGCTCCTAAGTTCAAACGACGTGCTGTGTCAGTGATTCGAGACTTTCCGCTGGGTTGTGGTAGGGAGCCAACATCCTTTTGGGATAGGCAGATAGTGGTTATTCCCGCTAGTGAGAGTAGCAACGATCAGGAGAGTTTAGTCCTTCGTGTAATCAGGTGTGTAATATTCACACCATCTTTTGTTTGATTATTTATTAGTATATAAATTGTTTAAAAGCTGAAACATCGGTAATGGCAGTTGAGTTACCCTTGGGGGTAAAATCGAAGATACCGGGTTAGTTACCTTTGGTGGTGTATTGTAAATTCTTTATCATGAATATCTATATGCTCTGATGGTTCGATTTACGTTGACATATGTTGCATTCATTATATTATGATTACATGTAGCATGGGATTGGGATATGATATGGATTAAAAGGGGAAGTGTATTTCAGTGGTTTGGTACCACATATATCGGTGACTCTGTCACATTATTTCAGTGGTTGGGTACCACATATATCAGTGACTCTGTCACATTATTTCAGTGGTTGGGTACCACATATATTGGTGACAGAGTCACATTATTTCAGTGGTTTGGTACTACATGTATCGGTGACTCTGTCACATTATTTCAGTGGTTTGGTACCACATTCAGTGGCTTGGTGCCACATATGAGGAGTGTAGCGGATGGAGGGTTGATTGTAGAAATCCCCACAGGTGTGTTTTGGCTGGTACGGGTGGTGTGTAAAGGATGGAATACTAGATTGGGCTAGGTTGCATTGCATACACTATTTGATATGCCATGTTGTTAGGGCTACGGCCCAGTTTGATTCGCATGGGCTTCGGCCAAATTCATTACTGTGAGGGCTAAGGCCCAATGTGCTTCTGTGGGCCTAGGCCCAGATTTCGTCCGTAAGGGGAATTACACACTGAGTCCTCGTGACTCATTCCTCTGCTTAATTTCGCAGGTAATCCCTAGCTTTGTGGATTTGGAGCCGATGTGGACTCTGAGGTGGCCATGCGTAATTCTTTCGTAAACTCCTTTTTCTTTACTTAAACTTATTTTTAATTTGGGAATTTGTTATGTAATAAGGCCTCCGGGATTTTAATTTGGTTTTTTTTAATTAATGCTGTTATTGTATTTTATGAAACGTTAAATTTGGAGTTTTTTTTTTAAAAAAATAAAAACAAAAACAAGCATTTTCCAAAATATTAACAAATGGACAACAAGCAAATAAATAATTAAATCGGGAAATTTTCTTAGAACTACAAGCATTGTTTTCAAAATGTCACATTCCGGAAATCCACTAGTCTCGGTTTTTCGTAACACAAAACCTGTTTCCGACTATTAGTATCCCTAATGAAAATTTGCAAGAAAACCTTAAAATTGAATTTGATTTTCAAAATGAAAACAAAACGCAAAGTTTGCAAAATTGCGAAGTCTTTAACAACCTTTCCATGTGACATACCAGATCCGGTCGTACGTTTAGGCCGGGTTTGGGGTGTTACAGACATGGAATGTCCATGTCGCGACGTTAATACCAATTTCCCAAATTTTCTCTCTTCCGAGTACTTTTAAGTGCCTAGAAATTCTGACTTTGATGTACCTGTAATATCTTAATGAATTGGTTAGTGAAATATACAATTTTGTACAGTTAGTAAGGGTAAGCTAATGACCTTTGTAAGTGTGCTGAAGACCATTAGGAGGTGAAATAAACAGACACCGGTCGCTATGTCGCAACACAGAATGATCAATGTCGCAACATAGGGAGCAGAATGGAGAAAATCATGAAACTGCCTTTGATGTCATGACACAGACCCTGAAGATATCCCAAGAAGAGTATACTAACTGCTATTTCGTGACAAAGGTTCTAGTGTGTCGCGACATCGACTTTAGATGACAATTAACAAAAGCTAGGGGGCATTTTGGTCTACACAATCAAACTTAAAACTCGAGAACATCAGCTAACCTAGGGTTAAGAATGATAGCCACTTGAGATCTATAAATGGGCTCCTTTGTCACATGAAAATGACCCAATTACTTAGTCTAATTTTACTTTTAAATTTCAATTTAGTTTTATTTCTTCTTAGGTTTTAGGTTTATTTTCGATTTGTTCTTGTCTTATCTCGAGAGATCTAATTTGTGGAGATAGTCAAACTCTGTAGATTCATTTTCATCTTTAATACAAATTATACATTTTCTTAAACTCTACATTTCAATTCATTTATCATGTTTTCTCTTTACATCAATTTCATATTGTTTATGAAAACCATGAGGAACTAACCCTTCTATAAGGGATTAGCGAGTGGTGGTATGATCTGTTAACTCTTTTATAGGGTTACTCAATGGATCAACTGTTTGGGAAAGGAAGAACTTAAACCCTAGGCATGACAACCCTAGGAAGTCATCAAGGTGGGAATTAACCCAAAATTGGTATGGCCTATCTGTGAACACCTTAACCATAAACCGGTTCAGATTGTGAGCTCGGAAGATAAGTAGTCCTTGTTGACTCGTTATTTGAGTGGAAGATCAGAAGATTCTGATGGGGTTGTGACTAGTTGATTGACGAGAAACATGAAGCGACAATTAATGTGGATTATTGAAGCAAGTTAATCACCCATAATTAGATCTGATTTATTGTATATTTTGATCTCTTGAATTTTTATTTCCTTATGTTATTTTTTTATTATCGTAAAAATCCCCTTTTATTTTACTATCATACTATAACTAAATCAAAGTACTAATTAGATCTTTCGGCGTTTACGTTAAAATTGATCAAGTACTAGCCTCCCTTGGGTACGATCCTCGGAGTACTCACCTACCCCATTGTTACTATATTACAATTGGACCTGTATACTTGCTGATAGTGCCTCATTGATATATCTTTCACTGCAGTATTCACACTCTGGACGTTATTACGTCTAGAGGCTGTCATACACAAACCTATAAAACTCAACATCCATGATTAAATCTGATAATAAACAAGGTAAGTAAAAAATAATAATCGTAATTTTTTTTGCACACTAAAATAAATTAAATTAAATTAAATTTTAGAACACTATCTAACTAGTTGGTCTTTTGATTAATATTATTTTGCGGTAATCAATCTAATAAAAATTTCACCATCGCAATCCCCGGCAACAGCGCCAACAACTTGACCGCCTATAAAGTGTTATCGTTTATAGTATAAATATCACACTAAAAATATATATAATTAAATTGGCATTGTCTGCAAGCATACGAGTCAATTTGTAATATACTAAAGTTTATAATGTAACACTAGTAAGTATTCTAAGGATCGTACCCAAGGGATTGCAGATTGGAGAAACTATTATTACATTAATTACAAAAAATAATTACTAATCTAATCGAGTCACGATTTAGTAGTGTAAATCCAAACTAAAATATTAATTAAACTAATTAAATTACTTAACCTAAATTAACCTAATGAAATTTCTTATTCCTAGTGTCAACAATGCGAGCCTTTAGGCTATGATCGATTAAATCCCTAATTAATAAATAGAAGATTAACTAATTTTAGAATTCAAATTTTAATATGAATTAGCTATTAATTAACTAGTATTACCTCTCAGCCTTTACTAATTAATTCGACAGAGACTCGCTTATCTCCCGACCTCACTTTCTCCACCGAGATAAATTATGATTTACTCGGCAAACTTGTCTTCCGAACTCAGTTCACCTTTGATTACTTCCTAAGATTGTCAAGTCTAGGGTTTTAGATCACTTAATTTGTACTAACTAATTCTATTATGAACCTTTATTCTTTTATCAATTAATCGACTTGATAATTAATTAGTTCAATAAACGAATCATGCAAGATATGAATAAAGCGCAATAATCTATTCTAATATTTATGCAACGAAAAATGGGTCAGATCAACAAAATATAAATAAAAGAAGAGAAGATAAGAGATAAGAGAATGCTCGTGAATATATATATTGAATAAAAGTTTCGACTAAATGAACATAAAAAGAAAATACAAAGAAAATTGAATGAGAAAAACTGTGTTTGATGGATGGATTGATCCCCAATTTGTATACATAAGTCTCTTATTTATTGGCTAAAATATGTGCACTTTATGGCTGATATCCGCCTGATACTTTGGGTGCAAGTAAGAAATAAAATCTACAAGAATCTGCTAAAATATGGTTGCTAACATCATCATTTCTTGTGACTCATGTTCAGGCTATGGCTCAACATAGGCTACTATGGCTCAACACAGGGTGCGTGTCGAGCCATAGACTTTTTATGTCACGCCATAGCAGTCACTTTATGGCTTTGGAAGTTTTTGTCATGCTTTCACGACTCAGGAAGCTTGTGCAACACTTGCCCCAAGTTCCTACGCCAATTAGGCCTAAAATTAAGCCTCTTGCACACTTAAATACACAAATTAAACCTACCTAAGGCCCGTGTCGGCCTAATATGTCATCAACACTAAAAAATGTGTTAAAAACACTTATTTTTATTAACTTTTAATAGTAACTACTAAATACCGAAAACATAATAACAAATACTAAATTGCCTAGAAAACAAGCTCCTTAAGTGTGGAAATAGACTATAATAACTATTACATTTGACGGCAGGTTAGTGGGTGCCGCTCGACACAAAGCTTCTTCTATTCTTCTTGACTTCTTTGAATCTTTTTTTTTATTTGGAAATTTCATTACTTAAGTCTCAAATTTTCTTACTTTTAATGTAGTATTTGTTATGATGATTTTAAATTAGTGTTGTTATTGTGTTATTTGTTGTTTTTGCTTTCTTTTTTGAATTAAGCAAAGAAAAATAACATTGCAATGGTATCTTTTTCATGTTTCAAACTTATTTGAACAAAGCAAAAAAAAAATGTAAAAATTTCGATTAATTCGGTTAACCATCCGAATTAATCGAAATTATTTTAACCGTTTAAATCCGTATCAAATAAGTGTATGATAAAAACTTTAATCACTGCCGGTGAAGACAGACTCATTAAATATATATGACTATTAATATATGAAATTTAAAATTATTTTTATTTATTTAAGTTGCATAAATTTCGTTCATTTGTTTACTCCTCCAAACTTGTTCCCTTGGGGAACTCTTTAGTTGTCTTATTTATATTTCCCTTACATGCACACAACGCAAGCAAAGGCAACCCCGTGTCAAAATTATTAACGCACAACAAATTCATTGCATTCTATCCCCCCTTTCTGGATTACAACCCAACAACTTTCAGTTTAGAAGAACAAAGAAATGTAGATATCAGGCAACACTCTGGGAAAGATGAACCATACCCATTCAAAAGGTCTTCTTTGTCTCCTTGGGTATATTGCTCGTAACCATCGGAAAAGTGAACTCCCACTTACTAAAATAGTATTAATTTCGTCATGTTAGCCCAAATCTGGCTGGAGTTCAAGCCTTCAAGGAAACTTCATTTTCAATGCCTTGGTAGATGGATAGAATCTAACATATAAAACCAGTTTTTATTTCTTGCTCTACTGTTTCAACTTTCAATACAAATATGGTTTCTGCAAGAAAACAAAGCACCTGTCAAATTAACAAGGAAAACCATTATAAAATTGCAAAACGAATCTTTCCGCCCTGATTCATACATGCATCAATGGTAGTTGATAAAAGCAGAAACGCAATCATTTTCTTCCTCACATTTTTATTTTCCTATTGCTATCGTCAAAGATAGTGACTTTTATAAAAGAACCCACGCCTAATTGGGAGTTTACTCACTCTTACTTGGATGAGCATCATCCAAACTCAGAGAAACTTACGTATCTACAGCTTCTTCCCCTTCCAACACAGGTTTTTCAGTTCTCGTGTAATTATTAGCTAAGACTATTTATATATTATGACTAAAAATACTTTGTGTTTTGTGGGAATTCAGGGCCAAAGGAGAGAAAGGTTTTGGTTGTAGGTTGGTATGGGTTCTGATGAAGAAGAACGATTAGAGAGGAAGAGTGAGGAATTGAAGAAGGTTGTGCATACATGCATAGCTTGCTTATGGTCGTTTTTGGTGAGTTTGAGCGGAGCCCTGATGTTGGGATGGTGGGGATATGAATATCATCCAACAAATAGTCAGCTTTGGTTGGTACCCTCTGGTCTTATTCTCTTTGTAACCCCACTCATCATTTGGTTCGCCATTTTTGTTTCTTATTTCTGCAATTTTACTGGAGATGGTTCATCATCATCACTTCATGACCCTGAAAAGATGATCGACCATGTTATTCCCACTCCCTAATCCTATTCATATTGTTTCTTTCAAGCTTTTCTTTAATTTTGGGATAAACTATACTAGAATTGCAGGCTTTTTCAATATTAGATCGCGCCTTTCCTTGTGCATATCTTTTAACAGTTTTAGATTATTAGTTGTAATTGATTCAAGCATGAGATATTGACACGGTATCAAATTGGTGAGTTTTATATGATTAAGATTAAGCAATGAAATATGTGAGAATCACAAACATCATGATTCACAATGATGATGATGAGTCAACTAAAAGGCAAACTAAACCCAAGAATGGCGTCTTCCCTAGTTTTTGTATGTACACTTTAATGGTAGTCTGCCCCTTTGTTTTAATTAGTTACTATGCTTTTTTTTTTTTTTGAAGTATTTAGTTTCTCTACTATAACTTAATGTTTTTAGTTTTTTTTTTGTTATTTTCTAAAATGTGTATTTTAAATTATGAGTTCAATTTTTCCGTTAATGCTCTTAAATAATTTGATGTGGTTTTTTCAAATATGTGATAATGTGGTATATATATTTTGGTAAAATATGTAAAAAGAAAAATCTAATTATATAAAAATTGTGTATATCTCTATCATCAAATGTTTAAAAACAATAAATTATATTATTTGATAGAATTAACCGAAAAAGTTTACTTTTGAGATTAAAAACATCATTTTTAAAAAAATTAGAAATGATTAAATTATTGTAAAAAAAATTAAATCTATCAAAAATACATAACATGAAGACATTTTTATTTAATTCTGACCTTAACTAATGTTGTTTTTATTTCATTAGAACAATTTTTGAAAAATGATATTATGAAAAAAAAAATTCTAATATTTAGATAATTAATTGTAAAATATTTTTTATTATTCAGTAATTTTTTTTAAACCATTTTTCGAAACTTGTTTGTAATGAAACAAACACAACGTAAATTATATTTGTTATAAAAATATTATAGAAGTGTTTTCCTTGACAATTGAAAATTATTTTATAATAAAATAATATTCTATATAGACTTAATAATAACTAATATCTAATTAAAACCTACTTTAAAATTACCTATTATATATATATATATATATATATATATACAAACTAGAAAGCTTATAGTAACACATTAAAACTAAAAGGAATAAATGGAATTAACTTAGATTTAAACAAACATTCATATTTATATTATTAAAATATTCATATTTTATACATTAAATATTTAATATTTATAAGTTGCAATATATATTTATTATTAAACATAATATATTTTTTCAATAATTTTTTAAGAATATTACTTAAAACATTAAATTATTATTAATGTTAACATTTATTATTAAAATAAAACCATAATATAAAATAAATTTATTAAAATAATAATTTTTGTTATATTAATAATTTATTATATAATTTTTTACTAATAAAATTAAATATAAATATGTATGTTTAATAATATTAAAAAATATAATATTTGTGTTTGTTGAAAAATATAAAATTGGCAATTTGGTACCAAGGGGAGTGCCCGCTCCCTTGCTCACCAAATCTGTGTGGAGACAGCTTTTATATTTTAGTGTTGGCAATTTATTAAATCTTATATTTGACTATGTTGATTACATGGTGAGTATCTAGCCTATTATGGAAGATCGCTCTGCTTGAAAATTCAAATATTGGTAATTGATTTGGATCGAAATGCCCTAAAGCAATCCCTTGGATTATGGACTTCAGATTGGATCATGATTTAGCTGATGAGTTACCAAAAGTCCATATTTACTTCATGTTTTATTATATTGTATTACTCTTATGGTATTTTTGTTTTATTGGGATTGTATTAGATTTTTCATTGTAAGCAAGTCTCGAAATCAATGTCTATTTATTTGAGAAACTTGCCTAGGAAAATTTATTGAGGGTTAAGACACATAATCATTATTAATAGAATACTTTTGTAAGAGTGCAATTTTTATAGTGAAACCTGTTGTTGTGGTTTTACTTATTATGATCACAGGGGTGATCATAGTAGTGAGAATGTTGCATCTTCAAAGTGCAAGAGTAATGGAAACAATCATGTTTTATGTGTGTGTGTGATTGAGTAGATTCACTTTGTAATTGTTGAAGAGAATGCATATTTCACACTAAGTTAGGCTCCGCAGACGTAGGAAAATCAAACTATGTAATCATCTTCTTATGCCTTGTGTGTTTACTGTTTTCTTATTCAATGCCTAGAGAAGTGCCCACCAAGTCAAGCACCAATTTGGTTGTGTAGTTTCTACTCTTAGCAACGCACTATTTGCTAACAATTCGTATTAGAACCTACCACTTAAAGTAGCTAGTGGAGATCCAAAGTGTTGCTAACATCTAGATATGGAAGGTTCATCCATATTAAGACCCCCTATGCTTGATGTTGGCAATTATGTCTACTGGAAAACACGCATGAAAGCCTATATAAAGTCAATTGATAGGAAAGTTTGGCATGTTGTGTTAACTGGATGGGAGGCACCTAAGATGGATAGTGACAATGGGAGAGTTGCAAAGCCAGAAATACAATGGACTATAGAAGAGAAGTTGGCAAATGCTAATTCAAAGGAATTATATGCAATTTTTTGAGGAGTGTATATGCAGGAATTCAAAAGAATTGTCAAATGCACTGTAGCAAAAGATGTTTGGGATATCTTGGAAACAACTTTGAGGGAACCTCTAAGATCAAGCAGTCAAGGATGCAAATGTTGATTTCAAGATTTGAAGGCTTGAGGATGAAAGAATAAAAAACAATATGCGAATTTTATGCCAAGTTGTGTGACATATCAAACCAAGCTTTTGAACTAGGGGAGGAATATTCAAATGCCAAACTTGTGAGAAAGTTGCTCAGATCTCTCCCTGAAAGGTTTTCTATCAAAGTTACTACTATCGAGGAAGCTAATCATCTTGAAAAATTGGCCATAGATGAATGTATTGGTTCTCTATAAATCTTTGAGATGAATCTGTTATAGTATGACCAAAGACTAATCATGGATAATTGTAATTACATACTTGTTTTACCTTGTTTGTTAATATAAGGCATTATCATTATTATTTCAGTTTTTTTTTCTGTGTATATAAATAAACTGAATTATAATAAAGCCTTAAGAAAATATAATTATTCCTAAAAGGTCTTTAGTCAAGTATTATTGTGGGCTTGGACAACAATAATGCATTGAGACTAATGTGTAGTTGATTGATAACAAAAAATTGTCATTGACATAGGGATGTCAAAATCAATACATGAGTATGTGTTGGAATTGGACTGACCCGCTATGAGTATGTTTTTTGGATTATTATGTAATAGTCACAATATTACTCATAGTGATAACTATATATATGATCCTCAGACTAGAGATCATCATTGTCCTAACATCGTGAGTCGTATATTTTGATACAGTCAAACGTCTATCGTAATAGGTTATACTATAAAGACTAAAGTTGGATATACCATAATCCATGTAGTGGGATATGGTTAATCAAGATAGGATTTATCCCTCCTATATAATGGGAGCAATATCTTAGGCCTCTTGATGGAGTGAGACTAGAAATGCATGACTATGCTCGAATAAGTTGAAATGAGATATCACACTTATTTGTTTATTGTAGTCTACTCAGAAAATCAAGAAATATGATATTGGACTATACAAGTGTGACTATTCCATGACTTGTGTTCAATCTAGATATTAAGGATAAAAGGATATAATACATGAAAAGATTATCATAGAAAGGTTATGTCGAATTACAACTTCTTGTAACTTAGGTAGCAATAATGCATTGCTAGATGCCACTCATTGCTTGTATTATTAGAAATGTTCTAGTATTACTACTAACGTTACAAGAACCTACAGGGTCATACCCTATGGTTAAAAAAAACAGAATCGAAACACGTTTGGTATTGTGTTTAATTATCACGTGAAATAAATTAATTATTGAATTAATTTAATTTGACAATTAAATATTAAACGAATTAAATGTACAAGCTTGTTGTACACAAATAGAGAACATAATTAATATTAATATATGAATTTGATTCATATAAAATTTTAACAGAATATAATTTACCGAAATTATTATAATAAATTATTATTATGATTTCAGTCAAACATTGAAACATGATAGTTATAATTATTTTTGGAAAGAATATAGCGTGTTTAATGCTTTCCATATGTTCTCTTTAAGATTTGATTCTGTTTTCAATATATGCATACCAAAATCCCTAATTAGGGTAAGTGTGTTTTAAATGACAATTGACAAAAATGGTCTAGCATCTGTTTTGGGTTATTTTTCTTTGGAATAGTTCCAAGAGAGTTTTGCCATTCATTTTAATATCGGGTGGACTACATAAAGGCCGGAACATTTTCGTTATGGGTTGGAATCGACATCGAATTAATAGCATCCCTTTATCGTTTTCAGTTAACAAGGTAATATCTTCAACCTTGTTTCAACATGTTTCGTTTCTCGTACATGGATCTATGGTTGTGGATCGCCGAAATGTTTTTTCCGCTGCGCCACGAGGCGTACCGGCGGTCCCAACAACCACCTATTTCACGACACATCAAGGATGACTCAACTATGGAAGGAAATTAAATGATTCCTTTGCTAAAAAAGAACAAGGGGTGTTGGGGCTTAACAACTATAAAAGGAGGCCTTCATTTCATCATAAAAATGTACCAGTTTTTAGAGAAAAAAGCATTTGAATGTTCTTTGCTTTTCTTATGTCTTGTTAAGCATTTGCTTGCCACAATATAATGCAAAACACTTGCCGAGAGTGAGCAGCTAGAAAGTATGACTTGAGAATGTATAGGTGATTTAACGTAAAGAGGAGGAGAGCTCCCATGAAAAGCTGCAAGGAGCAGTCGCAATGTAACAGCCCGAATTAGGGGCTAGTTTGAACAGCGGTCTCGGGACCACTAATTTGAGGTTGAAGAAATATTTTATGTGTTATAAGATGTTTATAAAGATGCATGAGAATTTTGGTGCTTTGGTTTTAGCGATTTCAAGCTTAATCGCGAAAAAAGACTAAATCGCATAAAGTGCGAAAGTTCTATTTTATTTGCTAGAGGTGCCAAATAGATATAGAATATTAATTGGAGGTCCATAATGTGCAATTAGGCCTTTTTTGAGTGTGTTGGCCGGCCATGTGGACAAGGGGGACAAGAGCATTTATTTTGGTCAACATTTGGTGAAATTAGGTAATAAAGATGAATAAAATAATATGAATAAAAGAAGCTATCATCTTTCACTATTCATCTCTTCTCTTCCACCAAAAATTGAAAGGAAATAAGGGTTCTTGGAGTTCAAATTTTCAGCAGAACAAATCCCTTACAAGTAAGTGATTTTGGTGGTTTTATTTGATGATTTTTGTACTTTTGGAGCCCCCAAAGCTTAAGCTAGCTAATGAGGGGACTAATTTGCATTATGGTTGAAAGTCTAGGGACTTGTAATGAAAGATTTTATGTTGTTTGCTGAGTTTTTATGAAAGAAAATGAATATTAGGGAGATGAAAAACAACTTTTGTGAAAGGTGTTGTCATGAAAAACACTTAAATGGACTAAGTTGTAAGTGTTGTAATTTTGTAATAAATGCATGAAATAGTTGGATTTGTGGGTGGTTGTAAAAGGATTAAATGTTCATCTAGGCTTGTTTAATAAGAAAATATGATGAAAAGTGATTTACGAGCCTAGGGGCAAAATCGTAATTTTGCCAAAGTGTAAGGGCAAAATAGTCATTTTTGCCTAAGTGTAGATTATGATGTATTGTGATTTATAAAGTGATTGAATGAGTGAATTTCACTATTATAGATCAAGAAGAGTGCGAAAACAACCTTGATCGAGGAAAAAGGCAAGGTTAAGGACTAGATCGCCAATTAGTTCATTTTGCGTCGAGGTAAGTTCGTGTGCTAAATAATGCAACTCTAAGTGAAATATTAATATTTCAATGTTGTATAAATTGTATGTTGCCTCCATGTATGTATTAAATACGTTTGACGGGATGTCAAGAAATGAAGTCTTAAATTGAATCTAAGAATAGAGGGAAAATAAATGTGATGACACTATGATAATTAAGGTCTCGTGTAATACCATATTTGGAATATGGCCTCGGTGTGAGATTTCGTATAAGACCATGTCAGGGACATGGCATCGATAGGATATTTCCTGTAAGACCCGATCGGGGGTATGACGTTGATATGATATTATGTGTATGAAACTCAAGAGTGTTATTTAGCATTTTGAGTGATTCAACAGGTATGCTGACAATGAGAAAGTATGTGGTTGTACCATGAGAGGTACACGTATGTGTTAGAACTCAATTGAGGTGAATTCGGTATATATGATGAAATAATGATAAGTTTATGTGTAAGCGATTCATTACGAGTATACATGTTGTTAATTAATGGTGTATTGTATGAATAAGATTATTCATGGCTGAGATGATTGGATAATCCCCGTATGATTCTAATTACATATAAATGGTGGGCTATGTGCGATACCATCTTATTGCTCATATACGATGGGCTGTGTGCGATACCATCGTTTACATTATCATTTGGTGGGCCATGTGTGATACCACATTGTTACTCAATTATGATGGGTTGTGTGCATTACCATCATTTATGCTATCATTTGGTTGGCTATGTGTGAAACCACCGTAAATATTCTTAATGGTGGGCTATGTGCGATACCACCCTATTATAGATTAGTGGTGGGCTGTGTGCGAAACCACCGGGTGTTAGGTTTTATTTCAATGGTTCATTGAGAAATTGTTTAAGTGTTGTTTCAGGCGATTTTGTGGTGATAAGTGTAGGGAATGTATGCTAATAAATGTGAGCATTAATCTTGTTATATGGTTAGAATGTGGTAAGAGACGGAATGAGTAAGCATTCTGAATGATTGAATGGGTAACCATGAGTTTAAGAGTAAAACTCATTATAATACCTTGCGGTTGAGTATAATCAATGAATATCAATAGTTGATTATTATTTGCATATGAACTTACTAAGCATTATTGCTTACTCCTCTTCCTTTCCTATCTCTTATAGGTTAACTTAACTAACTCAGGTTGGAGACCGCCGGAGATGTTTTCACACTATCAAGTAGTCATTTGGGTATGAGGTTTCAAGTCTTTTTGAGATATGGCATGCATAGGGACCTTATTTCAGTTTAATTAAGTCATTGTTAATGTAGCCAAATGTGTTGGCCTAAAAGAGTTATGGGTTAGCTGTGTATAGCCATTGATGATGGCTCATGTCTATTGTAATAGTGCTATTAATTGTTCTCCCTTGTATAGGGGAAGATAGTCTGATTTTCATGATTCAAATGTGATAATTCAAGAGTTATAATTGATGATTTGAGAATGTTGTGTAATGATATGTGAATGTGTGCAAGTGAGGGTGGCTAAATGGCTTGGAACATAGCCTTGAATTGGTCCACACGGGTAGACACACGGGCGTGTGCCTAGGTCGTGTGTGACACACGGTCAATCCCATGGGTGTGTGACTGGGCCGTGTGTCCCCTGCCTGTTAGTGTTACAAGTCAGTGTCGACAACGGGTTAGACACACGGGCGTGTGCCTAGGCCGTGTGACCCTTATGAGGTTGCTGACGTCACAAACAGAATACCCAGGTTTTTACACACGGGCGTTTCTAGGCCGTGTGGAGCACACGGGCCAAGCACATGGGCGTCTGTCCGGCCGTGTGAAAACCCCTGTAGGTTCAAAATGAAAATAAATCCCACATGGGTTAGGGACATGGGCGTGTGTGACTACACGGCCTGCCCACACGGGCGTGTCCCATTTCACACGGGCGTGTGGCCTCTGTTTAGGTGAAAATTTTTAAATGCACAAAAGTTTCCGATTGGGTTCCGAAACCCTCCATATGTATGTTTATGGCCTCGTAGGTCCTTAATGAGAATGATTTGATAGTGAAAGAAATATTTTAAGATGGAATGAAATTCCATGGACTAAAGTTGTATGGCCAAGTGAGTTAAGTCCGGTAATGCCTCGTACCCGGTTTCGGCATAAGATACGGGTAAGGGGTGTTACATGCAGATAACCCCCTGTAGTCCAACTATCTTCTCTTCTTGTTGTGCAATGGCCTTAGATAACCCCCATTGGCTAATCTTCTCCCTTTTTTCTTTATTGTTAGTTGTTACTTTCTATGTTGAAAGACATGTTTTCATCTCATCTTTATGTTTTCAATTTAATAAAGCATGACTTAATTTTTTTTATTCAGAATAAGTATGAATCATGATTTGAGTTGATTGGTTTTTGTATTACGAATATTCTGTGGAAATGATTGTTTTATTCATTTAGGTTTAATTCATGTTAATACTTATAAGTGTAAGGCCAACATTTGTAAGTTAATGAATTAGCTATTTAATCTAAGAAGAGATAATAGTTAATAAACAAAAGACCTAAATGGTGCATAGCATGTTGATATCGAAAGATGATTGTTGTATGCATAAACTGTATAAAATGCTTGAAAGAGTGATTTCTAGGTTAGTTTGACATAGACATATGCAAGGTGACTTAGGGACATAATAAGACTTTGAGAGAAGCCTATGCTTAATATAAAATTGGGTTTAATGAATTTTCATATTGTCACGATCTTTCGTGATATTCTTATTATAACTGTCAATAAACTCTTGCTAAGTGAAATACTTGTTTTATTCTATTCGTGATATGTTTATTAAATCTTGTATGTAACCTTCTTGTTGCTATTATTCTTCTACAATGCGTGTTGTTTTGTTTTGTAGGTATTTGAAATCTGATTAAACTTATAACATATTTTTTGACTCTCAACAACATTATTTCTCTTTGCTTTTTTTCTTCCAAATTGTTTTATAGTTGACTTTGCAAATAATTTACACATTTAGTCCCTTTGAAGACGATAACTTTTTACTTATTACTTATTACTTGTAACGACCATGTACAGTTGCATGTAACCCTGATACAAGTTTTTGGCATCGTTGTCGATGATTGTATTTTGTCATTATTTGTGAAGATATTTATTTTGCAATTTGGTTTATTTTTGTTTTTTTTAATTTTTTTTAATTTTTTTTTATTTTTCAAGGTTTATGAACATAGACCAAATTATCAATCTATTGTCAATTGACCCATAAATTAAACGCACTTTATCAGTCCAAAGATAAGTCGAAAAAATGAATCAAAATCTAAGAGAAGATGTATCCAATAATACTCAGAATCCGATCCTTGTTGCTGATGACATAGATCGAGCTATTCGACAATATGTTGTGCCCTTATTCAGTGAACTCAACCTAGGGAATGTAAGACCTAAAATTGAGGCCCCTCAGTTTGGGTTAAAGCTGGTGATGTTCCAAATGTTGCAAACAATAAAACAATTCAGTGGGATGTCTACTGAAGATCCACATATGCACCTCCACTTATTTATGGAAGTAAGTGATTCCTTTAAGTTACTCGGAGTATCTGAAGACGCTTTAAAATTGAAGCTATTCCCATATTCGTTATGAGATTGAGCATGAACATGGTTGAATTCCTTACCGCCCGGTTCTATATCCACATGGCAAGAATTGGCGGAACATTTTCTGATGAATTATTTTCCACCAAGTAAGAGTGCTAAGCTCAGAAATGAAATTACAACGTTTTAGTAATATGATGATGAGTCATTTTATGAAACATGGGAATGATTTAAATAATTATTATGAAAATGCCCACATCATGGTATTCCTCATTGCATCTAATTGGAGACCTTTTAAAGTGGTCTAAATGCTTACACAAGAATAGTGGTAGACGCTTCAACCAACATATCTCTTCTTTCGAAGTCATACAATGAAGCGTATGAGATTCTTGAAAGAATTTTAAGTAACAACTATTAGTGGCCAACCAACCGAGCAGCCACAGGAAGAAGAGTGGCAGGAGTTCATGAAGTTGATGTTCTTACGGCTTTAACAGCTCAGGTATTTCCTATGACTTCCATGCTTAAAAATATTACTGCCAATGTTTACAACACTAACATGACAGATCAACAACCAAGTCAGTTTGAAAACATTACGTGTGTGTATTATGAAGATGGTCAAACATTTGAATATAGTCCTTCAAACCCAAAATCTGTCTACTATGTGGGCAACCAATATCAAAATAGGAATGGTTTAGGTCCACAATCAAATCATTATAACCCTTCATAGTGAAATCATCACAGTTTCTCCTAGAGTAATCAAGTGACTGGTCTAGTATTTCTTATATGCCTTCGCGATCAAATCATTTGCTAGGTTTTTCTCAACAAATGTAGAAACCTTAACCAGCTGAGTCTTCGAGTAGTTTAGAGAACTTATTGAAAGCATATATGGCTAAGAACAATGCAACTCCAAGGAATCTGGATAACCAAATGGGACAATTAGCCAACGAGCTAAGAAATAGAACTTAAGGTGCTTTACCAAGTGATACAGAGAATCCAAGAAGTATAAGCAAAGAGTAATGTAAAACTGTCACCTTGAGGAGTGGAAAGGTATTGGAAATAAGAGTTGTTGAAGCCAAAGGTGGACCTCTTGTTGTCCACAATCAGAAAGAAGTTCAACCAGAAGTTGAAGCTCCCACAGTACAAAATCCTGTTCCTGTGACCCCTACTGAGGTAGAACTGGAATAGAGTAGTCCTGAAGAATCAACACCCACGGTGAATGCAAAACCAACATTACTTCCAAAAAGTTATCCTGTTAAGGTTAAAACTCCATCACCTTCTTACCCGAAAAGATTCCAGAAGCAACAATAAAAAGTACAATTTAAGAAATTGTTAGATGTACTTAAGTAGTTACATATCAACATCCCATTGGTAGAGGTTTTAGAACAGATGGCAAATTATGTGAAGTTTATGAAAGATATCCTTTCTAAGAAGAGAAGGTTGAGAGAGTTTAAGACAGTGACCCTGACAAAGTAATGCAGTGCATTCTTGCAAAATAAGTTGCCACCGAAGATGAAAGATCCTGGAAGCTTTACCATATTATGCAAAATAAGTCAATTTACCCCGACTGTCATGAAAATATGATGCATTTTTTTGTGGTTCACGAAACCCTGACTTAAGATACCTCCATTACATGTTACCATTATTACACATGAAGAAAAAGGAAAACATTAAAAATATATTTAAAAATTTTAAAAAGAAAAAATTCAAACAGATATATCATTTTCAAATATTAAAATGTCAAAATATATATTTTAAAAATATTTAGAATTTTCAAAAAAATAAATAATTTTAAAAATTATAAAACATTTTAAAAATAAGATAAAGAAAATAATTTTTTTAAAAAAATTAAACATGAAAGTCCTTAAAATTTTTTAAACTATAGAAAAATAAAAAATGTAAGTTCTTACACTTTTAAAAAAAATGTAAAGTCTTTCCCAGTTTTTTTTTAAATATAGCCATTTGGTTTATAAAAATATTTTTTATTTCCTTTTAAAAATGATTTTATTTTTTTATTTTTTATTTATATAAATTCAAATTAAAATATCAGATTTAGTATTTGAAAAATTATTAAAAATAATTTTTTATTTATACAAGTTTGAACCATAGCCAATTTATTTAAGGTTAAAAATCATTGTTTTCATAATTTTTAGCTTTACAAAACATTTTTTCGTAAAAACAATGAAAATTTATTATTTTTTAATTTTCACAAATTTTCATTTGACAAAAATCATTTTTAAAATTTTAACCAAACACTATCTTCAATGTTTTCCATTTTTCAAGAGAATGAAAACAAAAAAATGACATCTGATACTTGAAACCAAACGGAGAATAAGATTTTTTTCAATTTTTTATCTTTCAGATTTTTAAAAATAATTTTAATTTTTTGAAATAAAAGTATTCTAGAAAATAAAGTTACATATGTTCAGAACATTAAAAATTAGAAAAATATCGAAAAATAAAAAAAATATAGAAAAAGAATCCAACTTTTTTTTAAAGGTGTTCATTATTATCGTTTTGAAGTTTTAATATTTTAAAAGAATCAGCTTTTTAGAATCTTAAAACAGTTTTAGACCATTTTATCAATAAAGGCCCATTTTCAATTTTATTTACGGAAATGGATAACTTTTTTTATTATTTACCGGAATGGGCCGAAACCATTAAAATGCATTCACGTAGGAGCGTTTTAGGGGAAAATTTTACCAAAACGTGTCCCTGAGGGAGCGATTTTGCCATGTTAGCACAAAACGCGCTGACGTGAATGAGCTTTGCTGACGTAGCAAAATCGCTCCCTCAGGGACACGTTTTAGCCCGTGTTTTTTTACCTCCAACGGTCCTTTAAAATTTTGAATGTTGGGGGGTCCAACGGTAAAAAAAAATATAAAAACTCCCCTCCTATTTTTTTCACACTAATATTTTTCCAAAATTCTCAAAAAAGCTCTCAAACTTCTCCCTAAATTTCTCAAAGCTCTCTTTAATTAATTATTTCCTTTAATTTTTTTCTAAATTAGTAGTATCTTTTTTATAATTTCAAAAATATTTAATCGTGTTAGCAATGGCCGGGGAATTAATTCATCTCGATCATGAACATATCTCCATCGAACAAATGAAAATGATAAGGGTTAATTTCAATTTTTGAATATTATTTAATAATTTTTTCATTTATGTAATTTTAATTAATTTTTATTTTATATTTTTTTATAACAGCTTGTAGATCGGGTGTTATAATGTTATATTCGTAATATGTCTGGTCCTCCATCACCGTTGATAGAAAATTACTTGAGGGAAGCGGGTTTTTGGCACATGGCCAATATAGGCTGGGGGTGCAAGTTGGACCCGAAACTCATCAGCGCATTCATAGAGAGGTGGAGACTTGACACGCACACATTCCATCTTCCATGCGGAGAGTGTACCATAACTTTAGAGGATGTACAGTTACAATTGGGATTGCCGATGGATGGGTCCGTACTCACCGGGTCTGTTCAATCTGTTGATTGGGGAGCCATATGCTCCAATTTTTTGGGTGTAATTCCAGATAATATTTACGGAGGTCGGATCGAGATAGACTGGTTACGAGATACATTCCCAGAGTCAGGGAATGATTCAACTGAAGTAGAAAGAATACGATATGCTCGGGCATACATCCTTGAGATCATTGAAGGTTATCTGATTCTGGACTTGTCACGAAACCTCGTACATCTGAGCTGGCTGCTGAAACTATTTGATTTTAGAGCAGCTAGCGAACTTAGTTGGGGGTCTGCCGTGTTGGCAATATTGTACTGAAACATGTGCGGGGCGACGAAACCAAATAAAGCCAAAATCGGAGGTTGCCTATCACTATTACAATCATGGCCTCGATTTCGCTTTCTATTTTTACGTCCTCGAGTGAACCACCCATATACATTCCCACTCATAACGAGGTAAATTTTATATTAGATTTTACAATTATTACGTAGATTTAAAATATAATGTTATGCTAAAATTTTATTTAATTAGGTGGAACCATTCGATGAGTTATGTTGGAATACCTACCGCTCTTGAAGATATACGACTTCTATTAGACCAACGGTCGGAAGCACATGTAAGTATTAAATAAATATATATATATATATATATAACATAGTTGTTTCATATTTAGTATTTAGTATTATGTATATAACTAATATTTTTATCACGTTCATATAATTTCAATGGACACCATATGAGGATCCGACAATTCGGGCAGTAATTCCTGATGAATTCTTTCAAAATTCGAACATTTGGCATTTAAAGGTCTTATTGGTCAACTATACTACTGTCGAGATGCACTAGACGGATAGAGTGTTGCGACAATTTAGATTCCGACAACCGATTCTCGTGACACCTAAGGTGCTCGATGATGAGCACAAAATTGACTTATGGCAATCGAATATGCATTGGTCGGTATTCTTCTTGGAATATATCAAAATTTGGGAAAATTGGTATGATTATATACCTACTCGCGAACTGATTATCATTCCAGAGTTAGCGTGCGCGCCGAATTACATGTCATGGTTTAGGATCCATGGTAAGCCATATTTGCTCTCGAAAGAGCAGAGACGTCGATAAATCCGTGTCGAAAGGGAACGACGGGGCCCTTTAAATTTAAGAAGGAGGGATGACGACACGGGTCCGTCAACAGTGCCCACACGATCGCTGGGCCCAATGCCTTAAGAAATGACACCCACACCATAGCCCCTTCAGATTATGCCAGGTGCGTATCCTAACCCTTATATGTTTCCTAACCCTTATATGTCTCCTTTTCCCAGTCCTATGCCAGGCTGGAATACATGGCCTGGTGCATCTCTTTTCCCGATAACTCCGACTCAATCGACGATATATAGGCCATCGTCGTAGGAGGGATCACACGAAGCATCGCCGGGGAGATCATCTCATTTCCAATCCCTATTGCCTTATGGGATTCAAACACCTTCACCGTAGGTGAGGCAAACACCTCTGCATTCTTTATTCTATCAATGTGGGTCATCCTCCTAACACCCACAACCAGAACAACCACAACCCCTGCCGGAAGCTGAACTAAGAAGAAATCCAACGTGTAACCGTCGACCACCCCAATGTGGCACTGATTCCGACCGATACATACATTGATTTTTTAATATATTTGTACAAACTATTTTTATATTGTTTCATTTAATAAAATAAAAGTTTTTTTTAATATTTTAATAGTATATTATTTTTATATTTTGTCCTATTTAATAAAATAGAAGTTCTTTTGAATAAGGCAATAGAAATAATGCAACATAGTTTCATTTAAGCAATTATCAACTATTTCTATTTGGACATGTTCGAATTGTATGACTTGGGTTCCTACACCATCCGCAAAACTTCTGTTGGTTCGTTCTTTCTCGAATATCCATATTTTCACGTATTCTACTCGAGTAAGGTCGACCTTTTGGTTTGCGACCCAATTCTCTATCCGATAACAACTTAAACGGAGCAAGCGATACAGATGGCCACTTACATTCATCTAGAATCAGTAGGAATACGTGTCTCCACACATTGTACATGTATTTTATTTTGTACACTTCGTCGACATAGCTTATGGGATCCAAACAGAGATTCCGACAAGCTGCAATTGCATGAGCGCATGGATAACGAAATGCGTCAAACGTCCCATAGTCGCAAGTCCTATTTCTCAAGTGTACACGATATTGTCCGTCGATAATACCTTAGTTCTGCCTGTTGAACTCCGTCACATGAAACAATAAGTTGTCGCGATCGTGACACACTGTGTGCATGGTGTTGGCTTGCGCCTTCGCTTTGTTAATTTCTTGCAATACCTTTCGGCACCATATATGGCTTCCTTGCATTTGGCCTTTATAACTCGCTCGCTTTGGAAATAGTGCCGCCAAACGAATATATGTATCTCACACAATTGAGGTTATCGGCAAATGACACGTTCCTTTTAGAAAAGAATTTATGTATTTAGTCAGGTTTGAGGTCATATGACCATATCGTAGGCTGTCGTCATATGCTTGTGTCCACTGATCGAAAGGCATGTTGCAAAGGTAGTCTGTGCCTTGATCGTTAACTGACCGCAAAATTGCCAACATCTCATGAAAATGGTCATTATTGATCTCGTACCCTATCAATATAAGTTGATAGCAAAAATTACATACCACTCTTCCATTCAGAATAAACTGAATATTACAAACGAAATTATATTAATAGAGATTAAATACCCATGTTGGTCACTTGCCATCATTTAATGGTAGACCGATATTGCCCGTAGTAGTTGGACGCAACGTGCCTTAATAATACCGATGGTGTGTACGATTCCATGGGCTTCTCTGTCACTCAATTGCGACTAGTATTCTAGTACCCCGATTCGATATAACGCAGATATCAAGTTGGGGACAGACATGCCTCCTTAACCTATAAAGAAAGAAATTTTAGTCATTACCTGACTCACCCGGTGTTATTACAAATGCAATTGGAAAAATTCTCTCACCGCCATCCTGTGCCACAGCTAGTAATGGTCGATGGGTATATCTACTATACATAAAGATACCATCAATTTGTACCAATGGCATACAATACACAAATGCATCCCAGCATTGCTTAAAGCTCTTGAACAGACGCTTAAACACTTGGCATCTGCAAAGTAAGCGGTTGTTGTAGTACGTAAGGCCCGTTTCAAGGTCTGTTATGTAACCTGGGACGTACCTCTCCAGCACCTAACACCACTACCACCCCTCATTATATGAAGCGTCCCACCCACTATGCATCTTGTCCAACGCCTTCTGCTTAGCTATCCAAGCCTTACGGTAAGAGGTTGTGTACCTCAATTGGCTACGAATATTGGCAATTAAGACCGACACAACAGTCCTGGGATCCGCCTTCACCATCGGTAGTATTAAGCTAGCTATCATATTTAGATTCATCTTTGGATGATCTTGTGAAACACCTGTCAATGAAGTACATTAAATAAAGCAACATTAAGTAATAACAGTATTATTTAAAAACTCTAAACACCCAGTGATACTGTACCGGCAACACAGGTATGTGGACCTTTGTACTTTTTTATCTCCCACAAACTTTTTTTCCCTAAGAGAAGCCATGATTTTCCATGAACATGTACCGTCTTGCATTGCACACTTGGCCTCAAACTTATCGGATTTGGATTTAACCACGTGGTAGTTAACCCCGTTCATGATGCTATGTTGTTTCAATGCACCAAGAAAACTATCATTACTAGAAAACTCCTTACCAACTTCCAATTCACCCGAATCCAATGACGAACTTGTACGGTCACGCCTTTTGTGTGGTAGATTTGAAAACTCCAACGCATCATCTGTCGATAGATCGACATTATGCATGCGGGCTAGAGGCGAGTACACCCTGAATCATTGATCTTCTTTTTCATCATCTAAACCCCCTCGATGTCTTCAGTTTCGGTTGAAACAAGCTCCGATTCAGAAAATAATGCAACTTCTGCACTATCGGGGCCGACTTTCGAGGTGGATCCACATCAGACTCATCATCCAACCCACCATCATCTGTAACGTACGAGGCCCCCTCGCCGGTGGACGTCATAGGGAGTACATCATCCCTTCTTGTGGATGTTGCGTAACGTCCCCAATCAGATGTGGATTGCCAACCACTAGAAGTTGATGTCATTCCCCAGTACGTATTTTCAGCATCGAATATTGACCCATCAAGGTGCATGTCTTATCCACTAACCGAGTTTCGTGCACGAGTTGTGTATTCTATACTGCCACCAAACACGGCGCTTCCGTGATCTGCCTCCTACTAATGGAGTGTCGGGTAGGGGTCATGTATTCCTCTCGAACAGCAGTAGGTGTTGAAGTGGCAAATGCTTCATTTGGCGATGAAAATTGTGCATATAACTCAAGATAGGGTGATCCACTAGCGAGATGAGTCTGCACCATTGCCTCCAAGCTACGACCACCTTTGATATCAAATGAGTCATATGTCACGGGATCAACCGAAGCACAAAATCAATACTTAATAGACGAAACTCTCATTGGCGTCGTTCCGAAGATTGTGCGCCTAAGTCTTTTACGAAGTTTTGTCAAATCTATGTTCTGGTTAAAAATCAGTTGCGTTGTGTTCTCTGATAAAAAAAAGCCGTTCTCGGTGTCACGGACCTCACCATCATAGTAAATGATAGCACTAATACGTTCACTCATCTTCAATTTCTATTCTGCTTAGCCTCTCTAATTTTTCTTACTGTAACTTATATAACATGATAATGAAATTTGACTCATTTATAGCCTAAGGCTAAGTAGGAACTATTGTAGAAAAAGAGCGTTCACATGGGAGCTTTTTTCAGTAATTTTGCTGACAGTGCATCCTACTTGGAGCGTTTTTGACACTTTTTTCAGAACCGTCTTCTCAAAATTATTTTTTCAGGAACTACTGTAGAAAAAGAATGTCCACGTGGGAGCTTTGTTCAGTAATTTTGCTGACAATGCATCCTGCTTGAAGCGTTTTTGACATTATTTTTTCAGAACCTTCTTCTTAAAATTATTTTTTCAAGAACTACTGTAGAAAAAAAACGTCCACGTGGGAGCTTTTTTCAATAATTTTACTGACAGTGCATCCTGCTTGAAGCGTTTTTGACATTAGTTTTTCAGAACCTTCTTCTTAAAATTATTTTTTCAAGAACTACTGTAGAAAAAAAGCGTCCATATGGGAGCTTTTTTAGTAATTTTGCTAACAGTGCATCCTGCTTGAAGCGTTTTTGACATTATTTTTTCAGAATTGTCTTCTCAAAATTATTCTTTTAAGAACTACTGTAGAAAAAGAGCGTCCACGTGAGAGTTTTTTTCAGTAATTTTGCTGACAGTGCATCCTGCTTAAAGCGTTTTTGACATTATCTTTTCAGAACCATCTTCTCAAAATTAATTTTTCTGAAACTACTATAGAAAAAAAAACAAAATCCTTCTTGTTAATATAATTTTTTCTAAACCCTTAACCTAAACTAGGGGTGAGCATTCGATCGAATCGAATCGAAAATTTTCGAGTTAATCGAATTTTTGAATCGTATTTTATCATCCTAACTTAATTTGAAATTTTTTCGAATCGAGTCGAGTGAGACGAAATTCGAATCGAATCGAATCGAATATATTTGTTCGAATTAAATATTAAAAAAATGACTTTAGTGTTGTTTATTTTTATGTAATTTTTCAAAAAAATAATTTTCTTTAAAGTTTTTTAAACATGATCATACAACAAAAAATTGAAGTAAATAAGTGAATAAATAAAAGCAACATAACATCGACCTAAATAAACAATATGGGTCTAAATAAATGACAAAAACAATACAACAAGATTATAATAAAAAACATAAGTAAAAATCTAAGTAAACAACATGAGTCCAAGTAAACAACATGAGTCGATGTAAACAACAACATTTTTTTTTTGTTATTAATGTTAAAAATAAATCTATTTTCATTTTTTTTTTACTAAAGTAAGTGTGGCTATAAATTATTATCTGATTACTTAAAAAATACTTGATTGAGTTGATAACTTAATTTACACCAGAAAACCTCACAAACAAAATGTTATGATTAAACATTTACATTCTTGTTTAAAAAGAAAAGAAAAAAACCGAATTATTACGGTGTTATCACTTCAAACACAATTATGACATTAAAATATAACACGTACAATATAAATACGCATATATTTATTAGTAATCCATCCGCAGAAAGGCTTTTAGACCATCCAAGGCAAATTAGGTTGTTACATTGTCTTCTTTAAAAAGTGTATGCAATGACCAACATAAAAAGAGAATCAGAGACTAGATTTAACATCATCATTAAGAAATATCTTTGGAAATTGGAACCCAAACTTAATAATAGTCTTTATTCCAATCTCATATGAATGGTCAACTAAAACAAAATAAAATATGAACTCAAAAAAGAACAGTAACAAGTCCCTTTCATGATATTGGATGAATAAATATCTCTACATAATAATGAAAAATATATACTTATAAAATTACACAACACCAACATCAAACCTCATCAGCAATACCACGTAGAAGAATAGAAGTGAACAAAAAGATAATAGGGTGGCTGGTCTTAGGTCCCCATAAACTTATATTAAAACCAGTAAAGCAGGAAGAAGAATTGAAGAGTAGAACAGAGAAGAAGAAAATTAGACAACTTAGCAGTGCACGATGAAATTTTTGGGGTTTGGAGAAGAAGAATCTGCAGCAGTGCACGATGAAAATTTTTACCTACTGCTAGGCTTGGCCGCTTGGGGGTTTGCTTTGGGGGAGAAGAAGAAAATAAGAATCGGGGTGGATTCTTGAGGGCAAAGGCTGTTAGGTTTGGGGGTTTGCTTTGGGGGAGGAAGAGGAATTGGGTTGGGAATTGGGTTTTGGACTTTTGGGGAAAAAAATTTGGGCTGAGTGCTGATGGGCTTGGGGGAAATGGGTAAAAGCTTAAAATTTAAAAAAAAATAAAAAAATATATATAGTTTATATTCGGTTTATTCGAATTATTCGAATTCGAAAATTTAACTCGATTCGAACTCGAAATTTGAAACTCAAAATTCGGGTTGATTCGATTAATCCAATTAACTCGATTAACTCGATTCGAATAATTCGAAATCCAATTTTTTTTTCGAATTTTTCGAATTGAATCGAGTTTTGCTCACCTCTAACCTAAACCCTTTTACAAAAACCCTAAAACCCTAAACCCACAAACCTTAGACACTAAACATACAAATAGCCCTAGCCCTAAAAAAACACGGGCTAAAACGCACCCCTGAAGGAGCGATTTTGCCACGTCAGCAAAGAGCGTTTACGTCAACGCATTTTTTGCTGACATGAAAAAATCGCTCCCTCGAAAACATATTTTGCTAGAATTTCCCCTAAAACACTCCTACGTAAATGCATTTTAGTGTTTCCGGCCCATTCCAGTAAATAATAAAAAAAGTGATCTATTTCCATAAATAAAGTTAAAAATGAATCTTTATGAGTAAAATGGTCACATTTTTACGAGTAATGGGAATGTTGAGGTAAACGTTTCATTGGTCACAAAATGTCATCATTCTTCCATTACATCTGAGGTGAATTGTTGCATGGAGTGCAACTATAGGAACCAAACTCGTAACAAATTGCATATTTGTTTTTTTTTTTTAATATATTTAAAACAAGAAACCCCATGGATGAATGCTACCTAATCCCAGAACGATTGATACCGGGTCCTCAAATAAAGCTATGTTAATCTGCTGAAATAATAATAAGTTCAATAATGTACTAATCTTTATCAATTTGCGGGCGTTAAGGGATTTGTTGTCATTGAAAACGTTATTTCCAGTTCGTATTTGTCCTATCTCGCCTATAACACATGACAATTCGGCGATACACCTCACCTTTTTAGCTTTTACTCTAAAAGTATCAGGTAGCTAACAGGATTCTTCAATAACAAAGAAACTTGACACACTGCTTTTGTTTACCTTCACTTCAAGCCAGCATCATCAAATATTATGTTGTGAGGTTCAAGCTTTCAGATTGCACATTTAAACCTAAGATAATAACAATGGCAACATGATACTCAGGCTTACACAATCCAGGTCAGATGTTACTCTCAATAAAACCTCAAGCATCAACATCTGAACGTGTTGGAAACTCTAGGCCATGTAGTGCTGGTATTTTCTCTAAGTCATCTTCTGAGAACAGTGGGAATAACCACAAACTTTTCTTCGTGCCAAACACCTTAAACAGGGTAAAAGGGATCATGAGAGATGCCTTGCACGGGAAGCAAGACGCAACAAATTCCAATAAAGATATACATGATAGCATTATGAGCTCTAGATGCATTTCTAATTCATGATAATCACTTATGCTTTAATTATACCACATTATGAGCCCTAGATGCATCTCAAAAATGTTATTGATAAGTAAATCATCTTTCCTCACATTTATGTCATATAAATAACATTATAAAACAAGAAGGTTAGGGAGTATGCAAAGCAAGTGTTACCTGCTCAAAATTCTTTTTCCTTCCCAAGTCATATTTCCACCTAACCACTCCTTTCTTCTCATGAACCTGGAAAATTGTTTCACAAAGGTAATATATAACACACTAAAAATTAAATAAAGCATCCAAACATATAGCACAACCTAATGATAATAGCATTACTCAATAGTGGTTGCTTAAAATAAAAGCATCAACTTTCTATAGATTCTCAACAACTGGAAGGCAACACATCAAAATCAACATCTTGCTGCTCTACTAAATCTCCAGGCAACAATAAAGAACAACATAAATAAAATCAAGATGGCTGAAAAATATTAGCTGTATGGTATACCTCTACTGATGTCGTATTGCTTGATAGAAGAGATGCATGCATGACGACGAAACAAAGAAGACTCAGAGCAAAAGCAAAATTGAGAACTGCATCAAGGTACAGAATCTGTAAGAAAGATGAAAACAATGAGAATGCAGAACAAATATGATGAGCTGAAAATGATATATCAACTCAAGTTGACAACTTACCAAATGCCAAAAAGATTATTGCTGATTTGGCAGCAGAAGAGTGATTCTTGGCTTCACCAAAGAAATTGATAAAACTTGGCAGCAACACTATGGTGACCATTGTTGTCTCCAAAAACGTATATAGCTTTTATTGGGAGAAATAAATGTCAGGAAATATAGGAAAGATGAAGAGACGGCCATTCCTGCCCCTTTTTTGGTTCAAAAGAAGGGTAAAGGGCAGAGAAGATTGTACTTTCTAAGCAAGTTTAAAGATACGAAGCCAACATTCAGTTCAGCCACCTTTAGTTTGAGCAATACGAGGCCTTTTTATTAGGAAAAAAAGAAAACAAATGGAATGAGGACACTGAACTTTTAAGGTTGCTGATGAACATTTACATGCATATACTGAAATGTGGAACTAACTATATGTAAATGTACTTAATTCAGCCCAAGAAAAGGCACGAAAAAACAGAAAGCACAATACATGAAGGAATATTCAATATTTTTATGCATCAAAACTAGTAATTACTTATAAAATCACTAGTGATCGAAGCAAATAGAATAAATCAACTGTTGGGATTAACAGAGTTGCAAAAATAGTAGGCTGGCTGAAATTCTTTCTTAGATACCTCAAAGATATTGCAGAAACAAAACTTCAAATAACCAATGCAACCATTGCTTCTTAGGCTTATTAGAAGTTAAAAACAACAGTTATATTAGTGTCATACTTGCAAATCATGAAGTATCCTTTTCAAACGAAAAATTGACAAAGTAATATCAGTTCAACCCTAACAGATTTTTTCCAGTGAAACATAGTTATGATTAAACCATAAAGTGAATAAACATAAACAGAAAAAGAAAGATGGGACATACTTCAATCTTATTCCTTAACTACAAATTACCAAGTAAGATGAATGGCAAGTTACCAAGAAAAGAAGGAAAAACTTATAGTTGCATGCTCCAACACAATTCACCACCCAGACACAGTGGTGGTCCATCTTGAGAACACATCTTTGACCTAAAAAAAACACGATGTAGAAGGTCATATTTCATGCTATCAGCTTGACACATTCTCATACTTCAATTATGCCAATTAAAATCAGTAGCAATATTCCACAGAATGGTTTTGGAGATAGTTTTGAAAATCTACAAAAGAAAGGTTGCCAAAGTTAAAATCTTAGTTCATTTCCTTCAATTAAGGAACTAACAATCGTTTCTAACATCAACCAGATTGAACTGTAGCTCCTACTTTTTTGCTTCAAATTTCTTACCCTAACTACTCCAAGATTTCAAGATTCCTTTTTTTCCCCATTCAAAGCTAGCCATTCACCCTTTTTCCAATTCAATCTAAATAGTTCACAAAATAAGTTTAATCTTTAAATCTTACACCATTCTACCAGTCTGATTTCTTTTTTCTTTTTAATTACATGATAACAAGGTTCCGCCTTAAATGGATATAATAAATCCAAAAGCAAACTGGATTTAAATTTGACATACAAATAGAACAATGATGGCACCGTGGCGGCTTCCCATTCTGGCAATGGATGCAATATCCACCACCACGCGATCTTCTCTCAAATCCGTCTTCCGCAGCAGCTAAAGAAGTACCAACCTCCAAGCTCTCCTCCCCGGAAACAGCTCTCCAATTCTCAGGTACAGAGCCAGGGTCCTTAAGCACCACTCTAATATAACTCCACAACAAAAGTACAAGCTGCATACATGAACAAAATAAAATTCAAGTTGCTAAGCAAAATAACAAACAGTAAAATTAACTAAAAAAATTACCAGAACATGGAATATAATGACGATGGTGAAGGATAAAAAGGAGTCGAATCCGCCGCGGAGTAACTGTGGGCCATACGTAAGGAAAACGACGGCATAGTAAGAAACGCCAACAATCGCGGCGACGAGGAGGATCATGACGTAGCCGAGGACTCTGAGACCAGAGCAAAACTTGAAGACATTTATTTCCATTGAGGAAGTGAAGCGGCGGGTTATCCCGATTTGGGGAATGATGGGGAGAGGTCTTCGGGTTCGCGGCGGGAAGAGGCGTTTCCAGATGTGGGGAGCCAGGGTTGATTGGTGTTGGGGGATGAGGATATTGGTATTCTGGATTTTGTTTTCTGCCAATCATCTAATCGATTAGGTCCGTGCACGCCAAAGGTTGCTTTATTAGCGTGGTCTTTGCCTCTCGGTAAGCTGGTAGACTTGAATCCAGTTAATTTTATTTATTCAATATATGTTTGTACATGAATTTTATTTAATTAATTTTTTTTGTTACAAAACGAAATTTAATTAAAATAATAATAATGTAGTGATAGTTGCTTTCCCGATTTCAATAAAATGTGATTCTTTGAAATGTAATTGTTGGAAATGTGATTGTTATATTGCTTAAAATCTCCAAAAAAATTATATTATCACGTTTGGTTCACTAATTATTTTTAGAAATATAATGACAATTTACAAATTTATTATTTAATAAAAGATAATATACATGTATTTAATTTATATAATAAACTTTATTCTTAAAAAATATTTAGATTAAATATTAATAATAAATTTTAATTAATAATTACTAAATTTTAATTTTAATTGAAAACAAAATTGTTTCAATTTTGCCATGCATATATTTTTAAAATATAATAATGCATATATCAAACTTATTTTGGAATAAATTAAAAAATATTTGAAATCACGTTTTATTTTAACTAAACGTTAACCATAGGAATATATATATATATATATATATATATATATATAAAAGTTTATTCCAAGTATTGCTCTGAGAAAACTACAAAAAAGTAAATCATAGGAATGTAAAATTATAGGCTATTTAACCCACAATTCCTACACAGTTTAAATGGAACAATTTTGGTCATATTCTCCAAAAAATAGTAAGTATGTAATACCCTTACACCTGACCCGACTATCGGATTAAGTATAGAAATGTCACATTGATTGTCAAAATAAAAGAAGACTTATGTTCTAACAATAGTCAGAATACTATATTCAGAATATTTTGATTTAACTATAATAGTTGTATTGGTATTACAATGGGAAATGAATTCAGATGAATCTTTCAAGTATCTATACAACTAAAACAACTTACAAAAAACAGGGGCCAAGTATCGATACTAGGCATGAAGTATTGGTACCATTGTTGTAGGTATCGATACCTCTGTTTAGTATTGATGCCATTTTTAGCTTCTATGTTTTGAAAATTATCCAACAAATTTAGTAGTATCGATACTACCTTTCACCAGAGTATTGATACTCTAATAAGGTACAGATACCAAAATGATCTTCAAAGTTTCAAAAAAAAAGATTAAATTCATTAGTATCGATACCAAGGTTGAAATATCCATACTTGCCATTGAGTATAGGTACTTTGACTATGGTATTGATACCAAGACAAACTTCTATTGTTTGAAACACTGGGAAACTTGCCAATTTCCCAAACTTTATAGATTTAAATCCCTACTCACCAACAATCTCAAACAAAACCATTCCAATATATAATTCAAGCATATCAATTAATTATGATACCAACATCTTATAACTCATCACAAGCACATTAATATTTTAATTAAGTTCACTAGATTGATAAAGTCTACAAAGTTTTGCATTTAAATCCTTTGTATCCATATACATGCCCAAAATACCTTTGTACATGCCAAACTAAGTCCCAAAAGTTTAAACATACTCTTTCCAAACTTGGAGATGCGATGAGATGAGCCGACCACAACCACTGATCTAGCCTGTTGGGATCTATCTTATACCTAAGCATTAAAAACAAACACGTTAAGCCAATGAAGACTTAGTAAGTACAAGAAGAATTTGGATACTTTATTTAGTAACAACTAATATATTCTAAATAAACATAAAATTAATTCATTTCAAACTTAATCTCTAAGGTTCAAAATTTAACTCACGTAGACTTATTGCGACTTACCACGACATTATATCTGTACTTAACTCATATCTCATATAATAGCCCAATGTAGGCTAAATTGAACACTTAGGATATACAAAATAGATACAAAGGTGCACCGAGGTGCATTTTCATAACAGTGAGCATCGTAGTACATTCATGTAGTAGTGAGCACCGTAGTGCTTAACAGAACAGTAAGCTTGTTAAACTTCCTTTACGGCATGCCATCTATATCCTAATAGTTCTAGTATCGTCTACATGGGCTTTATTTTAATAGATCATAGCAATTATTCATTCAAAAGTTTTAATATAAACTTTTCACCTTTTCTGCAATTTAGTCGTTGAACTCATAATCTCCATGTAGCTTATAATTTCACTACATTTTTCTCATTCATGGCATAAATACTTTAACAACTAATTCAATATCCATCTGTTTGTTTCCATTCATAATTTTTGCACCACATTTAGCTCTTTACAATTTAGTCATTTCTTATTACTACATCATTCTCATAATTAAACTAACTAATTAACTTACTTTAAAATTTATATTTAAAGGAAACAATGTAAAATTCTTGAAGTACTTACAGTTTTCTCCTCTTCTACTCTTTGGCTACTCATTTTCCTTTGTCTTCAATTTGGTCATCAATTTTCTCCTCTTTCTTTTCATTTTCATATCAAAACACATAACATATACTTGTTAAAATCATAATCAAATAACATACTCATACTTGACTAATGAATCTAACATAGATTTCATGAAGATTTCATCATTTCTTACCTTGTTTTCAAGAAATCAAAATCTAATCTTATTTTTTTCTCCTTCAAGACCACTATTGACTCTTCTTTTCTTGAAATTAAGGTAACTATTAGTCTTCTTTATTGATTTTAATACGGAAAGATGAAAGAAACTTGAAGAAACAAGCTTGGAAGGGTTTAGAAATGGTGAAAGGACCTATTTGGAATAAAAATGAAAGTAGGGTGGTGGCTTTTTGGAGATTGATGTTTAGGCTTCTTGGAGAAAGGTGATGGCTTTCATCTTTTCTTCATATTTCTACATAATTCTACCGAAATATCTTCTAATTTAATAATTAAAAATAAATATTTGCAATTTAATCCACCAATTATAATTTGACATAGTTTCATCATTTAATCATTATGTTTCCATAGTTATCTTATTCAACTAACTACTATTTTATCCCTTATCTTATCAACAATACCATGCATGATTCATGCTTCATCTTGGTCAAATTTCACTTCTAGTCCTTCCTCTATTTCCCAATTCCATGTATTCTTTTCTAATATTTTTTTCTACTTTTACCACAATACTTTCTATTCTTCTACAATTTAATCAGTATCTCAAATTAATTTTCTTCATCTAAAAAGTATTACCTAATTTCTGACCGACTTTAACCACTTCCTATACTAACACTCAAAATTTCATATTTGGTCCATTTCTAAATTCTCTAATATTCTTAACCCGACATAACACTATGACCTACCGTCAAATGTAGTAGCCAATTGGGTCAATTCTACACTTAAGGAGCTTGTTTTCTAGGAAAATCAGGATTTTATATTTTGTTTTCAGTAATTAGGCCTTAGGATTAAAAGTTAATAAAAATAAGTGTTTTTAACACATTTTGTAGGTTTTGTAACCCAATAGGCTGACACGGGTCTTAGGTTGTGCTAATTGGTTTAATTGATTGTGTAGGATGAAGATATAAAGGCCCAATTTAAGTGGAAGCAAAGGTCGAGTGATGTACAAGCTTCACGAGACGTCAAGGCACAGAACGAATGACCCAAGGTAGGAATTTGGTGTCGTGTCGCACCATGAAGGGGTGTGGCGGGACACAAGGCCGACATGCTACCCAAGTATTTCGAGGTTATTTTTGTTTGCGTAATCAAACTTATACGAAGACCTGGGACGTGTTGAAGACCTAATTTGGGCTGCTAACACCTCCATAAATAAGACATTAGCGGTTGAATGTAAAGGAGTTGTCTGAGATGCCTTCAAAAACCCTCGTAGTTTAGAATTAATTTTAGTTTATTTCTTTTCAGCTTTTCATAACTTTCTTGTTTTTTCTCTTAAGTATGTTTTAATTCAAGAGTTTGTTTATTTAATTAAAGTGTTTAGTTTATTTTTATTTGCATTTGTTTTATTTCTTTATTCCAATTGAGAGATTTGCTACTCTGTTTCCCATTCAATACTCAATCTAAAATTATTCAAATCTCTTTTCTTCTTTAAATTGATCATGTTTTTCACATGTTTTATTTAATTGAAGTTAAGTTTATGAATAACATGAGTGACAAAATCCCTTAAGGGAGATTAACGAGTGAATGAGGATGTGATTAACGAAGGATTTAGAGTTTCCCAAGAGGGATTAGTTGGTATAAATTATGTGTTCTTAAACTGTTAGGCTTGACAACTCTAATAAGTTGTTATAGGCTAGACAAGGTCGAAAGATAAGTTGAACCGAGTAAATCGTAATCTATCCTGGTTGAGAAAGTGAAGTCGGCAGATAAGCGAATATCAACCAACCGATTAGTTAATTAGAGGTTGGGAGTTAATAGTTAGTTAATCGATTACTAATCCATCTCAAAACCCTAATCTGAAATTAGTTACAAACCCTAAAGCGAGTTAAACTTCTTGATTGATTTTATCTATTTAGTTTGTTTGTTTATTTCTCGTTATTTTTTTTTATTTGCTTATTTTTATTCCTTTTAATTTATTTTATGGTTAATCGTAATATAAGAAATAATTACTACTACTTAGACTTGTTATTGTAGAAGTATTTTCATTATTTATTCCATCCTTCCTTGGGTACGATCCTTAGAAAACTTCCGATATTTCGTTGTACAACTATATTACAATTTGATCCATGCACTTGCGAACACCGCCATCCTTAATTCTTATATTTTTGGTGTTATGTTTATTCTATAAATGATAGTGCGTTTATAGGCAGTCACACTGTACCCAGCTTTGAGGCATAATGCATATTTTATAAAGTATTTCATAAAAGTACAAGTGCTAAATCAAAATTGTAGCTAGGAGGAGTTGGTTACCCTCTTTTGGTTCTTTATAGTTCTTTCTTCCAAAATCGAGGGTGATTAAATCTCAAAAAGAATGAAAAATTTCCAAAGAAAAGAATGAAAAATTTCCAAAGAAATCTCAATTTTATAATGAGTCAAATTTGTAGTTGAGAAGAGTTGGTTACCCTCTTTTGGTTCTTTATGGTTCTTTCTTCTAAAATTTAGAGTGGTTAAATCTCCAACGAGGATGATTAAATCTAAAAAAATATGAAGATGTTTCAAAGAAATATTAATTTTATAATGAATTAAACTTATAATCTAATTCTCATAAAAAAAAAATTGTTGTTTTGATTCAAGTAGATATCAAAAAGTGTTTTTTCAACATAAAATCAAGAGAACATAATAAAACAATAATGTTATAAAAAAATTATTCATGCTCAACTTTTTTTAAATTTCTTAATATAGTAAACCAAATAATAATATGTCTTAAGATTGGTCTAATAGGATGTGTATAATCGTAGCATAGTTCCAATAATTGAAAATAAATTACAAAATAAAGTCGTAAAATATATCAACATAGCTGAAAGTGTTTCTTTTTTACATTTATTAATAGATTAATAATATAAATTAATATAAAATAAAATTAATATTGCCAGTATATTTTAAAATTTTTTAATCTATATAAAAATTAACTTTTTTATTAATAGATCAAACACTACATAAAAGCGAAAGGCTTAATAGAGGATGGTCAAGCAGCTTGTTTCTAAAAGAGATGTCTTGTATCAAATTTGCTAGACTAAGTTCCTCTAATATAAGATAAGATAGGTAAATTATCTAAATAATAGTCATCTGAGTTTAATCATGTTCTTATTTTAGTCATCCATTTTAAAATTTTATTATTTTAATTATCTCGTTAGATAAGTTGTCAATTTTAATCATTCTACCGTTAAATACCTTTACTCATCAAACGAAATGCTGACATGACCATTTTTTTATTGGCGAAATAACAATTTTAATCACTCTCATTATCATTTACCTACAATATATTCCAACTCAATTTTTATGACAATAACATTACAACTTACATCATGGTATCATAACATCTTATATATATATATATATATATATATATAACAACTCATCGTTCATTTCCCAATTCATATGAAATAACACACTTAGTTACCTTTGAATATTAACCATTCTACAATGAAATTATAAATAAACTGAATATATTACTCATTTTTCGTCTTTGTCTTCAATTAACTATTTAAAGTTTCATTATCTGAAATTCTCGTATCTTGTAATTTTCTCATTCGAATCTAATTCAGAATTTAAAACTATAATCTAAAGAGTTCAAGCTATCCAAACAAATCCTCTTGCTCCTCTCTTTTAAGTACCAATAACTCAACAATGGTAACTTAACAAAATTCTAACAATTTTCAATTCTAAACAATGAGTTTAATATATCAAGCAACCCTATGTCATAATCTAACAAAAATAAAACGAAAAACCTTTCTCACCTTTGAAAATGGCTCACGATATGGGAGAGCATTCTAAGGAAATTTCTTTCCTCTTTGTATGGTTGGATAAGAAGATGATAATGGCCTTTTATTTCCCTTTCTTTTTTTTTTGTGTCTTTTATTCCTCCCTTATAATTACTAATTTAACCTTTGATCAAAACTAATCTAATGACTAAAACTGATTTGAGCAATGGTTAGAGGAGTTTGATGGACAAAATTAAGGCTTCCACTAAGTTAATATTAGTAATGGTCTTATTGCTCTCAAGTCCTTGGTTTAATTGCCATATAAGAACTTGCTTAATCTCCCATCCAATGTCATCTAGTTTAGCCACCTTACAATTTAATCCCTATACTATGCTTAATAATCTATTCGATTAATTAAAAAATAATTTTGATTTATAATTCTGTGTTCTCCAAGAACCTCGTCAATTTAAAATTTTCGGACGGGCTTGACTTCAAAAATTCGGTCTTGAAATCGAATTTTTCAACATTGGTGAAATTTGGGATGTTGCATAAATCAAGAAATTAAATCCTTTCAAAACTCTATTATAAAAAATAATATTATTTAAAGATTATTTTATATCTAATTAATTAAATTAATATGATATAGATAATAACTAAAAGAGCTGAGTTCTTGTAGAACACTCAAATGAAGAAGTTAAATTATTCAAGAACCTATTTTATTCAAGCGTATGATATTTCACCTCAAAGTCATTCTAAATATTCACAAGTTCAAGAAAGCCCAAATTTCTTTGTAGAAATCTCTGATGAAGTTGAAGAACTTGAAAAAATTCTGACGAACATCATACCTGTTTTGAAGAAAAGTCGTTTTTCGATCTAGTTCAACTGAGGAGAGGAAGCCAAAAGTTGTTTCTAGAGAAAGCTGCATCTCAATCTTGTTTAATTGAAGAAAGGAGGTCAAAACTCATTTCAAGAGTAAGTTACCATGACATTTTTAGCAAATTCAACCATCCAAGATCAAGTTTAGACAACCCTTGGATCCAAACTCTCTCCGAACCCATTTTCAAGATCAAGTCTAGACAACTTTTATAGCAAATATTATTTATTCAATACCAAGTCTTGACTACCATTGAATCCAAATCAAATTCTCAAGCAAGCATTTTGCCAAAATTAGATTCAAGATCAAGTCCCAATGACCCTTGAAGCAATCCACATCCATCCAAAAACAAGTCTGGACGACCCTTAGATCGAAGCCCAACTGAAGAGAAGAATCAAAAAAGTTTTCTTTGTAGTCGAGAAATCCAGAGATTGTACTCTTTTCAAAGTTGATAAATAAAAATTTTGACACCAAATTTTTTCAAGTCAATTTATGACTCGAAATTTGTGTGTATAAATAATTTATATAAGTTTCATTTAATTTTAAAATTAAATAAATCTAACATAATGTAAGTTCGAGCATGCTTAAGTACTTCTTTTCCTCTAATTTAAGGGTTAGGTCATAAATAAAAGTAGGCATTGTATAAAAATAAAAATAAACCTTATCAACTTTAGCAGTCAAACTGACAAAAAATATGAATAAAAATACAAATAAATTGAATCTAAAATAGTCTGATTCAAAATAATTTGTGTACTAAATTAAACTTGAATGACTAAATATTAAATGATACAAACTCTAATAGCTTAAACCCATAATAATTCAAACTTGAAGTGATTTAAACTTGAAATGGATCTAAATTCAAAATGTTCCGAATGCAAAACTAACTTGACTTAAAGTAATCTGAAAAGTTTAAAATCCAAATTGACTAAATCCAGATTTACTTCACCCACGACCAACCTAATTTGCTCATTAACAGAAGGTTTAATATACACTTTACTCCTTGAAGTATAACGCCTTTCCCACTTTGGTCTTAAAGTTTTTTTTGGCCCACTTCAGCCCCTAACGGTTGGGGGATATTTGACTAATCATATGTTGCCACATGTCATATAATGATGTTAGTAACATCCCAAAAGTAGGGGTTTGTGATTTTTGCACATTGCATGTGTTGGGTTACTTAGCTAAGTATTTGAGGGTGTTTAGGGGCTCTAGGGAGGCCTGGGGTCGAGGTCAAGCCCTGGAAAAATTTTGGTTTTTGGGCCTTTAGTGGAGAGGGCTGTTGGAAGCAGGATTTAAGTAAATTAAAGTGTGGTTTTTAAAACAAGTTGGCCATGTGGTAGGATGGTTGTGGCATCAATAGGAGAGCAAGAGGGAAGGGGTTCGAATCCCACAAGCTGCATATGAGAGCTTTTATTTTATGCTTTGGGAGTGGAAAAAGTGGAGTTGGATTAGAACTCTACAAGGTGGATGGAGACTTGGTCAAACAACTTTGAGTGCGAGGTGGAGAGCAAATTGAAGAGCAAAAAGGGGAGAGAATCGTGGGATAGGGGAGAGTGGTAGAGTTGGCCGAATTTGGGAGTGTATGGGGTGATAATTTCAGCTGAAGAGGGGCATGGGGGTAGCATATTCGGCCTTGAATGGAAAGGGTACCGAATTTCTCTAGTTTCTCTTTGGCGTTTTTGTGTTTTGGGCATTTTTTCTTTCCCTTGAGCATTTCGGGTATTTTCTCTATTTTTCTGACTTCTATCAATTTTTTTGTTTTCATCTCTTTTCTTCCTCCTACATTTCTTCTGCTATGTGCCGATTTGGTAAGACTATCCTCCTTAGTTTTTGTTTCTTCTACTCAATTATTTTCTTTACCCCTAAACCGTACCAACACCTCTTTCTTCCCTTTCTTCTACCATACTTGGCGATTTCTTTTTCTTCCAAAACCGAGTTTCCACACTTTCTTCTTCCATCTTTAGTTCGTGGTGTTACCCTTAGTGATCGAAACCTTCTTTTTTCCATTCAACTTATCCCTGGTTAGAGGCCGAATCCATTCATTCTTCTCCTGCTCGGATCATTTGTGTTCGGTTTAGTGAGGGCCGAAACTCCTTGGGGGCCGAATCCTTCTTCAACTGGTACTTATGTTCTTGATGCTTCTCTCTTCACGGTAGTTGGTGAAGGCCGAATCTATTTCTTTTGGTTTCTTGTGCGCTTATAACCTCTTCTTTTTCTCCCTAGTTAATCATTATCTCTGAGGGCCGTGCATGTTTAAACTCCTCTTGTTCAAGGGATCTGTCTTTGCCGAATCTAAGGGTAAGTAGCACTAATCATTGTTGGATTTCTCTCTATTGCCGAATATTGGTGGATGCTAACCCCCTTGTGCATCAATTAGTTTAGGAGTTTGATCGCCTTAGCCAAGGAAGAAGCGAAGCCGAATATTGACACTCAGTTGAAGGGAATCACGTCTTGTGGGGCAACAAGGAGTAGTTCTTTCGGCAATCCAAATCAGGTGTGTAATCTCACACCAATAATCGATGAAAGCATGTTTTGCTCTGTGTTCGGCCAAAAGCCGAAAAGTCAGAAAACCGGCAACCGTGACCACTCGAGCGTGCGAGCGTTCGTAGTGATAAACTGAGCTACTATGATGGTTGTAGATCGTTGAGAGTGTCACGATCACTCTCGCGAAACTGAGGCTGTAACGGGCCTGATCGAGTCGAAACGGGCTAAATGGGCCCAATGGGCTAACGGGCCCACATGGGCAACCTTGATAGAAAATTTTCGAATGACGGATGCGACTGCGAAGTCTACAAAATCGAGATCGAAACCATGCTAAATGGGCCACACAAGCGTGTGGGCCCGTTTGGGTCGAAAATAGATTTTAGGCCCAAATTGCACCGTAGAGACCCAAAAAGTGGTCCCGAGTCGCTCGAGGCGACAGTAGGCCTCCTGAAAGGCCGTTAGATTACTGAAATACCCTTGGTGGGTAAAATTACTGAAATACTCTTGGTGGGTAAATTACTGAAATACCCTTGGTGGGTAAAATTACTAAAATACCCTTGGTGCGTAAAATTACTAAAATACCCTTGGTGGGTAAAATTACTGTTATACCCTTAGGGGTAGACTTAGTATGGATGTGTGTATTCTGTTTAACTGCTATGGTGGTACACTATTGCATACACTGATTTATTATGTCACGGCATCTTGCATTGCGTTGGGATGAATATATATATATTGGAGAAAGTACTGTACTAGTGGCTCTGCCACATTATACTGATTCAGTGGCTCTGCCACGATATACTGATTTTAGTGGCTCAGCCACAAATACTGTTACTGGCAGCATTACTACGTTATACTGGCAGCTCGATTGCATTCTTGGTGTGTAGGGCTGAGTGGGTTGACTTGGTCCCCACAGGAGTGTTGGGCTGGTACGGGTGGTGTGTTGGTTGGATTGGGTTGGGCTGCATTCTCTGTTTGCATTACCATGATTTGATACTGCATGGGCTTGGGCCCAGACTGTGATTTACACACTGAGTTCTTGTAACTCACCTTTTCTTTAACCATGCAGGTAATCTCCAACCTTAGTGGGTTCGGAGCCGCGAGGGACTCAGAGATGGCCACACATATTGCATGTTTCGAGGGTGAATTTAATATTTTTAATTTGGGATTACTTTGCTTTTAAATACTGGGTTTTATATTTGTTGTAATAAGGCCATTAGAACTGTTTTATCATTTACTTGGGTTTTCTTTGAGCATGACAAATTTAATCAACACGGAGTTTTCAAAACAATAAACAACTGACTTTTAAATATCAGGCCTTCAAATTAATAAGACCAAATTTCTAAATCTGACACGGGTTTTAATAAACAAAATAGCACGAGCACTTTTCTAAAAAAAATATATACTATTAGAGTAAACTTCTTTTGTGATTAAGTAACGAAAACGAACTTTTGAACGTGTAAGTTAGAATTTGATAAATGTGTTTCCTTTTAAAACATCCACGAGTTTTAAAACATCATCAAATGTGGCACACTAGATTCGATCGTAACATATAGGCCGGGTTTGGGGTGTTACAATGTTAGTGTGACATCATTAAAAAACCTTAAAAAATGGAAAAATATCAAAATTTACAAAAAATTAAAAAAATTCCAATTTTTTTTTCAAAATTACAAACATTAAAAATTGATCTAAATTTATCACCTAAAAAGAACTACTAATTATAAATTCTGATTGGTTGAATTATAAAACAAGTACATAGGTGGTATCTTCCAACATACAACAATCTCATATTCAAGCTCTAGTAAATGTGATTTATAAAAATTTAAAAATATTAAATTTTCTAATATTTTTTAATAATTTTAGTAAATTTTTATATATTTTTTTGTAATTTTGTAATTTTTACTTTTTTTCTATTTTTAACCATTTTTGTAATTTTTAAATAACTTTTTTGTAATTATATATTTTGAAATTTTTTTGTAATTTTTTATTTTAAAATATTTTTAAGGTTTTTTGGATGATGGTGATGTCATTTAATGGCACATGACAATATATGATTAGTTGAATACTTTAATCAATTTCTTAAACATCTAAAGAAATGAACTGAAAATATCTAATAACGTTAACCACTAAACTAAAGATGTTTGATAATATTAAAAATTGGAATGGACCAAAAACAACTTTAAAAACATGTAAGTGAGAAAAATTATATACTTCCGAATAAATTGTGGATAAAACCTTAACAGAAAAAAACTTTACTTATTAGAAGAATTAAGAGAGAAAAAAAAGTGATGTGAAGCTGTGTAAATAGAAATGCCGCATCTTGTTGAACGAAGAAAAAAATCCGTATTTCAAGCTAAGCTTAGCTTAGCTGCATGGAGGATTGTCCAAACTCATTTAAATCCAACAATCCAAGCGCCGTAAGCAATTATGACCTTTTAGGTTAAAGTTTGCTGTAAATATTTATATTTAGAATTTAAATTTTACTAGAAATTTTGCCATTAGTTTTTAAAATTCAATTCAATCATTAATACAATTAAAATTAATTTATTAAATTTAAGTTTATTATAACATCAATTTTTTTATTATATTATTATAAAGTGAGTATTTTTATTATTTTAAAATGTCACATCAATAATTTTAACAAATTAATTATAAACAACTGAATCTGAATTTTAAAATTAAAAAAAGAAAATTTTGAAAATAAAAATATAAGGATTAAATTTTAAAATTGTGAAGGTTATAAGTAGCTAGGATATATTTTAACCTTTCCTTTAAATAATGTAACGAAAATGGAGATTGTAGACATTTCTACAGCCAATTAATCAGATAACTTGATGATGTTATGGCTGGGGTCAGTGGCGGAGGATGAGAGGAGCCAGCCCCTGGAGTTTTCAAAATAATCAAAGTCTATATAGTTACATGTACTTAAATAAAATTAAATTGACTTATATTATAAATTACATAAGTCCAAAAGAAATATTGTAAGTTACCAAAATTTAGATTATATTATTATTATTTGCACAACAATAGTTATTAATATCTTCTATTTTCATTCCCAATTTATAAATTGTGGTTGTTATTGTCAAGTTATTTTTCTTTCCCGACTGTATTGTTTTTATTTTTATTTTTTATAATTGGCCTCAAAAGTAGAAGTCAAGATCCACCCTTGGCTGCGGTCACTCTAATCTATAAGAGATCCCAATCAAAACTCAAAAGAACGAAAACGAAATGAAATGGGGAAATTTAAACATGTATTGCTTAGATTTCAATCTCAATTGTTGAAAATACTATTATAATAACTAAAAAGGTTTCTTCTAAAATACTTGATCAACATTACAGAAATCTCTCTCTCAATCTCAGATCTCAGGCACGAAGAGGAAAATCCAAGCTCTTGTCTTTTACTACTTATATTTTTCCCTCTCCAATCACCCTTCAAACGCACGAAAACCCTTTCTTTTAGTCTCACAATTTGATCAAACAATTGCCCACAGCTGCCGTTTTATCGTCATCATCAGTACACACGATTTAACCATATCAAAACTTGCTCTGTTTTTTTCTCTTCAAAGATTCTAACCCGAGAAAAAGACAAACCAAATCGCAATGAAAGAAGACCAACGCCCTCTTCAGCAAAGAAACAAGAGTCCCACCTCCAAACTCTTCACTCGCAGTGCCGCCTACGTTGTCCTTGTCTTGCTGAGTTACACCTTGGGTTACCTTTCTCACACCTCACCTCCCCAACCACAGCAGCTGCAGCCTCCTTCTCCAGTTTTCCAATTTGCTGATTCACCGTCCCAACTCGACAACTTCCGGGTCACTGCTCCCTGCGCCAACTCCCCTCTCCCTCCCCACCTGGTCTTCCCAACGATTCTTGACCGAGTCTTCAATGGCTCCTCTCCTTACTCCAATTTCCCGCCACCCTATCTAAGCTCCTTCCTCAAGCAGAAAAGAATCAAAGGATGGGGCTCCTATGGCGCCGTTTTCCAACACTTGATTAAACGAGTCAAACCCCAAGTTATAATCGAAGTAGGCACTTTTTTGGGCGCGTCAGCTCTCCACATGGTCAACGTGACTCGTGAACTCCTCCTCCAAACTCAGATACTCTGCCTCGACGACTTTCGTGGGTGGCCAGGATTCAGAGACCGCTTCAAGGACATTAAGATGATAAACGGCGACGTTTTGTTGTTTCAACAATTCATGCAAAATGTGATTTATTTCAATGCCACCGGGTCGGTTTTACCCGTTCCTTTCTCAACTGCTTCGGGCCTTGAAAAGTTATGTGAGTGGGGAATAACCGCGGATTTAATAGAGATAGATGCGGGTCATGATTTCATATCCGCTTGGGGAGATATAAACCGGGCGTATCGGATCTTGAGACCCGGTGGGGTAATATTTGGGCACGACTATTTTACCAAGGCGGATAACCGTGGGGTAAGAAGAGCAGTAAATTTGTTTGCGCAAATGAATAATCTGAAGATCCAAACTGACGGTCAACATTGGGTTCTCGACACATCTCTAGCAAAACATAATTGATAGTAGTTATAGTTTTTCTTTGGTTTCCCAGGGTAAATGTGTAACAGAATTATGAAGGAAATTCATACCCGTTTTAGTTTTATTGTGTAATAATGTCATTTTCCAGAGCTGATAGTAATTAAACAAAGATTACCGGGTAAAAGAAGATTTTGTACATGGATTTTCTTATTTAAAAAATTTTCTTTTTACATGGGTTTTTTTTACTCTCTATAGGAGCACCCTTGGAGTATCATTTTACTTTATTCTTTAAGAATCATAAAATACCATTTAACTCGTAAGAAAGTAGAGTACTTAAAGGCCAAAGTCGCCGATTGAGTCTTAGTTCAGTTAGCATCGGCATTGTTGTCAGTGCAGGAGGATGTGGGTTCAAATGTGTTGAAGCGCATTATCCTCCTATTAAGTTGGGGAGCGGCTATTGGTAGTTCTAAGCATTGTATCAAAAAGAACATATATGATAAGAATCTGTAATGTGTTCTGCGAAGTTTGCTTACGATAGAGCCGCGCCCTCACCAAAGATCACTCGAAATTTTAAAAAAATAACCGTTACTTAAACTAAAATATTTTTGAAATTTATTAACCAAACGATATTAATATCCTTTTCTTTCCATCTTCTCTTTTCACCTCCACGTGTCTTAGACAAAGAAATAAAAATGAAAATAAATGTTGAAATAACTTAAATGGTTGCTTAGAATCAAACTTCACAGGTGAAGTGGTGCCTAAGGTGGTGGGCACTCCTTCAACCACCAAATGCAAAACAGTAAACACACAAAACATAAGGAGTTGTTTACGCAATTCAATTTCCTTACTTCTGCAAAGTCTAGCTCAGTGAGAAATATCTACTCTTTTTCAACAATTATACAAAATGAACCTACTCAATCACACCCTGTGATAATTTCCCTCAACCTTGTACTTTGAAGAATCAATACTTTCACCATTTAATTCACCCATTGTGAATACAACAAGTAAAACCACAACAAAAGGGTTTTACTATCAAATTGCACTCATACAAAAATATTTTCACAAGAACATATTAAGTGCTTAATTCTCAGTACATTCACATATGCAAGTCTTTCAAATATATTGACTTAATTTCAAGACTTGCTTACATATGAAGATCTACATCAATCCCATTAGAACAATAATAAAATAAGTTTAATACATTATAATAATACTAGACAATGTAAATAAGGACTATTGGTAACTCAACAACAACCATGATCTAATCATCGGCAAGAGATTGTCTTGGGTAATTTTGAATCAATCCAAACACCAATATAAAATTCCCCAAGTAATATGATCTTCTATAATGGGCTAGTATCAACCATATAATTACCATAGTTCAAATCATCGGTTCAATAAATTTCCAACACCTTAAATATGAAAACTGTCTCCATATAGATTTGGTGGTTAAGGGAGTGGGCACTCCCTTTGGCACCAAACTGCCAATTTCATATTTATCAACAATCTTCCCCTTTGGAAATTTGTTGAACAAAACATAAAATGCAAGAAGCTTGAACTATCAATCAATATAAGCTCTCCTTTGCCATATTTCAATTAACTTATCTAAACTTAGCTTAGAAAGTAATTAAGCAATTAATCATTAATGCTAAGATAGGTTTCATCAACAACTAACCTAGAGTAATTGTAACTAAGTTAAGTAAGCAATGAAATAATGCATCAACAACTAACCTTAGCTTGGGCAAAATTTTGTTTTTATTTGAATAAACCCCTATCTTTAGACAGTAGGTTTATAAATAAATGTTGATAAAATATAGCAGAATGGGCCTGCTAGTCTGGTGGTTAAGTGGAGTGCAGATAAGCAGGAGGTCTGGAGTTCGGGTACTGACGCAATCATAGAATTTATTTTTACTGCTAGTGCCGTGGGAGTGTTGTGGTTTGACCGGAACACTAAAGTGTTTGAGTGGAATTTGAATTAGGCGGTTGAGGGAGGGGTGGACGGTTTTGGGGAAAAGATTAAGGGATATTGGTGAGGAAATTAAGGAGTGAGGAGTTTGAGCACATTCAAACTATTTTTGTAAGTTCGACAATCCCTCTCCCTCTTTCTTTTCTGACGTTACTCCCTCTTCTACCATCTTTCTTTTCTTTATTTTTGCCTCCATAGCTGAATCCTATTCCTCTTTCCCCCACTCCTTTTCGTTTTTCCTTTGACTCCAATCTCCCTGTGTTGCAGCCGAATTTTAAGTGCTTTCCCATCTACCTGCTGATTTGTTCCCTCTCCATCCTTTTCTTTTCTTTTTTGTTTTAGTCAAAATTCCCCATTGCTGCTGTCTTTCTCTCCAATTCTCTCTTATAGTTGCCGAAACTTTAGGTGTTCCCCTTACCTTTCGTTTTCGGTCTATCCTGCTCTTTGCCGAATTAGTGTTCCATTTCTATTCTACGGGTTGCGCTTTCGGTAAGTGGTACTCGTTCTGGCTTAGACTGTTCTTGTAAATATTCTTTTAATAAGGGTTTCGACTGGAATTGCAGGAATTAATTAAGGAGCTTGTGATCATTCTTTTCCAACGGTTTAAGTGAGTAGGGCTTAGATTGTTCAAACAAGGTAAATGGTTGTTGATCAAGTGCATAAGTGTTAGAATAAGGATTGTTTTAAATTTGTTTGAGGTTCAATTAATTGTGTGACCATGGTTGAACATAGGTTTCGGAGTGCTCGAGGATTGTGTGTGCATCTTTCATAATCAGGTGTGTGAACACGATTCTGGAAATGAAAGTTGGCGAAAAGCCGAAAAATGCAAATGCCAACACCAGACGGGAGTGCGGCCGCCCGTGTGGTAGGCCGTGGGACCAAACCTAGGCGTATGATCAACGAGACTGGCCATGTGCGATTCATGGGCCAGGCCAATTTGGGCCGTATGGGCCACATGAGCTTGTGGGCCCACACGGGTAAAATCACACGTGCGTGTGGAATTTATTGCGCCAGGCCGTGTGATCCACACAGCCAATGCCTTTTTTGGGCCGTGTGGGTCACACGGACGTGTGGGCCTCATGGGCCCACAATATGGGCCTGTGGGCCCATTTTCACTGATTAACTGCTAAGGTTGCACAGGTCGCTCGAGTCGACTGTGGACCTATTGTAGGGTCAGTAAGGGTACCTAGACCCCTAATTGACTGAAATGTCTGTATATTACATATGAACAAGCATGATAATGTTCCACTGATTTAACACTGTATGCCATGATTACATATACAATTTTATATTATAGCATGCCATTTATGTATATTGTATTGCATTGGGTTGGGAGTTTAATTGATCGGAGGAAGTGTACTGAAAGGCCTCAAGCCTAATTTACTGGCAGCTCAGCTGCAAACTACTGTCTAGTGCCGCATTCGGTACTTTTTGGAGTGTAGGGATGGGTGGGTTGATTATATCCCCACATGGAGTGTAGGGTTGGACAGAGTTGGAGTGTAGAGGTTGGCTGGGTAGGACTTGCATGCTGTATGACTTGTTACTGATACTGTCATGGGCCAAGGCCTAAATGCATGACTACCTCTGTACTAAGATAGGCTAAAGCCCAAACTATTACTATCACTGTTACTGAAAAAGGCTTAGGCCCAGACTGTATTTGCCTTCTGTCTGTTTGATTTATAAGGGATTACACACTGAGTTTTCGTAAACTCACCCTTCTGACTTGACTGTACAAGTAATCCCCAGACATAAGCAGGTCGATGCGGCGGAGGGCTTGGCGGTGGCCACCCAACTTACTTCATTCTATTTTAGTACTTAAATGAATTTTAATTTTATTTTGGGTATTTTTCTGTAATAATGGCCTTTTTTAGATTTTTATTTTAATTTGGGATTTTTTCTGATTTGTTTTATAACTGCTAGAAGTAAGGTAATCGGGTTTTCAAAAGAATCAGGCGTTTTAACAAATTTTACACAAATACGCAAACTATTTTAAAAGCTTCCATGACAAGTGACGTTTTGGATATTAATAACTTTTTGGAAATTTAATATCGTTCTGGAAGTAATAACTTCTTGATAATGATTCACGTTTTGGAAATGAACGACATGTCTTCGAAATATAATAAAAAGATGTTGAATAGAAAATAGAATTTTTAACGACAACTTGTTTTATGAAAAATACTTCAATGTGACATCACCAGATTCGGCCATAATGTCCAGGCTGGGTTTGGGGTGTTACAAATTCTTCCATTTTTATTCTAAAAATATGCCAATTTACTCTACACCATTAGTAGAAGCTTGGATGTCAGCAAGAAGAGCCTTATATCGATCAATCATCTTTTCAAAGCCTTAGCTTCTGCCCTCAGCTTGTCACAATTGTTTTGGTAGAAGTCAATCGAGGCTTGAATATCTACATTAGCCTTTGTTCTCATGCCTTTAGAGATATGATTGGAGTCTACAGGAGTGGCCATTTCTTGTCTAGTAGTCTCAGCTTCAGGTATACCAGCATCAGAGTCATGTATTTCCTCTAGTTCATTTATAACTTGTTTTCCCTCTAACCATTCGTGGGAAAACTTTAGTTTTGGAATTGGTTTCCCATAGGCTTCATTAGAATGAACAAGATTATAATTTTGGGAGAAGAATTTTAAAGATAAGCGAGGGATAAGGCAATAGATAATTCTTATAAACCTTTTCAGAAAATTTTTTGATCTCATCGATGATAAGCTGTGCTAAATTAAATCCTACCATCTTTACACCTTTTTGGAGCAACACAATAACTCTCTTTATTACTAAACCTCTTTGGCTATTAGGAAGCCAATTACAAGTAGAAATAACATATAAAGCAATACACAAATGATCTAAAGAGGAAACTTAAAGGGTACCTTTTACAAGCCTTGTAGGATGAAAGTGGTTGGTCAAAGCAATAGTTTCATCAATGAATTCATCCAACCCAAGATTATTAGTGGTGGCACAATTCAACAGCTTCCCGATCTATTCAGGACCAAATTTGAACCAACTACCATGAATGAATACCTTGTGGTAGTATTTACTTGATTCATCATAAATGCCCCGACCAAGATTTGTATGGAATTCATACCCTCTTCACAAAGGGCATAGTACATTAATCTAAAAACTCTAATATTTTGTAACACTTGATCAATTTTTTGATCAGCGAAAGAATTATCATCAATATTCTTATCATGGATGAACCACTTAAGAATAAGTTTGTAGAACCTTTTGGAGCAGCCAGGATCCCAAAATAGTTTTTTTTTAAGCCAGGACCATTTCTTCCTGTTTTCTTGCTGCTTGAGTAGCATTTGAAAATATTTTTGGAACCCCTACATTGTTCATCCTTTTGTCCCTTTTAGCAGCCAAATCAGGGACATTAAGATTTTTCATTCTTGGTTGCAACATGATATAAAGGGGTACATTCTTAGACAATAATGAGTTGGAATTTGACTCAGAGGAGGACTTGGAGAAACTATATTGAAAAATCTTTCTTTTCTTGCTAGGTTTTACTGCAAAATAGGCTTTATGTTTGTCTTCCTTGCTTCTTGCCATGGTCACAATCTCTTTGATGGCCATTGATATTGTTTCCACTTTTCTACGCAGAGTAGCGTCAGAGATGGTGGGCACTCCCCCAATCACCTAAACCTTATCAAGTGATGATTTCTTAGCCAAAAATTTAGTCTCTCTTGTTGAGAAAACAACTTATTTCTCTCTCGACATAGGTTCAGATATGTTTGTTGTAAACTCATCAAGTCTGATGGTACTTGTTGAGTTGAATGAGGGTTCAGATGAGGCATATGGTATAAGGGATGGATTTTAACCATTACATATCATAATTTCATTATACAATCTTTTTCAGGCCTTACACGAGCCTACATATGCTCTAGAATTAACTCGAAACCGTATTAGCATCAAATTGCAACATTTACAAAATTTTAAAACGATGCCACAACGTGAGGAGTTCCTCGTTGCAATGTGACCGTCTATTTTGCCTTGTTGTGACAATAGGGTTCCTCGTCACGCTGTGGCCCAAAACCTAAATCTCATCGCGATGACCATTGCTTAATTTCGCAACATGGGCTCTATTTTTGGCACAAACTAAGCCTTTTGGTATCTAATCGAAGTCAACTATACCATTAATTCATTTGGTGCATAATTGCACCTTTGTTCCTACATAAAACCAACCAATTTACATACCATATCATCATTTAATCTTTACTATAATCAACCAATTCAACATGCCTTAATTTGGTGCCAAAACATATCATACAACTTATTAAAACACAAACTAATCTTCCATGCTTTCAAGCCATTTAAAACAACAATTAACCATGCCATTTTCATTTTCAAATCATACCATTGCACATTCAAATGAACCATTTAAACACTATCTATATGGTTTCAACACATGACCAAAATCATGCCATTAAACATGCATACACATTATCATCTCATAATTCATATACTAGCCAAACTCAAACCGAGCTAACAATTCAGAATTACACACTTATAGCATTTATGTACATGCCACAAAATTGAACTTTCTAAATGTTTAAAAGACTACCGAATCAACGACGAGATAGTATGAGCTTTTTGTAGATCCGATCGAGACGTTCTGCAAGATGAAAATTTGAAAAGGAAAGAGAAAACAACGAGATAAGCATAATGAATACTTAGTAAGCCCATATGTATTTAAATGATAAACTTACCTCAATTTACAATTTAACAACTCAAACTAAATAGCTTAGGAAATATTACCTAACATAACAAATCACAACAACAATGTGAGTGTTAACACAAAATAGATCATGTAATGTACCAAATTTATAATATATCAATACACAACATTTGAGTACTCATAATATGTAACACCCCTCGCCCGGGTTCAATGTCGGAGCCAGGTTTGAGGCATTACCTAACTTATCACACTTAAACATCTCAAAATCGGGCCATAAGATTTCATTCGAACTTATCTTTTGTTCAATCTCGGCCCACGAGGCCCTAAACATACCTCCGAGAGGTCTCAAAATCTATCCGAGAACTTTTACGAGCTGGAAATAACTTTTCTTTAAAACAGGGGCCACATGCCCGTGTTGGTCTAAGGACACGCCCGTATGCCCCTAAGACATGCCCGTGTCTTCCACCCGTGGTCGATCCTGACCAATTTCACACGGTCAGACACACGCCCGTGTCCCTGGACCGTGTGTCGATTTAAATTCCACAATAAATGTGCAGACTTCACACGACCTTTGCATACGCCCATGTCCTAGGCCGTGTCTCCCACACGGTTGAGACACACGGCCATGTCCTTGCCCATGTAGCATCCTAACTTGCACACCTAGCATGTAATGGGACACATAGTCGATCCACATGCCCAAAAGGCTGACTGTGTGTCACACACGGCCTAGACACACGCCCGTGTGGACAATTAAATGGCTATCTACCAAGCCCTTTGCCACCCTAAGTTGCACACATACATACTCCAATTCAATACCACATAATTTATAGACCAAAGGCACATCTAAATACTCAATTCAACATCCATACACAAGGGCATACATCTTAGAAATATCACATTCATTAAGCATAAGGGTTTGCCAAGTATCGGCCTAACTTAATAGACCATTACCAAAAGACCTCGATACCTTACAGAGCCAACACTTTGGCCAACAATTACGACCTAACAAAATACTCGAGTCCTATACATGCCATACTCAAAACAAGTCTAAATTGTTATACCAAAGTGGTGTCGATAGTGTGATTTCCGAACTCCTACTTCCACGTTCCTTGAATTATCTTGGCAATACTACAAGGAAAAAGGGCAATGAAAAGGGGTAAGCACAAAGCTTAGTAAGTTTGCATGGAAAATAAATAGCAACAATAGCTCATAATGTAATCCATCCATGGCATTTATTTAACCATACACAAGTCATATGCTTCTTGCGATACTTACTTACAATTGCCCTTATTTAGTACATACCGTGCTACACATCGTAATTGTTTCTTCGTGATTCATTCACGAGTACCTGTATTCACTCATTCACATGGCTTTAGTACAATTCTACTTTTAAACTCATTTACTTATCCCATTAATCACTAGGGATAGTCAAAGACGCATATTAATAGTCATTCATGTGGGTACGAAGCTAATGCCACATCCCGAGGTGGTCTTATATGGAGTCATTTCTAAATGCCAATGCCATATCCTAGATATGGTCTTATATGGAGTCACTTCTAAATGCCAATGCCATATCTCGGATATATGGTCTTATATGGAGTTTCACATCAAGTATCGATGCCATATCCCGGATACGGTCTTATACGATTCTCATATTCATTATCGAAGCCATATCCTGGATATGGTCTTATACGGGATCTCAACTCGGTGTCGAGGCCATGTCCCGAACATGGTCTTATACGGGACCTTATCTATTTTATATCTCGACGATAGCAATTTCATTTTCAATATAGTCCATTAGGACCTCAACATCTCATTCAACATTAACTACTCAATTTAGTAGAGCATCATGCATCAATATGATACAAAGCATTCTCAATGGTGCTAACATAAATGTTGCATTAATCACATACAAACTTACCTTGATTTCAAAATGAGCTAACTCGTCTATTTAGTCCAAGACTTTGTTCTTTCCCCGATCGATGCGGGTTCTTGATTCTTCTTGCTCTATAATAGCAGTTTAACTCATATTAATCACCACATTAATAAAAGCATTTCAATAATCATGCTTAGGCAAAATTACTATTTTGCCCCTAGACTTTGGCAAAATGACCATTTTGCCCCTAGGCTCGAAAATAAATTCTAATCACATTTCTACCTTCAACAAGCCTAGGTGAGCATTTAATACTCTCACAGCTATCATCAAAACTCAACATTTCACATAATTACTACAAAATTGTAACCTTTTCATCAAAGTCTAATTATGTGTTTTAAGACAACACCTTTCACAAAAGTTGTTCATCTAACAACTAAGACTCATTTTCTTCCATAAAAATGCAGAAATTAACAATGATAGCTCTCATGGAAAATCTCTAAACTCTTCACCATATTGCACATTAGTCCCCTCATTTGAAAGCTTAAGCTTTAGGGGTCTCAAAAGTACAACTATTTTCAAGGAAAGATCACTAGAACACTTGTGAAGAGAAGAGTGTCTTGAAATTTTTGAAGCTTTCAACCCCTATTTGGCTACCAATTTTCGGTGGAAGAAATGAACAAGAAAGATGGACATCATCTTTTCTTTATTTTAATAATAAACTATCAATTTAATCCACCAAACATCACCAACTTTGACCAACTTGGTCAATTCTTGTCTCCTATGGCCAACCAAGCATATATTGGGGGTCTAATTGCCTTTTAAAGACCTCCAATTTACATTCTAAGGCTATTTGGTACCTTTAGCTTATAAAATGGAACTTTCACACTTTATGCGATTTAGTCCTTTTTTTGCGATTAAACATGAAATCGCTAAAATTAAAGTACCAAAATTCTCATGTACTCATAAAATCATATACTAACTCATAAAATAACAAAAAAATAATTTTTCCTAACCTTGAATTAGTGATCCCGAGATCACTGTTCCGACTAGCCCCAAAATCGGGCTGTTACAAATCTTCCCCTTAAGGATTTTCATCTCTAAAAAACTTACCGGTAAAAATGTTGGGGTATTGGTCTCTCATCGTTTCCTCGGGCTCCCATGTAGCCTCTTCTATTTCGTGCCTTTGCCATAGGACTTTCACTAAGGCTATTCTTTTGTTTCTTAACTGCTTGACCTCTCGTGCCAAAATTCTAACTGGCTCTTCACCATAAGTCAAATCCGGTTGCATCTCAACCTCTGTCAGAACTATGACTTGTGAAGGATCTGAACGGTATTGGCGTAACATGGATACATGAAAAATATCATGAATCTTTTCTAGCTCAGGTGGCAAGGCCAACCGATAAGCTACCGGTCCTATCCTCTCGGTAACTTCATAAGGTCCGATAAAGTGCAGACTCAGTTTGCCTTTCCGGACAAATCTGAGGACTTTCCTCAAAGGTGATACCTTCAAGAACACTTTATCACCGACTTTGAACTCTATCTCTTTCCTTTTCAAATCTGAATAGGACTTCTGTCTATCTGAGGAGACTTTCAGACAGTCACGTATCACTTTTACTTTCTCTTCAGTTTCCCTAACTAAATCTACCCCGTGTATCTATTTCTCTCTGAGTTCTGACCAATACAAGGGGATTCGACACTTGCGCCCAGACAGTGCCTCATAAGGTGCCAATTTCAAACTTGACTGAAAGCTGTTGTTGTAGGCAAATTCCACCAATAGAAAGTATTTCTCCCAATTACCGTGGAATTCCAAAACACAACATCGAAGCATGTCTTCGAGGATTTTATTTACCCTCTTCGACTGCCCGTTTGCTTGTGGATGAAAGGCTGTACTGAAACTCAATTTTGTGCCCAAGGCCTCTTGCATTTTTTTCCGAAACCGTGACGTGAATCTCGAATCTCTATTCGAAATGATCGACAACGGCACACCATGAAGTCTTACTATCTCTGACATGTACAAGTCCGCCAATTTATCAAGCGAATAATCGACTCGCACTGGTATAAAATGGGCTGACTTTGTGAGTCTATCCACCACTACCCATACCGCATCTTTCTTCTTTGGAGTCAACAGTAAACCTGTCACGAAGTCCATGGTAATACGGTCCCATTTCCACTCAGGAACCATAATGGGTTGAAGTAAAACCGAAGGTACTTAATGTTCAGCCTTCACTTGCTGACAAATCAGGCATCTTGATACAAATTCGGAAATGTCTTTCTTTATACCAGGCCACCAATACCATTTCCTCAAATCATTGTACATCTTCGTGCTCCCAGGGTGCACTGTTAAACATCCTCTATGCGCTTCATGCAAGATCCTACGAATAAGCTTATCATCTCTGGGTACACAGACCCTATCTCGAAATGTTAGACATCCATTAGGATTTACTCGAAAGTCTAACTCAATATTCGACTTACATAAAACCCTCTTGGCTTGCAAACTGTTATCATCTTGCTGAGCTTCACAAATCTCTTGGAGAAATAATGGTCTAGCCCTCAACTCGGCTAGAATGAAACCATCATCCAACAAAGCCATCTGAGTACTCATGGTTCTCAGTGCGAACAATGATTTTCTGCTCAAGGCATCGGTGACTACGTTCGCCTTCCCCGGATGATAGTCAATCACAAATTCATAGTCCTTAACCAGCTCTAACCACCTTCGTTGCCTCAAATTCAAATCCTTTTGAGTCATCAGATATTTTAGGCTCTTGTGGTCGGTGAAAATTCAACACCTTTCACCATATAAATGATGTATCCAGATCTTTAACGCAAACACAATTGCGGTCAACTCTAAATCATGAGTCGAGTAATTCTTCTCGTGCGACTTTAATTGCCTAGAGGCATAAGCAATCACCTTACCCTCTTGCATGAGTACGCAACCCAATCCGTTCAGGGATGCATCACTGTAAACCACAAATTCTCTTCCCGATTCAGGTTACACTAAAACAGGAGCATCTGTTAACAATGTCTTCAATTTCTCAAAACTCTGTTGGCACTTTTCTGTCCAATCTAACTTCACATCTTTTTGTAATAATCTCGTCATCGGGGTAGCTATCATGGAAAACCCTTTGACAAAACACCTATAATAGCCGGCTAGGCCTAGAAAACTCCTTACTTCTGTCATATTCCTCAGCGGTTTCCAATCAATAGTCGCTGAAATTTTACTGGGTCTACTCTAATTCCATCTCCCGAGACAATGTGCCCCAAAAATTCCACTTCCTTGAGCCAAAATTCACTCTTACTGAATTTGGCATACAATTGCTTTTCTCTCAAAACTTATAGAACCATATTCAGATGCTCAGCATGTTCGTTCTCATCTTGAGAGTAGAACAGTGTGTTGTTAATGGAGACCACGACAAATTTGTCCAAGTATGGCCAAAAAATGCAATTCATCAAATCCTTGAAGATCGCGGGGGCATTTGTTAGACCAAAAGGCATGACTAGAAATTCATAGTGGCCATACCTAGTCCTAAATACGATTTTCGACATATCCGAGTCCTTGACTCTAAGCTGGTAGTACCCTGATCTCAAATCTATCTTGGAGAATACAGTGGCTCCCTTCAATTGATCGAATAGATCATCGATCCTTGGCAACGAGTACTTGTTCTTCACAGTTACCTTGTTAAGTTGCTAATAGTCTATGCATAGCCTCATAGAACCGTCTTTCTTCTTCACAAATAAAACAGGAGCACCCCACGGAGAAAAACTCGACCTTACGAAACCTTTATCCATTAGTTCTTGCAACTGCACTTTTAGCTTTCTTAGCTCGGTTGGAGCCATTCTATATGGAGCAATAGAAATAGGGGCAGTACCTGGAGCTAACTCAATCCCAAATTCAATCTCTCTAACCGGAGGTAGCCTTGGCAACTCTTTCAGGAAAATGTCTAGGTACTCGCATACAATGGGTACTGACTCAATTGTCAAATCAGTCTCTTTAGTGTTCAACACAAAGGCAAGGTAAGCGTCGTACCCTTTCCTTAAGTACCTCTGAGTCGACAAAGCTGAGATCACTATTGGTGATCTATCTTGCTTATCTGATTTAGCACGAATAAGATTCCCATTTTCCTCTTTCAACTCAATATGCTTCTTTCCACAATTCACGATTACCCCATGAGTAACTAACCAATCCATCCCAAGGATGACATCAAACTCATCAAAAAGCAATAGCATAAGATCAACCGGGAAACAATGACCCTTAATCATCAAAGGGTATCCCTTGCATACTCTATCAACTAACATATACTTGCCTAGGGGATTAGACACTCTTATTACAAATTCAGTAAACTCTATAGGCATGCTCATGCTAGAGACTAATTTTATGCATATGTATGAGTGGGTAGATCCCGGATCAATTAAAGCTATAACACGAGTATCATAAAGAGAAAATGTACCCGTGATTACGTCGGGCGAAGATGCCTCTTTACGAGCACGGATGGCATAAGTTCTCGCCGGCGTTCTACCCTCGACTCTAGCAGCTTGCTCTCTAGATGGATTCTTGCTACCCATCTCATTCCCCGGGTTTCTCTGTGGCCTCCCCCTAGTAGTACTTCCCGGCCTTGCATTCTGAGACTTCTCTTTCTCGCCCACCTCGGGGCAATCTCTAATAAAGTGGTCCAAGGACCCACATCTGAAACAAGCTTTCTCATTAGCTCGACACTCACCAGAATGACGCCTACCACACTGAGGGCATTCCGGTCTACTAGGTCAGACGTTGCCCATACTAGTAACTGATGTGGTCTGCCCATTCGACCTCGAAAATTGCTTGCCCTTACTTCGGGTTGAAAACCCCGTTGAAGTGACTGATCGGGTAGTAAAACCCCTTGATTTCTTAGATGAGGATTGGTGAGACTTATTTAACTGCCTTTTCCACGAGTCACGAGACTCATTCTCACCTCTTCTCTTCTATTTAGCCAACTCTTTGGCTTTACAGGCTCTATCCACCAACACTACAAATTCTTTTAGTTCAAGGACTCCAACATATAAACGGATATCCTTATTCAGCCCGTCCTTGAATCTCTTGCACATAACGGCCTCAGTAGACACCACTCCCAGGCATACTTGCTAAGCCTTACAAACTCCCGTTCATAATCAGTCATTGACATACGACCTTGCTTTAGTTTCAAGAACTCTTTCCTCTTATGGTCGATGAACCTCTGGCTGATGTACTTCTTCTGATATTCCTATTGGAAGAATTCCCAGCTAACTCTCTCCCTTGGTACCATCGACACAAAGGTGTTCCACCACTGATAGGCTGAATCCCTCAAGAGGGATACTGCATACTTTAGGCACTCTCCGGATCATCATCCTTACTAGCTTGGAATTCTTCGGCTCCTTACTTCCAGATCTTATCGGCCGGGGGCCTTTCTCTTCTCACTACCTTAACCACTTGAGGAGCGACTGGAGCGGGTTGAGGAATAGGTGGGGGTGGAGGGGGTTGAGCATTAGGATTCACTCGAGTATACTCCGTATACCAGGTTCTCATCATCTGGAGGAAGGCTTCTTGAGTCTCTTCCCCCTGACCCAAGGTCTCGGGTCTACTATTAGCTGGCGCGGTCCCTTGAGCGGGAGCCGGCGCGTTACTCGCAGCATCATCGGCTGCGGTTCGGTCTGGATCAGAATCCATTTACTACATAAAACACGATTTTAAACGACAGGAGCCATCACACTATCATTACTCGGACACTCTTACATATGGCATGTATAGCTAGACTCGTACTTACGCTACATTAGTCCTAGAATCGACTAAACCGTAGCTCTGATACCAATAAATGTAACACCCCTCGCCCGGATTCAATGCCGGAGACAGGTTTGAGGTGTTACCTAACTTATCACACTTAAACATCTCAAAATCGAGCCATAAGATTTCATTCGAACTTATTATTTGCTCAATCTCGGCCCACAAGGCCCTAAACATACCTCCGAGTGGTCTTGGAATCTATCCGAAACTTTTACGAGCTTGAAAAAACTTTTCTTTAAAACAAGGGCCACACGGCCGTGTTGGTCTAGGGACACGCCTGTGTGCCTATAAGAATGCCTGTGTCTTCCACCCGTGGTCGATCTTGACCAATTTCACACAGTCGGACACACGCCCGTGTCCCTAGACCGTGTGTCAAATTAAATTCCACAATAAATGTGCAGACTTCACAAGGCCTGGGCACACGCCTATGTCCTAGGCCGTGTCTCCTACACGGCTGAGACACACGGCCGTGTCCTTACCCGTGGAGTATCCTGACTTGCATACCTAGCATGTAATGGGACACACGGTCGATCAATATGCCCAAAAGGCTGACCGTGTGTCACACACGGCCTACCCGTGTGGACAATTAAATGGCTATCTACCAAGCCCTTTGCCACCCTAAGTTGCACACATACATACTCCAATTCAATACCACATAATTTATAGACCAAAGGCACATCTAAATACTCAATTCAACATCCATACACAAGGGCATACATCTTAGAAATATCACCTTCATTAAGCATAAAGGTTTGCCAAGTATCAGCCTAACTTAATAGACCATTACAAAAAGACCTCGATACCTTACAGAGCCAACACTTTGGCCAACAATTACGACCTAACAAAATACTAGAGTCCTATACATGTCATACTCAAAACAAGTCTAAATTGTTATACAAAAGTGGTGTCGATAGTGTGATTTCCGAACTCCTACTTCCACGTTCCTCGAATTATCTTGGCAATACTACAAGGAAAAAGGGCAATGAAAAGGGGTAAGCACAAAGCTTAGTAAGTTTGCATGGAAAATAAATAGCAATAATAAGCTCATAATGTAATCCATTCATGGCATTTATTTAATCATACACAAGTCATAGGCTTCTTGCCATACTTACTTACAATTGCCCTTATTTAGCACATACCGTGCTACACATCGTAATCGTTTCTTCGTGATTCATTCACGAGTACCTGTATTCACTCATTCACATGGCTTTAGTACAATTCTCATTTCTACTTCTAAACTCATTTACTTATCCCATTAATCACTAGGGATAGTCAAAGACGCATATTAATCGTCATTCATGTGGGTACGAAGCCAATGCCACATCCCTGAGGTGGTCTTATATGGAGTCACTTCTAAATGCCAATTCTATATCTCAGATATGGTCTTATATGGAGTCACTTCTAAATGCCAATGCCATATCCCGGATATGGTCTTATATGGAGTTTCACATCAAGTATCAATGCCATATCCTAGATACGGTCTTATACAATTCTCATATTCATTACCGAAGCCATATCCCGGATATGGTCTTATACGGGATCTCAACTCGGTGCCGAGGCCATGTCCCGGACATGGTCTTATACGGGACCTTATCTATTTCATATCTCGACGATAGCAATTTCATATTCAATATAGTCCACTAGAACCTCAACATCTCATTCAACATTAACTACTCAATTTAGTAGAGCATCATGCATCAATATGATACAAAGCATTCTCAATGATGCTAACATAAATGTTGCATTAATCACATACAAACTTACCTAGATTTCAAAATGAGCTAACTCGTCGGTTTAGTCCAAGACTTTGTTCTTTCCCCGATCGAGGCGGGTTCTCGGTTCTTCTTGCTCTATAATAGCAATTTAACTCATTTTAATCAGCACATTAATAAAAGCATTTCAATAATCATGCTTAAGCAAAATTACTATTTTGCCCCTAGACTTTGGCAAAATGACCATTTTGCCCCTAGGCTCGGAAATAAATTCTAATCATATTTCTACCTTCAACAAGCCTAGGTGAACATTCAATACTCTCATAGCTATCATCAAAACTCAACATTTCACATAATTACTACAAATTTGTAACCTTTTCATCAAGGTCCAATTAGGTGTTTTCAAGATAACACATTTCACAAAAGTTGTTCATCTAACAACTAAGACTTATTTTCTTCCATAAAAATGCAGAAATTAACAATTATAGCTCTCATGGAAAAACTCTAAACTCTTCACCATATTGCACATTAGTCCCCTCATTTGAAAGCTTAAGCTTTAAGGGTTTCAAAAGTACAACTATTTTCAAGGAAAGATCACTAGAACACTTACTTGTGAAGAGAAGAGTGTGCTGAAATTTTTGAAGCTTTCAGCCCCTATTTGGCTCCAATTTTCGGTGGAAGAAATGAACAAGAAAGATGGACATCATCTTTTCTTTATTTTAATAATAAACTATCAATTTAATCCACCAAACATTACCAACTTTGACCAGCTTGGTCAATTCTTGTCTTCTATGGCCAGCCAAGCATATATTGGGGGTCTAATTGCCTTTTAAAGACCTCCAATTTACATTCTAAGGCTATTTGGTACCTTTAGCTTATAAAATGGAACTTTTGCACTTTATGCGATTTAGTCATTTTTCGCGATTAAACATGAAATCGCTAATATTAAAGTACCATTCTCATGTACTCATAAAATCATATACGAACTCATAAAATAACATAAAAATAATTTTCCCTAACCTCAGATTAGTGATCCTGAGATCACTGTTCCGGCTAGCCCCTAAATCGGGCTGTTACATAATATATACCAAAGCTTTACATTCAATTAATTCCTGAATATAACGTTTGATCATTGATGCATTTTGGATCACATCGATTTCTCATTTCATAATTTCCAAAATACTCGATGAAACTCAATGAAAACGAATACAATGGTACTATCACATCTGTTGCTCGTTTGAGTTTAGCATATAATTGTGTCAAGTTACCCGTCCAAGTTAAACCTTTAAAACAACATCAGGTTACTCGTCCGAGCTAAACCAGTGTCACATGTATCTTCGAGTTAGTAACAAATGCTAGAGCTCGGTAACCACCGATAATAAATATGTATCTATATCCATATGTACGTTACATTTATGAAGTTTTATCAGGGTAATTTCAACATTTAAGTTCATACTTACTTTTTTATAATATACTCCAATTCTCACATTTTGTACTAAATTATAAACAATTCAATTTTTAATAAATCAGACATATATTTACAATATTAAATACATATGGATCTAAACACAATTACACAATATGAACTTACCTGAAAAATCGACAGACAAGTTGAATTGTAAGGACTATTCAATAATTTTGCCTTTGTTCTTTTTATCCTTGGTTTGATTCAAATATTAATCTATAAAATAATTCAAATCAATTTATCAATTTCAAATAGTTTGTAACAGTCTACTAAATGTATGAATCAACCCAATTTTCATTTTTTGAGTGTTGCTAAAGTTTTGTATTTTATTGAATTTAGTCCCTAAAATCGAAATTGCCATAACTTCTAAATTTGAGGTTCGATTTCAAAGTCGATCTCAAATTCATCCTTTTACAGCCCTCTATTATCTATATTTTTAGAAAATTAACATCAATTTTGAAATTCTTACACTTTTAGTCCCTATGTTCAAAATTAACAATTTTCACTTTACAAACTAGTTCTTTTTCATATCTATGCTTAAAATCTAACCATTTAACCTCAAGAAATTCAAGAAATTAACAAGGGGAACTTTTAAAAACTTTAACAATTTTACAAGTTTGGTACAAGAGTTAGCTAAATCAAGCTCCCGGGACCTCAAAAACATAAAAATTACAAGAAAATGAGTAAATTGCACTTACCTAATTAATGCTATAAGTTGAAGCTTCCAAAACCCTAAGTTTTCTCTTTTAGTTCGTGAGGATGAAGATGATGTTAAAAAATGTCTATTTTTTTAAAAAAGTTATCTTACATTGTTTGCTTAATAATTAACTAATTTTAATTAATTAACTAAATGTTAACCTTAATTAACATACTAAGTGGATGAAAATTCAATCCCACCACCATTCGGTGAATTTTAAAAGGCCTAATTTCTCATTTGGTCCTTTAGATAATTAAAAATCCATAGTGATTAGCTTTTACCACTTTTACAATTTAGTCATTGTACTTTAATTAACTATCTGATTGACAATTAAAGGACCAAACTTTAATTAAATTTTATACTAACCTTGTAAATATTAATATTTAATATTTACGGACTCGATAATCAGAAATGGGGTCCCAAAACCACTGTTCTCGACACCACTAACTTTCGGGTCGTTACAACTTTTCCCCTTAAGAAATTTTGTCTTCAAAATTTTTACTTGAGAATAGGTTTGGGTATTTTAATTTCATATTTTCCTATGATTCCCACGTAGCTTCCTCAATACCATGTCAATGCCACAATAATTTCACTAACGATTCTCATTTATATCTGAGTTATTTAATTTCCCGAACTAGAATCTTTCTTACCAACTTGAATTTAAAGAAAATCCTATAAATCTCTTAAATCTACTTGCTAAGCAAATTTTAAATAAAAAGACTATTATGCTCTTGTTATATATATATATATATATATATTCTATTTAGCTTATTCACTTTTTTAGTTTTAATTACAAATAATGAAAATTTAATTGCATAATGAAGTGTATAAAATCAAATATATTTGACATAAATTAAATTAGGTATTTTAATTTTATATTTAATTTATTTATATATTAGTCTTGAGATTAATTCTTTAAATTATTTTACATAAAATTAATTAGTTATCATTGTTTAAAAAGTTCTAATAAAAAAGATTAAAATATAAAAAGAAAAGAAAAGAAAAAAAATTCATCAGAGCTAATATATAAAATTAAAATCTAAATAGTTAACAAATATTTGCAGAAAAATAATAAAATAGAAGACCAAAAGTAAAAAGAGAAGAGAAAAATAAAATGTAATTATCATCGATAACAAATCTTTTAAAAAAAAACTTTTGACCAATAAGGACTTCATTAGGAAAATGTGGGTTACATGATGAAATTTTAAGTGTTTTTATGCATCTAGGATCAACTCAGATAGTTAAGAACAATAAAACACCAATAATCTAGTACATGGTTATGTTTCGATTCGCTTTAACAATCTTAAGGAGTTTATTTCTGATTAAACTTGAACTTTTCATAGGGAAATGCACTCATTTATGAAAATGACCATATCTTGATCTACAAACTTCAAAATCAAGTGATTCAAAATCCATTTTGAATCACACTCAATGATCTATGATTTTGGCATAGGAATTGCCCAAAAATATGGTCAAAAGGTCTCACAAAGTTCAGTTGAAGTTACCTTTATGAAACCCAATGATTAACCTCAAACTTCTTATAGGAAATGGCATTGCTTTACAAAAATGACCATATCTTGGGCTGTAAACCACAAAATTAGGTGATTCAAAAACCGTTTTGAAGAGAACTTGTACATCTACGATTGAGGAATAAGAATCACCCTGAAATCTAATCAAAGTATCTCGAAGAGTCTAGATGAAGTTGAGCTTATAGAATCCTACAAGATCAGTTTCGGATTCACCCATTGATCGTGTCTGTCGAGTCTTAAAATTTATAAAAGAATGATTGAACCTAGAAACTAACTCTAACAATGATTTTTGAGGCAAGTGCACCTATCAAACAGTAGTATAGCTTAGGCAAGACCGGAATGTCGAACCCAAAGGAACCAAAAGTACCAATACTAACTCTCTTTTTATTATCTAGCCTAAGAATTAAGGGATTGTTTATCTAATCTATATTAATTAACTACTAAACTAAAGATGCAAAGACAAAGAGAAAGAATTTGGGAAAATAACTTGAAGAAAAACCAATTGATTAAGACGACACCCAAGGAAGAATCCACCTAGACTTCACTTGTTATCTAACTCTGAACCAGACGATTTATTCACTTAACTTGATCCGTAAGATTCCCTAATGTATATTAAACCCTCTCTCGAAGCGAATAACGGCTAACCCTAGGTTGATTAATTGAAATCTCTTTCTAATTAAAACCCCTAGAATTGCATTAACTCGATCTATGGACTCCCATATTAGGTTTCACCCTAATTCGGCAAAATCTCGTCACCCTATCTCTAGGCGCGCGATCAACTCCGCTTAATTATGCTAGATCTACTCTTAGGCAGGGACTTTTGCTCCTCCACCTAAGCACATCATACTTGAATTAATATCCCGAAAATATCAACACAAGAATTAAGAACACATAATTAAGAACAAGAAAAATATTTATCATATAGTTTAGCAAACGATAACAAGATTCATCTTAGGTTTCATCCCCTCAGGTATTTGAGGGTTTAGTTCATAACAATAAAAGAAAACATCTCAAAAGAAAAGATAAAACAAAACATAAGAAATCCCTAAAACCCCCTGAAGGAATTGAAGAAGAGATCCTCCGCCTTGAGTATAATTCCAGCTTCTTGAGATGGATCAACTGGCTATCTTCGAGTGATTCTCCACAAATATGACCTTTCTGGCTCGGCTCCTTAGCCTAGCTAACCGTGTAACATCCCGAAATTGGGCCTAGTAGGATTGGGCCCACTGGGCCTTGGGCGTAAGAATGTTTAAAATTTTTGAGAACAAGAGAACGGCATTATTTCAAGTTAGACTTATTAGGAAGGTGATTTTATAAAGTTACGGGGTTCTATGAAGTTCCGAGTTCAAGTTGGGCCTTAGTAAAATTTTGTGTTTAAGCCTATTAAGGAGAGATAGTAAGTGGCATCAAGGCTTATGGAAATAAAAGAGTAAATTGCTAGTATAAATGAGCAATTGGTAAAGAGGACATGATGCCACATGAAGCACCTTGAGGGAAGAGGTTCAAATCCCATTGTGTGCAAATTTTGACTATTATTTTTGCACACTTTCCCTAAGAGTCAGCCAAGCATGTAAATATGGCAAGGTGGACTTCTATTTTTGGCAAGATGGCTAAGGATAATAGGAAAGAATGAAGGTGAGGAAAGAAATCAAGAAAAAGGGGAAAGTAAGGGGAACAAGTGGCCTTTTTCAAGGGAAATGTTGTGGAAAGTGTGGGTGGCTAATTTTGACCATTTTGGTCATGTATGTGGACGGTTTTGTTTGTTAGGAGGGATAGTCAAATTTTGCTTGGTGTTTTGGTAAAGTTTTAGTGTTGTTTTGGCCAAGATTTCCTTTATGCAACTTTTGTGACATTTTTCTCTTCTCTCCAAATTTCCTTTTTGCCGAATCTTCAACTTTTAGTGTGCATATTCTCTTCTTTTCTTTCTTCTTGTTGAAGGATGTACACCAACCATTGAGACCAAAATTTGTTCTTTTATCTTTCTTGAAAACCAAGCTAGTCAAACATATTTCTTCTTATTTCTTTTCTTTTTCACGAAATCCTTCAAGCATCTCTTTTGTCCTAATTTTTTTTCACCATAGCCGAATATCAACATACAATTTCCTCCATAACCGAACTTTCATCTTTTCTCTATTTCTTCTTCTCATCCATATTAACATCCATTTCTTGATCAATCGGTAAGTATTCTTTTCAATATTTTATTTTCTTTCTCTTAATGCTGAATCTATGTTTTGGTTTGGGATGGTCATTTTGACCGAGACCATCACCTTATTCTCTCTCAACAAGATCTTTTTCTTCTTCGTAGTAATATAGTGGGAGGCCGAACATCATTCTAACCTTAAGTCGAACGGAGGAATCAGATCCAATATTAATAAGGTAAGGAGTTCTTATGGATTATTGATATTATTCAATATTCGATTGGTTGCTAACAGAGTAATAATTTGAAATAATCGACTATATGTTTTAGGGACAAATCACTCGATATATTCTACCTTCAAACATAGTGGTAAGTGATTCAAGTGTAAGTGATACAAAATCTTTTGGAAATCTGAGGCTAACTTTTGGTTGGTATTGTTCTAGGTCAACGACGAGTGGTTCTTTAGGAAATCAAAATAAGGTGTGTAATCCCGTACCTTCCGTATACATATCTAAAATGGTGTGTAATCTCACACTTCTCTGAAAGTTTGAATGAAATATTCTGTGAATCAGTCAGAATACCGAAGAAAACCAAAAACCGACATCCGTGATCACTCGGGCGTACGTATGATCGTAGTGGTAATCGTATTTTGTAATAAAACAGTTTCAGTTAGAAGCAGTGATGTGTTTTTGAAAAATCACGAAAAATAGGAGAAAGGGAATTAGAAAGTGAATAAGATTTCAAATTAAAGCTTACTGTGTCTATTTTAATATGGAAGAAATAGAGAAGAAAAAGGAATTTTATATTCTGAGATATCTTAATTTTAGTGAGACTGGTTCTGATTGACTTTGTGGTTCCCTGATTTGTCTTGGAAAAATCGTATAAAATTGTACAAAGTGAATTATGGGTTATAATTTATATGTATGGATTCCTTAGTGAGCCTATTTTCATTAGAAACAAGTGGGAGAAATATATGAAAACCGTACACTAAGATATTTGAAATTAAGTTAAGAGAGGTCAGAATCGTTGGACAGTGAAATAAGGGAAACTTTAAGGAATAAACTGTACTAAATGGTTAAGCCAAAAATTCTTGAGAAATTGTAGTAAGAAGATATATGAGTCTAGTTTCAAGAAAAATTTACAGATTTATATTTCGAGATTTCTAACTCAAGTAATGGTCAATTTAGTCAATACGATGCAGATGGACAATTTTAAATTGTAATGCCCAAATTAGTAGTTAAGTCTGGATTGCGAAATTACCGAATTACCCTTAGTGGGTAAATTACCGAATTACGAAATTTCCCTTACGGGCCGAATTATGGAAATGCCCGTAATGGGCCGATTTGCAGAAGTGTTTATGGGCCGATATGATAATTTGATATATGGGCCGATCTGATATTTTGATATATGGGCCAATCTGATATTTTGTTATATGGGCCAATCTGATATTTTGCTATATGGGTCAATCAGATAATTTGCTATATGGGCCATAATTTTTGTAGTAAACATCCGAATAAATTATTTTTGTTATATTGTGATTTTTTATGCATTATATACATGATTTGCATGGGATGGGATAATAATGAAGAGAAGTTCTGGTGGCTCTACCACATAATTTTGGTGGCTCTGCCACAAATCTGTATAGTGGCAATGCCACATAAATTCTGTTACTCTGGTGGCTTGTCCACAACTAAATTTGCTATAAATGGCTTAATGCTTATGTTTGGTGTGTTGGCGAGGTGGGTTGACTGATGATCACCCACAGGTGTGTTGGTTGGTACGGATGGTGTGCAGCAGATGGATTATTAGGATTGGTTTGGGAATTTCATTTCATACACATGTTATATTTGATACATTATTGTTATTGTAAATGGGCTTAGGCCCAAAATATTGCTAAATGGGTTCCGGCCCAATGGATAAATGTAAGGGGATTTCACACTGAGTTCTTGTAACTCACCCCCCTTTCTCTTAACCCTTGTAGGTAATGCTTGATGTTATGGATTTGGGCTATGGATGACTCGAGGGAGGCCATGTAACATCCTGAAAAGGGCCTATGCATTTTCGGTTTAATTGTACGAAATGACATGTCTTATGTGCTATGAATGTGTTTTGAATATTTTTTTGGAAACCTGGAAATGTATGGAAATGTTAAGATTAAAAGAGGAAAGTGAACATTTTTGGAAACTAAGAAAGGTAAGGAAATGATTTGGAAATGATTCAAAAGAGGAAAGTGAACATTTCTGGAAACTTGGAAATGTAAGGAAATGTTAAGTTTAAAGGAGGCAAACGAAAATTTTTGGAAACTTGGAAATGTAAAGAAATGTCAAGTTTTAAGGTTTAAAAAGAGGAAATTAAGGCAAGGTGGCCTTAAGAAAATTAGTAGGAGGAATTTGACACACAATCAGGCTTGGAAAAGTGGCCTGAAGATATCACTTAAGGCCTAGGTAGGTGATGCCACAAGCCATGCAAATGGGCCTAAGTTCGAGTCACATGGGAAGCAAATAAAGAAGTTTTATTTTTGCTTCCAGAAGCAGGGAGGTGGACGGCACAAGGCTTCTAAAAGAGGAGTTTTATTCTCTTTAAATTTCGTCTAAATAGGAGATAAATAATGGATTTATTTATCATTATTTTCAAGAGATAATTGTTGGATTAATTCTTTTATTTTGTGATAATTAAAAGGATAAAGCTATCAAATAGAAGAGTGGTGGCCAAGTAAGGGATTCTGAGTAGTAATTTCGGCTATAAAAGGAAAGAAATAGGGCTACTCATCGATTTTTCTTCCTCCTCTTCTCTCTGCCGAATTTCTTAGTCCTCTCCTCTCTTTTCTTCTCTTTTATTTTGTCAAACCGAATATACCAATGATCTCTAGTGAAATCGATTTCTTTTAAGCCTCAAAAGCCGAATCTTTGTGACTCCAAGTAAGGGTGCAGTCGACTGTGGTATTAAGGTAAGAACAATGGATTTTGTTGTTCAATTTCTTTTTATCGAGATCTAGGAACTGATCCTCTTGTTGTCTCTTGGCCGAATATTAAAGGAGGAACTCCGGGATTTTTTTGATAGTTGTCGACTTCAAGAGAAGGGATCAATTTCGGGATTTAAGATTTGGAAGGTAAGCACATAGGTATATTCGGCCAAGGCCTATTTTGGATATCTAGATCTATTTCTTACTTTGTTTAAAAGCCGAAACTAACCTACGATGTGATTTAATGTTTGGCCGAATGCAAGAAGAGTACAACAAGGTTTTCGGGATTTGAATAATAGGGAAAACGGCAGCAAGGTAGGTTTTAAGTATACAAATCCTACTAGGATTGGGTTTTATAGCCGAATAGGCTTTATGCTAACATATTAAGGTTACCAAATGCAGGAATTGAGATCTAAAGCAATAGATCGTTTTTTTCGGGATTTCAAGGAATTGTTAAGCAAATCAGGTGTGTACCCCACACTATCTTTAATACGTTTTATGGCAATATTTAAATATAAGTATGTATAAGAATGTGAATATGGCTAAGGTACCCTAATGTGGTACAAAGTACTCAGGTACGTTTCCTACTCCTACTAGGATTACGAAATATGTTATATTTTAACATGTGAAAAGTGACATGAATGTGAATTTAAGTATGATATGCATGATATGAATAAAATGGGGCATTCGAGTTATATGAGAAAGGGGAAGTGAATGTGGTGACTTCGGTCTCACTATCTGAATGTGGTGGCTTCGGTCACATTATCTGAATGTGGTAACTTCGGTTACATTATCTGAATGTGGTGTCTCATGACACAATTATTTAATCTGGTGGCTATGCCACGAATTATATATGGGCGATGAGCACGTCGACTGCAGCGACTGCCTTCGATGAAGTGTAGCGGATGGAGGGTTGACTTAGTAGTCCCCACGGTGTGCAGGTTGGTACGGGGATGTGTAGCGGATGGCATCTAGGTATGGGTTCGGGTTTGCATCATTATCTTGAATTATTATGTGAACATGATATGTATGGTATGCCTAAATCTATTAAATTTTAGTGTTGGTTACACATTGAGTCTGTTTGACTCACCCCGTTGGGGAATATTTTTCAGGTGATGAGCAGTAATGGACCGGGTCGGCAAGAGCTCAAAGGTGGCCATGCACAGCAAGCAAATTATTTAATCTGGACATTTTATTTTATTTAAGTACTCTACAATTTTATTTTGGGTTTTGTTTTATGTAATAAGACGTTAGTGAACTATTTTATTTCTGTCTTATTGTTTAGTTATGTTTACAAATTTTTATTAAGTTAAAGATTAAGTAATTTAATTTTTGAATATACTCTATATGTTTTATCACTTAAAATTAAAAAGGGTTTTCAATATAAAATCGAATTCGTTTTCAACTCAAGCCCAACCCAAAACAATATTTTTTTAAAAATCGCACAAGTTTTTCCTAAGAAGCGAAAGAATTTGAACCGGTTTTCTTGAGGAACATACCAGATCCGGACCAAGCTCGTGGGCCGGGTTTGGGGTGTTTCAATTTGGTATCAGAGCCCAGTTTCAAACCCTCGGCCTGGGGTTTAAGGCCCAAAACGTTTTTGAATCGAGCCCAAATGAGTTTTTAAAGATAAGCAGGGTTTTTCTGGCATGGCACCTAAGTCTCCGACCCGCAGTCCACCAGGTAAGTACCCCTAACCATCTGTGTGATTATGTGATTATATTATGAAGGGTAGAAATAGGAATGGAACGTAGAGTAGTATGATAAGTATTTGGAACCCTAGGACTAGTATACCCCAACAAATACATAAGATTTAATATCTACTTAAACAAACCTATGGCTAAGTCACCAAGTTAGGGTGTGGCAACCCCTGTGCGCATGTCTAAGATTGGATCCGGAAGAGCCTAGTTTTTAAGCAGTCCTAGTGACTCACCTCCTCTTCGCAGGAATCCTACCTGGTGCGTAGCTTCGGTTCACCCTAACCAAAAGGACTCAGAGAGTGTGGTAACCTCTGTGCGCATGTCTAGGAATGGTTTCAGTGGGAGCTTGGTACTTAAGCAGTCTGTGTGACTCACCTCCTCTCCATTTGAATCCTACCTGGTGCGTAGCTTTGGTTCACCCTGACCAAGAGGACTCGGTCATAGGCTAAACACACTAACTAAAACCCGAAAGGGAACTAGCCGTGTTTTTATGGAAACCCTAGTTTTAAAACTCTTAAAATCACCCTCTTAATTTGTGAAAACTATCTCCATAAAAAAAAATTCCGAAAAATTTCTGATTTATGAAATTACAAAAATACCCCTAGTGGTAAAATTACAAAAATGCCCTTGGTTTATAAAATGTCCAACTACCCAACAGTTTTATCAAAATTTCATTACTTTATAAATGATCAAAAACCCTAATTTGCAAAATATCAAAATACCTTGATTTTGGAAAATTACAAAATTGCCCGTAACTTACAAAATTACCAAAATGACCCTGATTTCCAAAATTTGTGCAACATTATCGTTTTGGAAAGTACAATTCTCAAAAAACTCTCAAAGTTTTGCAAAATTTGGAAATACCCCGGAAATATTAAACTTTACAAATTTACCCTGATTTATTACCGAAATACCCCCGAGGTCCAAAATTATCGAAATACCCTCGGATTTCAAAATTTTCCAAAACAATACCCCGGGAATTTTAAAATTCCAAAATACTTTTTGACAAAATCACCAAGGAACTTTTTCTTTTGAAAAATGACAAAAATACCCCTGTAGGACAAATTACGAAAATACCCATGGGTAGTGGAAAAACAACAACAATGAAAATTACAACGTTTCTCTGAATGAACGGAAGTTCATAATTGTTTGATGGATGAATGAATGAATGAAGAGACTGTGTGCATGTATGAATACGAAAGAACCACTCCTAAAATTCTTTTCATAAAACTTCTTCGCGGGTAATAAGTGAAACAAGGACTAATTCATAAAACTTTTTAATCAGATCACAATGTTAGAAATGAGCTCTAGAGGACGTGGCCGTCGTGGACGCGGTAGAGGAAGAATGACTGTGTCGGAACCCGTTAGATCGGGTCAAAGGTCTGACAATGAAATACCACTGCCACCACCACCCCAACTGTTAATGTGGAGCAGCAAGCTCAGACGGGGGAGGATGTTGTATCGCAGGCTGTGCTGCGAGTTTTAGAAATGGTGGCTAGCGCAGGTGGAAATATGGGAACTCGAAAGTCTGTGCCTGAGCGGCTCCGAGCTAATAGAGCTGAAATGTTTAGAGGAGTATCTGGTGTGGCACCCAGTACAGCTGAGTACTGGTTGGAGGCAACTGAGCGAATTATGGATGAGCTCGATCTGACCCCTGAGGAGAAGTTGAAAGGAATGGTGGCACTGCTACGCGATGAAGCGTATCAATGGTGGTTAACTGTTCGGGATGGTGCCACAGCTGAGGATCTGACCTGGGATTATGTTAAGGAAGCATATCAGAAGAAATACATTGGAACAAGGTATACTGATGAGCAAAGGAAGGCTTTTCTGGGGCTGGTTCAAGGGAACAAGTCCGTTGCGGAATATGAAGCTGAATTCCTGAGGTTGAGCCGATATGCTCGAGGAGTAGTGGCAACTGAGCATGAACGCTGTGTCCGTTTTGAGGACGGACTAAGGGATGATTTGAGATTGTTGATAACACCGCATCAGGAGCGGGAGTTTTCTGCTTTAGTAGAAAAGGCCAAGGTAGCCGAGGGAATTAAGGATGCTACAAAGCAGACTATGGATTGGAATAGGCCAAAAAGAGGTTTTGGATCATCTGGGAAGGTTCAAAAGAGGCCTAGAGTTGATGGGCCGCAAAATCAGCAAGCTGGTACAGGATGGCAGTATCGTCTTTGTGGTCATTGTGGAAAGAAGCACTTAGGGGAGTGCTGGAAAAAGACGAGAGGATGTTTTAGGTGTGGGTCCAAGGACCATATGCTCAAGGATTGTTCTAAGAAACCAGATGAAAGTCGACCAGCAGCTCAGAATGTTAGTCAGACTGGTAGAGGTGGACAGCAGCCTCATCGAGGTCGTGGTTCGAATAACAGAGGTAATGGTGCTGGCAGAAGACGTGGTACACAGGGTAGAGGTGCTGCTAACACTGAGGCAAGGCAGCCGGGTTTGGTTTATGCGGTTCGCTGGAGGGAGGATGGAGATGCGCCGGATGTTATAACCGGTACGTTCTTTATTTATGGCAAGCCCTACTTTGCTCTAATTGATGTGGGCTCGACCCATTCTTATGTTGCATATAGTGTAGTGGAAACACTAGGCCTAGACTCTAAACTTTCTAATAGGCAGATGACTGTAGTAAGCCCATTAGGCCAAACTGTAGTGGTGGATAAGATCTTTCGGAATGTACCCCTAGAAATTCAGGGAGTGAACTTTCGGCTGACTTAATGGAACTACCCTTTGGGGAGTTTGAACTCATACTTGGAATGGACTGGCTAGTAGAGCACCGAGCCGTGTTGGATTGTGCGGCTAAGCGAATGGAACTAAGGACCCTGGAGGATGAAGTAGTAGTAATGAACAGAGAAAGAAGAAACTACCTGTCTAACGTAGTTTCGGCGTTGAAGGCTGAGAAAATAGTTAGGAAAGGGTGCAAGGCATTCTTAGCCTTTGTAAGTGCGTTGGGTGGAAAGGAAGAAGGTGTCAGTGGGGTTAGAACGGTAAGGGATTTTGAAGATGTGTTCCCAGAGGAATTACCAGGAATACCCCCAGATAGGGAGGTGGAGTTTGGAATAGACTTGTTGCAGGGAACAGCTCCTGTGTCAATTGCCCCGTATCGAATGGCATCAAAGGAGTTGGTGGAGCTCAAGGCTCAAATCCAAGAGTTGTTGGATCGTGGGTTCATTCGACCCAGTGTGTCTCCATGGGGAGCACCGGTCCTGTTTGTAAAGAAGAAGGACGGAACTATGCGTATGTGTATAGATTATCGTCAGTTGAATAAGCTGACCATTAAGAACAAGTACCCGTTGCCAAGGATCGATGACTTGTTTGATCAGCTGAAAGGGGCCGCGGTATTCTCGAAGATAGACTTAAGGTCGGGATATCATCAATTGAAGGTGAAGGAGGCAGATATCCATAAGATCGCTTTTAGGACCAGATACTGCCATTTTGAATTTGTAGTAATGCCGTTTGGGTTGACGAACGCTCCAACCGCGTTCATGGATATGATGAACCGAGTTTTCCAACCCTATTTGGATAGGTTCGTCATTGTGTTCATCGACGATATTTTGGTGTACTCCAAGTCTGAAGAGGAGCATGATGAGCACATACGGGTTGTGTTGGAGGTATTAAGGGAGAAGAAGCTCTATGCCAAATTCAGCAAGTGTGAATTCTGGCTTAAAGAGGTGGCATTTTTAGGACATGTGGTATCCGCAGAGGGAATAAGAGTGGATCCTAGTAAGATCGAAGCAGTGTTGGATTGGAAACCACCTAGGTCCGTGGCTGAGATCCAAAGTTTCTTAGGTTTGGCAGGATATTACAGAAGGTTCGTGGAAGGGTTCTCGTCAATAGCCGCGCCTTTGACAAAGTTGCTAAGAAAGGAAGTACCCTTTGAATGGACTGATAAGCAACACGAGAGCTTTGAAAAGCTTAAGAAAGTGTTGACGGAAGCTCCAGTGTTAATTCAGCCATAGGCAGGGAAGGATTTTGTGGTATACTGCGACGCTTCAGATACGGGATTAGGCTGTGTTCTAATGCAAGATGGAAAAGTAGTCGCTTATGCGTCTCGACAGTTAAGGCCGCATGAGGTTAACTACCCAACTCATGACTTGGAATTGGCAGCAGTGGTTTTCGTTCTTAAGGTTTGGAGGCACTACCCTTATGGAGAAAAGTCGATAATCTACACAGACCACAAGAGCCTTAAGTATCTGTTGACTCAGAAAGAGTTGAACTTGAGGCAGCGAAGGTGGGTGGAGTTATTGAAGGATTATGATTGCTCGATAGAGTACCACCCGGGCAAGGCGAATGTGGTAGCTGATGCTCTAAGTCGGAAGGTTGTGTCGGATCTAAGGGCTATGTTCGCTCACTTAAGTTTGTATGATGATGGAAGCCTGTTGGCAGAGTTGCAAGTTAAGCCCACATGGCTGAGTGAGGTGAAAAGGGGACAGTTGGCTGATAAGGACCTAAGTGCCAAATTACAGCAAGTACAGAATGGAGAGTTAGAGGATTATGGTGTTAATGTTGCAGGAGTATTGTGTTACAAAGGAAAAGTCTGTATGCCGAGGAACGAAGAGTTAAGACAAAGGATTCTTCGGGAGGCGCATGGTAGTCCTTATGCTATGCATCCCGGAGGTATTAAGCTGTACAGAGATCTAAGGGAACAATTTTGGTGGCCTAATCTTAAACGGGAAGTTACTGAATTCGTGGGAAAATGTCTAACGTGTCAGCAAGTTAAGGCTGAACACCAAGTTCCATCGGGATTGCTTCAGCCAATCGAGATTCCGCAGTGGAAGTGGGAAAGAATTACCATGGACTTCGTTAGTGGGCTTCCCCTTACGCCTACTAAGAAGGACTCGGTATGGGTAATAGTGGACCGTTTGACCAAGTCCGCACACTTCATCCCGGTAAGGGTTGATTATTCTCTTTAGAAGTTGGCCAAATTATATGTAGCGAAAATTGTGAGGTTACATGGAGTACCGGTATCGATCATCTCCGATAGAGACCCAAGGTTTACGTCTCGGTTTTGGAGGGCACTTCATCAAGCTTTAGGCACTAAGTTGGACTTCACTACGACTTTTCATCCACAATCAGACGGGCAGTCTGAACGAGTTATACAAGTGTTGGAGGATATGTTGAGAGGCTGTGTGATGGATTTCCGAGGAAGTTGGGAAGAGTATTTGCCTTTAGCAGAGTTCGCCTACAACAACAGCTATCAAGCTAGCATTCGGATGGCACCATATGAAGCGTTGTATGGTCGGAAGTGTCAAACTTCTACTTGTTGGATTGAGTTAGGAGAACATCGGGTTTTGGGTCCAGAGTTAGTGGCAGAAACTGAAGAAAAGGTTGAGATAATCAGGGCAAGGTTAAAGGAAGCCTCTGATAGGCAGAAGTCGTACGTAGATCTCAAACGAAAAGAGATAGAGTTTGAAGTAGGAGACCAAGTGTTTCTGAAAGTTTCGCCTTGGAAGAAGGTGATGAGGTTTGGTCGCAAAGGGAAGTTAAGCCCAAGATTTATAGGGCCCTATCGGGTACTGAAGCGAGTTGGACCAGTGGCATACCAGTTAGAGTTGCCACCAGAGTTGCAGCAGATGCACGACGTATTCCATGTATCCATGCTACGTCGTTACTGATCGGATCCATCTCATGTGGTACCAGTTGAAGAGGTGGAGTTAAGACCAGATTTATCCTACGAGGAAGAGCCGATTCAGATATTGGAACGTGATGTGAAGGTGTTACGGAGGAAGTCAGTTCCTCTAGTCAAAGTGTTATGGCGCAATCATGGATCAGAGGAAGCTTCGTGGGAACCAGAAGAGACAATGCGACAGCAATACCCTCAATTATTTTAGTTAGGAAATTTCGAGGACGAAATTATTTTTAAGGGGGGTAGAACTGTAACATCCTGAAAAGGGCCTATGCATTTTCGGTTTAATTGTACGAAATGACATGTATTATGTGCTATGAATGTGTTTTGAATATTTTTTTGGAAACCTGGAAATGTATGGAAATGTTAAGATTAAAAGAGGAAAGTGAACATTTTTGGAAACTAAGAAAGGTAAGGAAATGATTTGGAAATGATTCAAAAGAGGAAAGTGAACATTTCTGGAAACTTGGAAATATAAGGAAATGTTAAGTTTAAAGGAGGCAAACGAAAATTTTTGGAAACTTGGAAATGTAAAGAAATGTCAAGTTTTAAGGTTTAAAAAGAGGAAATTAAGGCAAGGTGGCCTTAAGAAAATTAGTAGGAGGAATTTGACACACAATCAGGCTTGGAAAAGTGGCCTGAAGATATCACTTAAGGCCTAGGTAGGTGACGCCACAAGCCATGCAAGTTGGCCTAAGTTCGAATCACATGGGAAGCAAGTAAAGAAGTTTTATTTTTGCTTCCAGAAGCAGAGAGGTGGACGGCACAAGGCTTCTAAAAGAGGAGTTTTATTCTCTTTAAATTTTGTCTAAATAGGAGATAAATAATGGATTTATTTATCATTATTTTCAAGAGATAATTGTTGGATTAATTCTTTTATTTTGTGATAATTAAAAGGATAAAGCTATCAAATAGAAGAGTGGTGGCCAAGTAAGGGATTCTGAGTAGTAATTTCGGCTATAAAAGGAAAGAAATAGGGCTACTCATCAATTTTTCTTCCTCCTCTTCTCTCTGCCGAATTTCTTAGTCCTCTCCTCTCTTTTCTTCTCTTTTATTTTGTCAAACCGAATATACCAATAATCTCTAGTGAAATCGATTTCTTTTAAGCCTCAAAAGCTGAATCTTTGTGACTCCAAGCAAGGGTGCAGTCGACTGTGGTATTAAGGTAAGAACAATGGATTTTGTTGTTCAATTTCTTTTTATCGAGATCTAAGAACTGATCCTCTTGTTGTCTCTTGGCCGAATATTAAAGGAGGAACTCCGGGATTTTTTTTGATAGTTGTCGACTTCAAGAGAAGGGATCAATTTCGGGATTTAAGATTTGGAAGGTAAGCACATAGGTATATTCGGCCAAGGCCTATTTTGGATATCTAGATCTATTTCTTACTTTGTTTAAAAGCCGAAACTAACCTACGATGTGATTTAATGTTTGGCCGAATGCAAGAAGGAGTACAACAAGGTTTTCGGGATTTGAATAATAGGGAAAACGGCAACAAGGTAGGTTTTAAGTATACAAATCCTACTAGGATTGGGTTTTATAGCCGAATAGGCTTTATGCTAACATATTAAGGTTACCAAATGCAGGAATTGAGATCTAAAGCAATAGATCGTTTTTTTCGAGATTTCAAGGAATTGTTAAGCAAATCAGGTGTGTACCCCACACTATCTTTAATACGTTTTATGGCAATATTTAAATATAAGTATGTATAAGAATGTGAATATGGCTAAGGTACCCTAATATGGTACAAAGTACTCAGGTACGTTTCCTACTCCTACTAGGATTACGAAATATGTTATATTTTAACATGTGAAAAGTGACATGAATGTGAATTTAAGTATGATATGCATGATATGAATAAAATGGGGCATTCGAGTTATATGAGAAAGGGGAAGTGAATGTGGTGACTTCGGTCTCACTATCTGAATGTGGTGGCTTCGGTCACATTATCTGAATGTGGTAACTTCGGTTACATTATCTGAATGTGGTGTCTCATGACACAATTATTTAATCTGGTGGCTATGCCACGAATTATATATGGGCGATGAGCACGTCGACTGTAGCGACTGCCTTCGATGGAGTGTAGCGGATGGAGGGTTGACTTAGTAGTCCCCACGGTGTGCAGGTTGGTACGGGGATGTGTAGCAGATGGCATCTAGGTATGGGTTCGGGTTTGCATCATTATCTTGAATTATTATGTGAACATGATATGTATGGTATGCCTAAATCTATTAAATTTTAGTGTTGGTTACACATTGAGTCTGTTTGACTCACCCCGTTGGGGAATATTTTTTAGGTGATGAGCAGTTATGGACCGGGTCGGCAGGAGCTCAAAGGTGGCCATGCACAGCAAGCAAATTATTTAATCTGGACATTTTATTTTATTTAAGTACTCTACAATTTTATTTTGGGTTTTGTTTTATGTAATAAGGCCTTAGTGAACTATTTTATTTCTGTCTTATTGTTTAGTTATGTTTACAAATTTTTATTAAGTTAAAGATTAAGTAATTTAATTTTTGAATATACTTTATATGTTTTATCACTTAAAATTAAAAAGGGTTTTCAATATAAAATCGAATTCGTTTTCAACTCAAGCCCAACCCAAAACAATATTTTTTTAAAAATCGCACAAGTTTTTCCTAAGAAGCTAAAGAATTTGAACCGATTTTCTTGAGGAACATACCATATCCGGACCAGGCTCGTGGGCCGGGTTTGGGGTGTTTCAGGCCATACTTCAGAAATGGTTTATTTGGACTTTAGACTTCTTTCTCTTTTATTTTATTTCTTTACTATTTTGGGGTTAAATGTTGTAATAAGGCCTCTGGACTATTTTTATTTTGCTTTATGGTTGGGATGTTTTTATTATTTTTCTTAAATTGTTTAAAAAGGGAATTTTCTAAAAATATAAATAATGGTTTTCAAAATTGATTAATAAATGGATTTTATTGCAAACTTTTACAAATGATTTAACTCGGATTTTCTTTCAAAATTATCTACGACATTTTCAAAAGTCACGATTTTAAAGCTCACTACCTTGATTTTCGACTCATCATTCAACCTCTTAAAAATACTTGTATTTTATCTACGTTTCCGCAATGTTTTCAAAATGCTTTTGCAACTCTATTTCCAAACGTCATATTTTTGTAAATTGTTTATTTCAAATATTTTTTCGCAACCAAAAAGGTTTTTAAAGATAATTACGTTTTCAAGTAGATAACAATTGCTTAAGTGTTTTGGATTTTAACAAAGAGGCTGTAATTCTCAAACAAGTTTTTAACAATTGCAAAGATGGTTTTGAAGAGAAAAAAAAACACTTCCATGTGACACGCCAGATTTGGGCCTAACTTTTAGGCCGGGTTTGGGGTGTTACAAACCGCCCCCTTCTAGGTTATACTTAGGGTGTTTATATAAGCTTTTGAGATAGGTTTCTTTGCCCCTGAGTATCCTTTTCTGAGTGAAATTGCTCTTTTCCACGTCAGGGACATGGCCATGGCACACGCCCGTGTGAGTCGTCTTTAGGCCGTGTTTGGACTGTTAATGAGGAACGACCGTGTGGTCTTGGGCCCAAGCCGTGTCGATTTCTATTTCGGCCCAATTTGGTTCGTTTTAAGCCCGTTTCTCATTCTTTTCATCCTCGGGTGCTTTCTTGAGTATAAAACATGCAAAGAAAGGATTAAGAGCACCTTTTTACATAAATCATCCAAAAACATGCTAAATATGGGCTTAAAATATGTTACTTTTATGGTTTATCACCCATAATTTCAACCTTTGCTGTCAACCGATTGGGTTCTCCATTATTCTCTAACTCATAGATCACACGATGTCTCAGTATTGTTCCAAACACAAACACGATTATAGAATTAGAAGTCTACAAAGAAAAATGATTTTGAACAATGTGGTATCTAAACTTTTAATTATGTGTATCAATGTTGTACCTGTCTATAACAATGTTAATTTCTAACGTGACAGGACATGTGGCCCACTTAAATGGTGATAAGTGTCACTTTTGTCAAATTTTTTAAGTTAAAAATATGTTAGGGACCTTAAATTAAATAAACCAAATTTATTTTGTTTACTTAAAACTTAAGGAGTTAAAACTAATTTACCCAATAATTATCATTTACCAAAATTAAAAGGTAAACTAGAAAAGAGAAAGAACCCCTAACAAAGATGAAAATTGAAAAAAAAAGGGGATGAATTAATGATATTTTCAAAATGAAATTGAACCATTAAATAAAAAAATAAAGAAAAAAATGGAAAAATTAGCAGAATATGCTGATTTTATTTTTTAACTAGGCCATTGGGCCGTTTTTTATTTAAAGAAATAAGCCATTTTAGGATTTAAAAGCCAGATTGGCTCACCGATCGAATTTACTGTTATACTGGCGGCTTATCCGCAAATACTATTTTGGTGTGTAAGGATGGATGAGTTCTGGGAACTATTACTATGGTGTGTAAGGTTGGATTGGATAGTGGATTGCACTGTCATTCATAAGCTTGCTATTGGATACTGTCAATTCTGTGGAAATCGTGATTCTAATTTGTACTTTGCATAGCATGTTTGTATGATATTATTTATTGCTCTATTTAATTACCACTCATATGTTAAGACCACACTGAGGTTCATAGCTCACCCTTTTTAGTTTTTCCATCTTTTCCAAATAACTCGTGAGGTTAGGGCTCAGACTTCACATTTGAAGGACCGTCGTCAAATTTTATCAAAATTAAAACAAAAATCATTTTATAATCTCTGATTGGTTTTTGCCTTGTATAAACAAACCGTGGCAAGGACTTGGTTACCCATTTGGTTTTGGGTTTTGCATTACACTTTATATCATAAAAACTGGATAAGTTAATTATTTAATTTTGGCATGAAAAATGTATCATTTTTATAATGAATAAAACTTTGGATTACCTGTGCACATTAAACAAAAAGGGCGAGTTTACGTAAACTTAGTGTGTAATCCTGCAGAAACAAACAAATAATTAGTATTCACAGTGCAGAGTTGAACAGTCTTAGGCCCAAGCCTTTTCAGTATCAATGACAGTTTGGGCCTTAGCCCATCTTAGTACAGTGTCATAAAATGTAGTAGGGCCTTAGCCCATCACAGTATCAATAGCAGTAACAGTTATGCAGTAGCAAAATCCTACCCAACCAGCCTCTACACACCATCTCCGTCCAACCCTACACTCCATATGGGATATAATCAACCCACCCATCCCTACGCTCCAAGTAGTACCGAATGTGACACAAAACAGTAGTTTGCAGCTGAGCTACTAGTAAATTAGGTTTAGAGCCTTTCAATATCCTCCGAATAACAACCCCAACCCAATGCAATCCAACATACAATGGATGATATGCTATCATGAAATTTCAGTACATATATTCAGTTCAGATATTAACATGCTCAATACAGATATCATTCAGTCAACTTCACACATTTAGGGGTCTAAGTAGCGCTTACCGACCCTACAGTAGGTTCACAATCGACTTGGACGACCCGTGCAACCTTAAAAACATTTCGGTAAAAATGGGCCCATATGCTCATGTGATCTGCTCCTGTAGCCCACTTGTCCTAAATTGGCCTTGGCCGTGTGATCCATTTTTAAAGTAACCCATGCTAGCTCAATACTCATATATGTTTTCACTATTTACTTATATGTTCATTCAAAGCTGTTTACTTGAGTCGTTATCACTAAATTATTTATCTCTTGAGCTACAAAATTCCAAATTAAGATCCGCTTGATGTTTTTGAAACTAGACTCAAATATCTTTCTACCATAAAATTTTTAGAATTTATAGTTTATCAAATAAGTACACTTTAAAGTTATCCCTATTCTGCTGTTTGACAGGTTCATCCTTTCCTTACTAAAAATTCTTTATCTCTTAGTACAGAATTTAGATGATGTTTCTGTTTTTACTCATTAAGGATTTAAACATATAAATTTAAGCCCCTAATTATTTGTTTTACTATTTTTTATGATTTTCCAAAGTCAGAACAGGGGAACCCAAAATCATTCTGACATTGTCTCACAAAATTTATTATATCTCATGATTTACAATTTCATTGCTTACACTGTTTCTTCCATGAAAAACTAGACTCAATAAAATTTAATTTCATATTTTATTCAACCTCTAACTCAATTCCCACTATTTTTTATGATTTTTCAAAGTTAGACTACTGTTGCTGTCCAAAACTATTTTAGTGCAAAATGTTGATTTCCAAGTTTATAACACCCTTATTTCCTTTCTCTACAATTTTTCGCATCATTTTCTCTTATTTCTCTTATTTCTCGATAGCAAGCAATTTTAGATTTTCACCGAATCCCATTTTTTGCGTTTCGGGTACACACCTGGTATCGTTTTCGATGCGTAAGCACTCCTAAGCCTCCAGAACTTAAAAATTGACTAACATATCTCCAGATTAATCACTTAATTCGTTTTTAATCAACCAATTTCGGAAGGAACTTGATAAACCATAATTTATACAAATTTTGACCCCATGCTTGGCTTATTTTTGGATGAATTTTCATTAGATTTGATAAATTCGATGCTCCTAATCCTTTAATTTCATGTTTTACTCTCAGGAGAGCTTAGGGAGTCGAAAAGAACGAGGAACGGGCCAAAAAGGGACAAAATGGGCCTACCCTAGAAATCAACACGGCTTGGACTATCGCACACGGGCAGACCACACGGTCGTGTGTGACGAGCAGAATTGAACACGGCCTAAGCTATCGCACACGGGCGTGTCCCTGTCGAACTCAAGTCTAATTCTATTCAGAAAAGACTACTTGTGGGCCAAGAAAGGTGCTCTAAAGCCTATATAAACACCTTAGGGGAGGACCTAAAATGGATGTAGAGTAGAATGCAGAGATTACTCGAAGGAAGCCGTCAGAATCATCTCGAAGCAGATTTACTCCAAGATTGAAGATCTCCATCAAGTTCTTTAGAAGTTTTTAGGTTCTTTTTGTCTTGTTGTTTTCTTAATTCTATGATGTTTTTCTTTTACGTTATGAACTAAACTCCCTAAATACCTAGGGAGGATGAAACCTAGATGAATCTTATTATTTAATAAATCTGAATTACGTGATAAATACTTGTTCTTGTTCTTAATTATGTGTTCTTAATCCTTGTTTTAATATTTTCAGGAATATTAATTTAAGATTGATGTGCTTATTCAGTGGAGCAAAAGTCCCTATTTAAGAGTAGATCCAACATAATTAAGCGGAGTTGATTGCAACCCTAGAAATAGGGCGACATAAATCTGCCGGATTAGAGTCAAATCTAATAGGGGAATTCATAGATCGAGTTAATGCGACGATAGGGGTTTTAATTAGAAAGAGATATCAATTAATCAACCTAGAGTCAGTTGTTTTTAATCTTGAAAGAGATATTAACATAATTTAGGGATTTCTACGGATCAAGTCAAGTGAATAAATCATTTAATTCAGAGTTAGAATAATAAGTGGGGTCTAGGTGGATTCTTCCTTGGGTATTGCCTTTATCATTGGTTTATTCGATTATTTCTTTCACTCTCTGTCGCATTCATAGTCAATTAGTTAGTTAAATTTTAGTTTAGAAATAAAACCCCTTAATTATTCGGCTAGATAATAAAAAGATAGTTATTACTAGTAATTTTAGTCCTTGAGGATACGATATTTCGGACTCACCAAAGCTATACTACTGTTCGATAGGTGCGCTTACCTTTTTCAAAATATTAGTTAGTTTCGAGCTCATCAAGTTTTTGGCGCCGTTGTCGGGGACTAAAATATTAGGAACGCATAATTTTTATTACTTTAGCCATTTTTTACTACAATTTATTTTCTGCTTTTATTTTAATTTACTAACTTTTCTTTTTATTTGCTCCTGGCAGGTAATTTTAGTTTATGACTAGAAGGAACCCGTTAGGACCATTACTTTTTGACAGTATGATAGAAAGCACCGCTCGTAGAAACCAAAGAGAGAGAAGGCAAAGTCTACAATACATAGAGGAAGAGCAAGAAGATGATACTAATACTACTGAGGAGATGGCTGATAATAATCCGCTCCCTCCTGTGGTTGCCGCAAATCTGATGAATCAAAATCCTGCTCCTCGTACTATGTACGATTATGCTAAGCCCAATTTAACTGGGGCTGAATCGAGTATTGTTAGACCTGCGATTGTTGCAAATAATTTTGAACTGAAACCTAACACTATTCAAATGATTCAATAGTTTGTTCAGTTTGATGGTTTGCAGGATGAGGACCCAAATACACATTTGGCCAACTTTCTAGAGTTCTGTGACACTTTTAAGATTAATGGCGTTTCTGATGATGCCATTCAGCCTCGGTTGTTTCCTTTTTCCTTAAGAAATAAAGCTAAAAAGTGGTTGAACTCGTTACCATGAGGTTCTATCACTACTTGGGAACAAATGACCGAGAAATTTTTATTAAAATATTTTCCACCGGCTAAAACGGCAAAGTTGAGGAATGATATCTCTTCTTTTGTGCAGATGGATTTAGAAACTCTTTATGATGCATGGGAGAGGTATAAGGACTTATTGAGAAGGTGCCCTCACCATGGGTTACCTTTATGGCTACAGGTTCAAACCTTCTACAACGATTTGAACCCCTCAACTAGACAACTAATCGATGCAGCCGCTGGCGGTACCCCAACTAATAAAACACCTGAAGCGACTTATGAGTTTATAGAGAAGATGTCATTGAATAACTATCAGTGGCAAGTCATAAGGACAAAGCGTAATAAAGCAGCTGATGTTTTCAACCTTGACGTGGTCACCATGCTATCTAACCAGGTAGAGCTTTTAAATAAAAAGATTGATGGTTTATGTGTTTTTATGCAGGTACATCCGGTGATGCAATGCGACACAAATGGAGGAGGGATGCACACCATAGAATATCCATCCTACAACCCAATCACTGAGAATGAACAAGTTCACTATATGGGTAACAATTCTAGACCTCAAAATAATCCCTATAGCAACACTTACAATGCAGGTTGGAGGAACCATCCTAATTTCTCATGGGGTGGAAATCAGAGACAACAACCCCCTACAGGCTTCCAACATCAACCTTACCAACAGGAGAAGAAGCTGCTCACAAAATTTATCTCGGTGTCAGAAACCTATTTTTAAAACACTGAAATAGCACTCAAAAATCAGCAAGCGTCAATTCAAGGGCTCGAGACCCAAATAGGGCAGCTTGCTAAACTAATCTCAGAACGATCACAAGGTAGCTTGCCGAGCAACACTGAAACTAATCCAAAAGAGCAATTTCATGCCATTACTGTTCACGATAGTGAAGGGTTAGACGAACCAAAACCGAGGCAAGAAAATGTGGTAGATAAAGGTAAGGTTGAAGTAAGCCATAATAAACCAAAACTGGTAAGTACAGAGTACAAACTCGTGTTCCATATCCCAATGCGACAAAGAAAGACCGCACAGATGAACAATTCGGTAAATTTCTTAAACTTTAAAAAATTACATATTAACTTACCGTTTATTGAAGCACTTTCGCAGATGCCCAAGTCAGTAAAATTTTTAAAAGAGCTTTTGGCAAACAAATGAAAGTTAGACGATGCGTCGCATGTGGAGCTAAATGCAGTTTGCTCAACAATTTTACAGAATAAACTACCCCGCAAATTAAAAGATCCAGGGGGTTTTACGATTCCTTGCTTAATTGGTGATTTATCTGTTAATAATGCTTTAGTTGATTTAGGGGCAAGTATCAATGTTTTGCCTTATAAAATGTTTAAACAACTAGGTCTTGGGAAACCCAAACAAACTAGGATGAGCATTCAATTGGCTGATAAAACCATTAGATTTCCTAGGGGTATAATTGAAGATGTGCTAGTCAAAATTGATAAATTCATATTCCTAGTAGACTTTGTCGTTTTAGACATGGATGAGGATAGTGACGTTCCTTTAATTTTAGGACGACCCTTTTTAGCAATTACTAGGACCATTATTGATGTTGGTACAGGGGAATTAATACTTCATGTAGGTGATGACATGATTAAACTCTAAACACATGATTCTGTTAGAATATCTAGTGATCAAGATGATACAAGTCCTGTTAGTGTAAGTGAACTTAATGTTCAACCTTCTTTGAAGGAGATTCCTCAGAAAAAGATGACAAAGCCATGGTCTAGCTCTCATATTGAGAACAGAACTGTTCATGAGGAACGAAGGCTCTAGATCGAGGAACTAGATGAATGGCGAACACAGCTTAACGAGAAATTGAAAGTACACGATGAACCAAAGTAGAGCCAGGACGAGCCTAAAAATAAAACGAGTCAAATTAAGGTTGGAGACCGAGTTCTAATGGATAATGCAGATCCTCGTGTTGCCACTTCTGAACCTAACGGAGCAACCCCTTTTACTGTACTCAAGGTCTTTCCATACGGAAAAGTCAAGGTAACTCACTCTAATTTTGGCACTTTTAAGGTAAATATTACTCAACTCAAACCGTATGTCATTAGACTTGATAGCAAGAAAGAGGAGTTTCGACTCCGTGAACCATCGTAACTAAATGAAAACAAGGTAAGTCTAGCTTAGGACTGTAAACAAGAGCTTCTCGGGAGGCAACCCAAGCACTAACCCTATTAATTAGATTATTTTTAATTTTATTTATGTTTTAATGCAGGTTTTTTAACCCACACGGCCTGGACACACGGGCGTGTCCTTGGTCGTGTAGATGTGGGGACTTAGTTTTTAAAATTTAAAGAAATCAACAGTGAGGTACACGGCCTGGACACAAGGGTGTGTCCTTGGCCGTGTGGACCCTAGAGCATAAAATCCCCAAAAATTGGTAGAGACACGGCCTAAATATATTCCACACGGGCGTGCAACATGGCCGTGTGGACCACACAGTCTAGACACACTGGCGTGTCTTAGGTCGTGTGAAAACTAGAGCTTAAATTTTCAAATTTCAAAATTTAAAACAAGTCAGGGGGCTCCACGGGCAATACACATGGTCATGTGTGAGATCACACGGGCATGTGGAATTCCAACACGGGCGTGGGAGAAGCGAAGGATGATATACTTGGCCGTGCGACACTGCCGTATACGAGACACGGCCTAGCCACACGGGCGTGTTCGAGGCCGTGTGAAGACGGGGCTATTTTTTCCCCTAGATGAACACGGGTTGAAAACAAGCCACACGGGAGAGTGACACGGTCGTGTTTATTATTTTATTTTTATTTTTATTTTATTTGTCTTTTATGTTTCTTATTATCTTTTAAAAGACTTATCTTTTATATTTTGAACTATATTTTAGCTTTTAAAATTATTCCTAATCGAGTTATCCCTTAATCGTCTTCCACAGTTGTGTTTATTTTCTTGTTAGTTGCTCAGAATATGCACTTCACTTTCTATATCTACAATTTCGCGTCAACTATTCTACAGATTTCATCCAAAATTTAGGAACTTTCACTTCTCTCCCTCTCTTATGATATTCTTATTATATTGTCATTATCTATTTTTGTACATTGAGGACAATGTACATCTTAAGTGTGGGGAGGTTAATTATATCGTTATCAGAAAATCCTTGAATTATGTCTTGTTCTTAAGTAATTTTCTCATATTACTATTAGAATAGAATTTTTATTGATTTATGATTTCTATTGATATGTTTTGGATTAAGTCATAGGTAATTGTGCATTGATGGTTTAAACTTTAAGACATTAGAGAATCAAGCAGGATAAGTCTATTTTTAGAATTAAAAAATTTGTTAGGTTGTTTCCCTAAATTTAAATATTACTTTGAAGTTTGAAAATCGCAAGGTTGACATCAAAAACCATAATTTTTGTGAGATTTTAAGCCTTTTAGAGCATATACTTTTCTTGCTCACTTTATTGTTGGTTATGAGTGTGTCAATATTGATTTGTTATTCTAGAAGTTGCTTTGGTTATGCATGTCGAGACCACACTTTTGATTTGATATACTGAGATGATAAAGGCACCTAGGTTTTAACCTACTTATCCCAAAAAGCCTACCTTCATAATTAACCCTTAGTAAACCCCTTTGATCCTAATAAACCGTTTCTTGATATACCTTCAATATTAACCTAAAACTCATTCGTTTTGATTCATTAAGAATTTTCCCTATCGTATTAACCCCTTTTTGTCGAGATTTGATTTGATCAGTTGCTTGAATATGTTCTCTATTTCAATTGTTAATTTCTTTCTTATTATACATAATAAAAAAAGTTGGAAATATATTCATTATTAGTTCTATGTTATTTGAGCTTAAACGGTTAATTTCACATTTTAAGAAGAAGCTCGTGTTATTAGTGATAAGTTTTTAATTGATGTAATTATTCAATATTAGTCCATTTTTCTAGTTAGGTAAATTGTCAATTCGATCTCGATTCTAACCCTCTAATTCAGCCTTTATCCACACCTTTAACCCAAGCCCCGTTACAACCCTTTGTAAGACCTTTTGATTTGTGTATCATCTCATTTTATAGTGGTGGAGATTTGATTTTCATGCAAGCCTATGGTATTAACTTTTCATGTTCGACTTTTGAGTGCTTAATTTGAACCTTAAAGACGTTGAGTGATTTGAGTGAATCTTTAGTGAAAATGTCAATTCTTGTCGGTTTTGAATTAAAGGTGATTATTTAGGTAAGGGAAAACACCTATATTTTTGTGCTATAAAAATTTGTGACTTAAATTGTTTGAATCTTTAGGACTTTTTTAGTTAAATTATCAATGTACGAATTATCTGTGAATTATGATAAAACATTATTGATGAAAATTATAAGTTGAGAAGAATTTATTTTGATTGTGAGTTAAGGATTTTGCTTGAGGACAAGCAAAGGCTTAAGTGTGGGGATATTTGATAAACCATAATTTATACATATTTTGACCCCATGCTTGGCTTATTTTTGGATGAATTTTCATTAGATTTGATGAATTCAATTCTCCTAATCCTTTAATTTCATGTTTTACACTCAGGAGAGCTTAGGGAGTCGAAAAGAATGAGGAACGGGCCAAAAAGGGACAAAATGGGCCTACCTTAGAAATCAATACGGCCTGGACTATCGCACACGGGCAGACCACACGGCCGAACACGGCCTAAGCTATCGCACACGGGCGTGTCCTTGCCGAACTCAAGTCTAATTCTATTCAGAAAAGTTTACTTGTGGGCCAAGAAAGGTGCTCTAAAGCCTATATAAACACCTTAGGGGAGGACCTAAAATGGATGCAGAGTAGAATGCAGAGATTACTCGAAGGAAGCAGTCAGAATCATCTCGAAGCAGATTTACTCCAAGATTGAAGATCTCCATCAAGTTCTTTAGAAGTTTTTAGGTTCTTTTTGTCTTGTTGTTTTCTTAATTCTATGATGTTTTTCTTTTATGTTATGAACTAAACTCCCAAAATACCTAGGGAGGATGAAACCTAGATGAATCTTATTATTTAATAAATCTGAATTACGTGATAAATACTTGTTCTTGTTCTTAATTATGTGTTCTTAATCCTTGTTTTAATATTTTCAGGAATATTAATTTAAGATTGATGTGCTTATTCAGTGGAGCAAAAGTCCCTATTTAAGAGTAGATCCAACATAATTAAGCGGAGTTGATTGCAACCCTAGAAATAGGGTGACATAAATCTGCCGGATTAGAGTCAAATCTAATAGGGGAATTCATAGATCGAGTTAATGCGATGATAGGAGTTTTAATTAGAAAGAGATTTTAATTAATCAACCTAGAGTCAGTTGTTTTTAGTCTCGAAAGAGATATTAACATAATTTAGGGATTTCTACGGATCAAGTCAAGTGAATAAATCATTTAATTCAGAGTTAGAATAATAAGTGGAGTCTAGGTGAATTCTTCCTTGGGTATTGTCTTTATCATTGGTTTATTCGATTATTTCTTTCACTCTCTGACGCGTTCATAGTTAATTAGTTAGTTAAATTTTATTTTAGAAACAAAACCCCTTAATTATTAGGCTAGATAATAAAAAGATAGTTATTACTAGTAATTTTAGTCCTTGAGGATATGATATTCTGGACTCACCAAAGCTATACTACTATTCGATAGGTGCGCTTGCCTTTGTTGAAATATTAGTTAGTTTCGAGCCCATCAGAACTCTACTAAAACCCTAGCAAAACCCTTATCTCGCTTGAGTAACCACGACTTTGCACAATCACAGCGTCGATTCAAAATCACCAGCCCCTTGATTAACTCCTAAACACCAAAAAGGAATCCCCCTTTTAGATATTAACCAAGAACGATTAACAATAGATAGAACCGTTACTTACTGAACACGCGCAACCAACAATGAACAACCGAATCAATTGGAAAAAAAGAGAGAAATAGAAGGGGAAAAAATAATGGAAATTTCGGCAGCAACTAGGGGAAATAATTGACAGAGGAGGGAAAAAAAGATGAAGAAGAAATGTCAGAAAATGTTTGGGGAATTGGAGTGAAAACCAAAACTCTACTTTTTTTTGCAACAAAAAGTTAATAAGATTATTCCTGATATCCTCTTCCCAATTATCTCTTAAAATCACTCCCTATTAACCCACTAAAACACAACTACTCAGAATTTTGCCCCAACACAACTCTTAGCCGAAATTGGAGCAAAAATACTGTCTCCACGCCATCACAGAGAATTGAACACAGGACCTCCAACACTCCAACACTCCACTTAACCACCAGACCAGCAGGCCCATTCTGATATAAACTTACCAACAATTAAACTTTAGACCTTTGCACAAGGTTAAGGCTTTATTTATAAAAAATACCAAAATTTTCCCAAGTAAGGCTTGAACTTGGGACCTCACACACATACCCAGAACACATAACCACTGAAGCAAATAGACATTGTGTGTCACACATACACGAAATAAAAAATTAAAATTAAAATTTTGGGGTGTTACATAATGATTTTGGTAAAACTCATTAGAAGCATATTTTGGTCTTCGAAAGATAGACAAATGGATTAAACAAAAATTGGTTTTTGACTTTTTATGAAACTAAATTTTACTGGGCCACTTCGGTGGCTAGTGTGACCTCCATAATTTGGCCATAACGTCTAGGTCAATTTGCGGAAGGTTGACTCTAATTCTAATTGAACTTAGGCTTTCAATACATCAAAGCATACGAGTCAGCACACATAGTCAATCACTTACTTAGGATTGAGGTAAGTCACATTATGAACACAAGTGAAAAAATTCGCAAACGAATTTAGGACTTACTCTATTAGGTTCTTTTTGACATATTGTTATTAAAGACAATCATATCTATGTCTTTATCTTCTGGGAGTCATCCGCTCCGATACTTAAGACAAGATATTTCCCTGATAGGACTTGATAGGCGACATTATAGTCTTTTAATCGATTTTCGATTTTCTCAATTTCATGAGAATACAACTTCTTTAGATTTTGTACTAATATAAGTAATCTTCTCGCACTATGATTCAACCACATAAAGTAACTTAATATTACTTAAAAATTAGGTAACCGGTGAGCCAATATATGCTTGTTCATTTTGTTTTGTATGCAAAAACTACTGAGGACAAATACAAACGATATTAATGTAAATGATGGGTTTTTATTAAACTAATCCATTCGAAAATTTATAAGTATATTATGACTAAAAACTAAACAAAGGGCACTAGATCCTAATAATATAAGTTATTTTCTCAAATTATAATCTGATTATATAATGCAACTTAATATTAGTGAAGTCTTAGGTAATCAATGAGCCAATATTTGATTATACTTTTTTTTTACTTGCAAAAACCATTGAGGATAGCACAACATAGAGATAACTAATAACATTTGTTTATTTCCATGAATAATAAGTTTAACTATTTAGTAATTTATCCAATATGATGAAATTACTACACTAATGGCACAAAAATTCTAATAGTCTTAGCTTAATGGGTGTAACGCCCCAAAATCTCGAAACCTTAATTTTTGTGCACTAAAGTTGGTATGTATGAGTAGCACTTAGAATATTAATTTTGTGGTATTACCGGGTTTATTTAAAGTCTTAAGGATAGGGAAAACCATAAGGAAAAAGTTAATTTTTGCCTTAGTGGACCCTAGTCTCAGGCTTTAGGCCTCTTAAGCAGGATAAAAGGGAAATAGGACACAAGTGGGCCTGTGGTCCAGTGGCAAGATGACGTCACTTGGGGAGCTGCAAGGTGGCGTGAAGAGGTCCAAGGTTCGAGCAGAGGTAAGGCATTTTGGGAGTGTTTATTTTGCATAGTGGACGGCCAGAGTTGGGTTGAAATGGAACTCTTTCGTTGGAGTGTTTGACTTGGTCTTCTGAGCTGATAGAGGAGGAAAATCCGTATGGGATGGAGGGATTATCAGAGAGAAAAGTTAGAAGATGAGGAGTGTGGATGTGATGGTGCTGAATGGGACTCTGAGGGAAGGGAGTTTCAGCTGTTGGTTATAAAAGGAGGGTGTCGAATCCCTTTGAGAGGTTCTTGGAAATTTTGTTTTTCTCCCCCTCAGCCGAATTCTTCCATTTGCCAAAGAAAAAAGAACCCATCATTCTTTTTGCCGAAAATTCCTATTAGCGTTGTGTTCTTTTTTCTTTCTCTGAAAGCCGAGTACACTTTTATATCATATAGCCCTACTTGTGTCGATTCTTAGTTCACAATCAATTGTTACCCGCTTTTGGTCAAGTTTAAAAGCCGAATCTTGTCAGTACCTATCTAGGCCGCAAGATCAAAGGAGGGTTTTCGGTAAGGATTTAGTCAATCTTCTTAGTGAGTTTTGTTAAAAGCCGAAGGGCTATCTAACCTCTCATTGTCGTTAACTTTGTATTAACAAGGGTAAGATTCAGAGATCACAAACGTGGTAGGTAAAGATCGTTAGCAAGAGGTAAGTGCACTCATCTCGGTTGTGGTTTAGTAATTGGCCGAATGTAGTATGGCTTATAGGGGTGACTTATGAGGAAGATAGGTCACTTGATTTTGACGATATATGTTTGGGTGCAGATCTAGAGGATAATCGCAAATAGTAGCAAAGGAAGGGTGATAAATCGTAAAAGTAACATATTTTAAGCCCACATTTAGCATGCTTTTGGATGATTTAAGCCTTGAATTATGTAATTTGGTGCTCATAATCCTTTGTTTTCATGTTTTATACTCAGAAGAGCACCTGATGTCGAAAAGAACAGAAAATGGGCCCAAAAAGGAGTAAATGGGCCATATCACGAAATCTACATGGCCTGGGCCCAAGACCATACGGTCGTGCCTCATAAACAGTCTCGAACACGGCCTGGCCAGGATTCACACGGGCGTGTACCATGGGCGTGTCCTTGCCGTGGGAAAGAAGAATTTCACTCGGAATAGGATACTTGGAGGCAAAGAAACACATTCGAAAGCCTATTCAAACACCTTAGTAGGAACTCTACTTGAATTAGGATACTTAGGGGCCAAGTAAGGCATCTCAAAGTCTATATAAACACCCAAGGGGGCAACTTGAAGAGGAGTTCAGCAGAAGGGGGAACCCAAGGCTTTAGTTAGGGGGCGTCCAGCTAGGCCAAAGAAGGCAGATTTGTGGGGATTTACTCGCAGATAGCTAGTTGATCCATCTCAAGAAGCCAGAATTCTACTCAAGACGGAGGATCTCTCCTTCAATTCCTTCAGGGGGTTTTAGGGATTTCTTATGTTTTGTTTTATCTTTTCTTTTGAGAAGTTTTCTTTTATTGTTATGAACTAAACCCTCAGATGCCTGAGGGGGATGAAACCTAAGATGAATCTTGTTATCGTTTGCTGAACTATATGATAAATATTTGACTTGTTCTTAATTATGTGTTCTTAATTCTTGTGTTGATATTTTCAGGATATTAATTCAAGTATGATGTGCTTAGGTGGAGGAGCAAAAGTCCCTGCCTAAGAGTAGATCTAGCATAATTAAGCGGAGTTGATCGCACGTCTAGAGATAGGGTGACGAGATTTTGCCAGATTAGGGTGAAACCTAATATGAAAATCTATAGATCGAGTTAATGCAATTCTAGGGGTTTTAATCAGAAAGAGATTTCAAGTAATCAACCTAGGGCTAGACGTTAGTCGCCTTAAGAGAGGGATTAATATAACTTAGGGAATCTTATGGATCAAGTCAAATGAATAAATCGTCTGGTTCAGAGTTAGATAACAAGTGAAGTCTAGGCGGATTCTTCCTTGGGTGTCGTCTTAATCAATTGGTTTTTCCTCAAAATAATTTTCCCAATTTCATTCTTCTTTATCTTAGAGTCTTTAGTTTAGTAGTTAGTTAATTTTAGATTAAATAAAATCACTTTAATTCTTAGGCTAAATAATAAATAGAGAGTTGGTATTAGTACTTTTGGTTCCTTTGGGTTCGACAATCCGGTCTTGCCTTAACTATACTACTGTTCGATAGGTACGCTTGCCTCAAATCATTGTCATAGTTAGTTTCTAGGTTTGATCATTCTTTTTATAAATTGTAAGACTTTGACATCGCATAAAACAACGATCAAAGGGCTACTAGAACGTGTGGCACACGGTAAGGTTACAGTGAGGTTTTGGTTTCTGATAAAGTGTGCATTAAGCTATGATTAATCGTTAAGTGATGTCGATTGTGGGTTGGTGATTAAGGGGCTTGCAGCATGCGTGGTTACCAGGTGTGTACAAACACTACACACACAGTATCGACAAAGCCAAAAAGCCGAAAATGGCTAAATGGGCCTACCGAACTTGTGGGCCCAAAACGGTAATGGTTGATATGTGAGCATGAATAATGAATTGGCATGAATGGTTGAATGATTGGATCGTAATTGAGCCCAATGGGCTATAAGAGCATGAAATTGGTTTAATGGGCTATATGACATGAAATGGGCTTAATGGGCCCTAAGAGATTTTAGAAATATATGTTAGGGTTTAGTGGACTCTAGGCCTACTTTGACAAACTCTTGAATAACATAAAACTCTTGTAGTAATCAAACATGTCTGTGGACAAGTCGATAGGTTAAGGTGTGGCAATGGACATATGCATGTCTAGGATTGGATCTAGGGAGAGCTTGGTACTTAAGCGGTCCTAGTGGCCCACCTCCTCTTCTCTGGTATCCTACCTGGTGCATAGTGTCTGTTAACTTTAGCTGTGAGGACTTGTTGATGGGCCAGGGTTCATAGCTAAAACCCGACAAGAAAGAAATTACGAGGACACCCCTGAAGGGTAAAATTACGGGAATACCCTTGTAGGGTAGAATGATTAGAATACCCCTATGTGATGAATATGAGTTTTATGGATGTTACTCATGTGCTTGCTGCAGTCATACGATAATCTGTCTAGGATGCATATGGGTGGGAATCATGGTACGGAGGAAGAAATTGAGGATCGCATAGTCGCTTGACGATCGTGGATCCACGGTGGCTTTAAGCCCATTATATGATTAGCAGCTTTGCTGCAACGTTGAGTAGTGCCGCTGTTGGTGCTACCTTTGGAATGTAGCGGTGGGGTGGGTCGATTTAGAAATCCCCACAGGTGCATAAGGTTGAAAGGGAAATTGTGTTTAGCGGATGGATTTTTAGGGAGGGTTTTGCATAACCTTGTTTCCATATGAAATGATATGAGGTCATTGTGGGTTAAGGCCCAAGACCACCGATTGTGCTAGGGCTTAGGCCCAATATGATCATTGTATATTGTATTGAATGCCAAGGGTTGTACACAGTGAGTTTCGAAACTCACACCCTTTTATTTAATGTTTCAGGTGATGCACAGTAGACGGCTCGACGTGGAAGAGGACTCGGAGTTGGCCACATTGCAAGTGATTTAGACGTTTTGTTACTTTATTTCATAGAACTCTATTATTTTCATCATTTTATTTTCATTGGGTTGTAATAAGGCCTTGTAACTCCAAATTGATTTTACTTATGGGTTTTATTATTACTGTTTATTTATTAAACTTAATTAAATTTCTTAAGATTAAACATGATTTTCAACATAACTCATCACATGAACGTTTTATTAAAATATGGGTTTTTTATCTTAACAAGATTCAAGAGTTTTTGGGTTTCTAAACCTCAAACCTGAGTTTTCGCTAAACAAAGTCGTTTTGAATTTTCTTTTGATGTGACATCGTCAGATTCGGCCATAGCGTCTGGGCCAGGTCTAGGGGTGTTACAATGGGCATGGGATTAGAGCTCGATTGCAAAGCTCGGGCTGTGAAATGGGCCTTGGATTTTGGGTTTTTCAAAACAGATAGATTAGAAAGTTTGGCAGGATTCTTGCAGTGTGGTTCATCGAGCCCTTGACGTCGAGCAAAGTAAGTTTTTTTTTTCTGTTCTTCTACTGTTTAAATTACTGAACTATATTTAGATATTGGGCTACTTTAAACAATAGGTCTTTAGAGACTAAAGCCTGTAGGAAACTTAAGCCTGTAGTAGATATACGATCGCGAAATAACTTCTAATTTGCTATTTACATAAGACATGTGCTCTAAACAGTGGAACTATGCACTAAATTCATAAAATTCTAATCCAGAAATATACACGCAACGATGAGCGCTAGAAGAGGTGCAAGGGGTCGCGGCCGAGGCCGTGGAAGTGTTAGGGCTGGGTCTTCGGAGTCTGGCCATATGCCCAACATTGGAGTAGGGGAAGCTACATCCTCCCCAGTAGCTGAAAGGGGACTTACGACCGGGCTGCCGCTACAGAAGATGCAGTATCGCAGGCTATGTAAAGAATCTTAGAAAGGGTCATTGGGTCCAATAATGGTATGGGAGTCGTGGGTCGATCGCGGAGCGACTCCGAGCTAATGGGGCAAAGATTTTCAAAGGAGTAGCAGGGGTGGCCCCGAATGTGACAGAGTATTGGTTGGAAGCAACAGAGAGGATAATGGACGACCTGGATTGCACGGTGGAACAAAAGTTAAAAGGGGTGATACCTTTACTGAGGGAGGAAGCTTATCAGTGGTGGTTGACCATAAAGGAGGGCAACCAGCCGGAGCAGATCACTTGAGAGTTCTTCAAATTGACATTCCAGGGGAAGTGCATTGGAGCAGGCTATGTGGATGCTCGAAGGAAGGAGTTTTTGAATCTGACTCAGGGAGATAAACCGTAGCAGAATATGAGGCTAAGTTTCTGCGCCTTAGTTGGTATACCAAAGGAATGGTTGCAACAGAGTATGAGAGATGCATTCGGTTTGAGGATGGGTTAAGAGACAACCTTAGGGTGCTTATAGCTCCACAGAGGGAGCAGAACTTTGCGGTCTTGGTGGAGAAAGCAAAGATAGCAGAGGAAGTAAAGTGCACGGAACACCTCAACTGAGAAAAGAAGAAGGGCAAGAACAAACGGAATGTGGAAGCTATGGGGACCAGACAGAGGCCTACGAAAAGGGCCAGAGTGAATGGGCCGGTTAGGGCTGTGGCCCCTGTTACTGTTGCTAATACCGAGATACCACCTTGTGAGGTGTGTGGAAAAGGGCATACGGGTGAATGTTGGAGAAGAATAGGAGCTTGTTTGAGCTGTAGGTCTATGGAACATAAGATTAGAGAGTGCTCGAGAAGGCCAAATCAGGAGCGAGCCGATGGTAAAGGTAATTTTCAGCCACAAAGGGGTGGTCAACAACCACCAAGGGGCCGTAGACAAGTCAGACATGAAAATGGCATAGAAAGAGGACGTGGAGGACCGAGGAGAGGTGCAGGACAGGCAGAGGCAATGCAGCCAGCCTTAGTATATGCTGCTCGTCGTAGAGAGGAAGGAGATGCACCGGATGTAGTAACGGGTACGTTCTTTATTCGTGAGCTACCATATATTGCACTAATTGAGGTGGGGTCGACACATTTGTACATTGCATGCAATAGGACTGAAACAATAGGGGTTGAGTTTGAAACCGTTGAGAATGAAAAGACGGTGTTAAGTCCTTTAGGGCAGTCGGTGGAAGTTAACAAGTTGTTTAGGAATGTACCATTGGTAGTTCAAGGAGTTACCTTCTTAGCTGACTTGATGGAATTACCGTTTGGTGAGTTCGACCTCATCTTAGGCATGGATTGGTTGACGAGGCACTGAGCAACTTTGGATTGTGTTGCGAAGCGGATGGTGTTAAAAACTGTAGAGGATGTTGAGGTAGTGGTGACCGGGGAGTGACGTGAGTACTTGTCGAACGTGATTTCCGCTTTAAGGGCAGGGAAGTTGGTGAGGAAGGGCTGTGAAGCTTACTTAGCCTACATTAGTGATTTGGAATCTAAGAGTTTTACTGTTAAGGATTTGAGGACAGTAAAAGAATTCCCTAATGTTTTTCTAGAGGAATTGCCTGGGTTACCTCCCAATAGAGAAGTGGAGTTTGGAATAGAATTGTTACCTGGTATTGCTTCAGTGTCCATCGCACCTTATAGGATGGCACCGAAGGAGCTGGTGGAGTTGAAGGCCCAGATTCAGGAGTTATTGGACCGTGGATTTATCAGACCAATTGTTTCTTCATGGGGAGCACCGCTATTATTCGTGAAGAAGAATGATGGGCCCATGAGGATGTGCATCGATTATAGGCAATTGAACAAGTTAACCATTAAGAATAAGTACCCCCTGCCTATGATAGATGACATTTTCAATCAACTTAGGGGAACCTCAGTTTTCTCGAAGATTGACTTGCATTCAGGGTACCATCAACTGAGGGTTAAGGAAACATATGTGTATAAGACAGCTTTCAGAACTCGTTATGGACATTACGAGTTTTTGGTGATGCCTTTTGGGCTAACGAACGCATTTGCTGCTTTTATGGATCTTATGAACCAGGTTTTTCAACTGTACCTAGACCAGTTCGTAGTAGTATTCCTAGATGACATTTTGGTATACTCGAGAACGGAGGTTGATCATGATACACACTTAAGGATTGTGTTGCAGATTCTAAAAGAGAAGCAACTTTATGCCAAGTTTAGCAAGTGCGAATTCTGGCTAAGGGAAGTCACTTCCTTAGGACATGTGGTCTCAGCTGAGGGGATTAGAGTTGATCCTCGAAAGGTGGAAGCAGTGTTGGATTGGAAACGACCTAAAACGGTGTTAGAAATTCAGAGTTTTCTAGGCCTGGCAAGGTACTATAGGCGGTTTGTTGAAGGGTTCTCCCTAATCGTTGCACCCTTGACCAAGCTGCTACGGAAGGGAGTGTCGTTTGTGTGGACTGATAAACAACAAGAAAGCTTTGAGAAGCTTAAGAAGGTTTTAACGGAGGCCCCTGTGTTGACTCAGCTAGAGCCCGGAAAGGAGTTTACGGTTTATAGCAATGCGTCACACATGGGCTTAGGCTGTGTTTTGATGCAGGAATGGAAGGTGGTTGCCTATGTGTCGCGCCAGCTTAAGACTCACGAGGGGAATTACCCAAGCCATGATTTGGAGTTGGCAGCCGTACTTAAGATTTGGAGGCATTACTTGTATGGAGAGAAGTGCACCATTTATACGATTCATAAGAGTCTAAAGTACCTCTTGACTCAGAAGGAGCTGAACTTGAGGCAGCGTAGATGAATTGAGCTGTTAAAGGATTATGATTGCACGATCGAATATCACCCGGGCAAAGCAAATGTGGTGGCTGATGTGCTAAGCCGTAGGGCTATGTCGGATTTAAGGGAAATGTTTGCTCAGTTGAGTCTGTATGACGACAGGAGTTTGTTAGCCGAATTGCAAGTGAAGCCACTGTGGGTTGAGTAGATTAAAGTTAAACAGTCATTGGATGAAACTCTGAGTTCTCGATTCAAGCAAATTGAGAATGGGGAAACGGTGGATTTTGGGATAAATGGTGATGGGTTATTGTGCTTCCGTGGTAGAATTTGTGTGCCAAGGGACGAAGAGCTAAGGAAGTCTATACTACGGGAAGCGCATAGTAGTTCCTATGCTATACATCCAGGAGGTAACAAGATGTATCGGGATTTACGAGAGCTTTATTGGTGGCCGAGATTGAAACACGAGGTTACAGAGTTTGTTGGCAAATGTTTGGTATGTCAGCAAGTGAAAGTGGAACATCAGTTGCCATCAGGATTACTTCAGTCGATTAAGATCCCACTATGGAAGGGGGAGCGGGTTACCATGGTTTTCGTTAGTGGGCTACCTTTGACGCCTGCTAAGAAGGACTCTGTGTGGGTAATTATGGAACGGTTAACTAAGTCTACCTATTTTATACCGGTCCGCACTGATTACTCATTACAGAAGTTGGCACGGTTGTATGTGGCAGAGATTGTGAGATTGCATGGGGTTCCGGTCTCTATTATATTTGATAGAGATCCTCGTTTTACGTCTCGCTTTTAGAAGAAGCTGCATGAAGCATTGGGTACGAGGTTGGATTTTAGTACGGCATTCCACCATCAAACTGACGGTCAGTTGGAGAGGGTAATTCAAGTTTTGGAGGATATGCTGAGAGGGTGGGTAATAGAGTTTCAAGGTAGTTGGGAGGGCTACTTGCCATTAGTTGAATTCGCATATAACAATAGTTATCAGGCAAGTATTGGAATGGCTCTTGATTGTCGAAATCAGAGCTTTAAAATTATAATGAGAATGATCGAACCTGGAAACTAACTCTGACAACGATTTTAAGGCAAGCGCACCTATCGAACAGTAGTATAGTTTAGGCAAGACCAGAATATCGAATCCCAAAGAAACCAAAAGTACTAATACTAACTCTCTTTCTATTATTTAGCCTAAGAATTAAGTGAATGTTTATCTAATCTAAATTTAACTATCAGCTAAACTAAAGACGCAAAGACAAAAAGAGAATGACTTGAGGAGAAATAACTTGGAAGAAAAACCAATTGATTAAGACGATACCCTAGGAAGAATCCACCTAGACTTCACTTGTTATCTAACACTGAACCAGACAATGTATTCATTTGACTTGATCTGTAAGATTCCCTAAGTTATATTAAACCCTCTCTCGAAGCGAATAACATCTAACCCTAGGTTGATTAATTGAAATCTCTTTCTAATTAAAACCCCTAGAATCACATTAACTCGATCTATGGACTCTCATATTAGGTTTCACCCTAATCCGGCAAAATCTCGTCACCCTATCTCTAGGCGTGCGATCAACTCCGCTTAATTATGCTGGATCTACTCTTAAGCAGGGACTTTTGCTCCTCCACTTAAGCACATCATACTTGAATTAATATCCCGGAAATATCACCACAAGAATTAAGCACACATAATTAAGAACAAGTCAAATATTTATCATATAGTTCAGAAAACAATAACAAGATCTGTCTTAGGTTTTATCCCCTTTAGGTATCTGAAGGGTTTAGTTCATATCAAATAAAGAAAACATCTCAGAAGAAAAGATAAAACAAAACATAAGAAATCCCTAAAACTCCCTGAAGGAATTGAAGGAGAGATCCGCCATCTTGAGTAGAATTTCGGCTTCTTGAGATGGATCAACTGGCTATCTTCGAGTGATTCTCCACAAATCTAGTCTTTCTGGCTCGGCTCCTTGGCCCAGCTAACCACCCTCTTTCAGGTAACACTTAGGGGGTTTATATAGGCTTTTGAAATATGTTTCTTCACCCCAAAGTATCCAAATCCGAATGAAATTGCTCTTTGCCACGACAGAGACACGGCCTTGGCACACGTCCGTGTGACTAGTGGTCAGGCCGTGTTCGGACTTTAATGAGGCACGGCCGTGTAAGTCGAGATCAGGTTGTGTTCTAGTAGATTGGTGTGGCACGGCCGTGTGGGCTTAAGTCCAGGCCGTGTCGATTTCCTCTTTGGCCCAATTTGGTCCGTTTTAGGCCCGTTTCTCATTCTTTTCATCCTTGGGTGCTTTCCTGGGTATAAAACATGAAAACAAAGGATTAAGAGCACCTTTTTACATAAATCGAGGCTTAATTCATCCAAAAGCATACTAAATGTGGGCTTAAAATATGTTACTTTTACGGTTTATCAAATACCCCCACACTTACGCTTTTGCTTGTCCTCAAGCAAAATTCTCAACTTACAATTAAAACGAACTTTCCATAATTCATAATTCCTACCGACAATGTCTCATCATAATTCATAGATAATTTATACATGGATAATTTAACTCAAAGAGTCCTAAAGATTCAAACAATCAAAGTCATACATTTGTAGCATGGAAACGTAGATGTCTCCCCTTACCTGAATAATTACCTTTAATTTAAAACCTACAAGGACTGACATCCTCACAAAAGATTCATTCAAATCACTCGAAGTGTTTAAGGTTCAAAATTAAGCACTCAAAAGTTGAACTTGAAAAATTAATCCCATAGGCTTACCTGAAAATCAAATTTCCACCACTGTAGTATGAGATGATACACAGATCAAAAGGTCTTTAACAGGGTTGTAACGGGGCTTAGGTTAAAGGTATGGATATAGGCTGAATTAGAAGGTTAGAATCGAGACTGACCTAATAAATTACCTAACTAGGAATATTGAGATGGTAATAAATAATTACATCAACTAAAAATAATAACCCTAATACTACGAGCTTTTTCTTTTGATAACTAAATTTTAACTGTATAAGCTCTCTTTTCATAATACTAATACTGAATATACTTTGATTTTTTAAGAACAAGTCAAATATATAATAAGGAATGAATCTATTACTTAAAATAAAGATAATAGCTGGACAACAAATCAAATCAAATCTCGATGTAAGGGTAGTCAAAAGGAATGGTGATAACAAATACAAAGGGCTTTGGGTTAACATTAGCGGGTGAGTCAAGAAAAAGGGTTATTAGGATCAACGGGGCTCACTAGGGGTTAATTATGAAGGTAGGCTTTTAGTGGAGTAAGTGGGTTAAATCCCAGGTGCCTTTATCATCTCGGTATATCAAATCATAGGTGTGGTCTCAACATGTATAATCGAGGCAAGTTCTAGAATAACAGTTCAAAGTTTGACACACTCATAATCAATAAAGTGGGCATGAAAAAGAATATATGCTCTAATAGGCTCAAAATCTCACAAAAAGTATGGGTATTTTGATGTCAACCTTGTAAATTTCAAACTTCAAAGTAATATTCAGATTTAGGTTAACAATCTAGCAAAAAATTTAATTCTGAAAAATAGACTTATCATGCTTGATTCTCTAATATTCTTCTAATTTAATCATCAATGCACAATTAACTATGGCTTACTCAAAAACATGTCAATAAAAATCATAATTCATTAGAAATTTCATCCTAGTTAGTAATATGAGAAAATTGATTAAAAACAAGATTAATTTCAGGAATTTGAGAATAATGAAGAAAGTTAGGCCGAATATGAGAATAATGCAAAAAGTTAGGCACTTTCTTCAAATAAATATTCACCCCCCACACTTAAGATGTACATTGCCTTCAATGTACAAAGATAGATAATTAATCATGTAATACTAAATCAAAAAGAAAAGGGGAGAAGTAACACTTCCTGAATTTTTGGATGGATTCCTTGAGTTGGCAGAGGTCATGATAAAAGATGACTTATGTAATAGTGAATTACTCCTGGTGATTTGTTTGTTTATATGGAGTGTGTAATTGAAACTGCGAAGTCATCAGTTAGATATCTCGAAGGCAAAAATAAATATGTGTTAGGCATACTCGAAAGTTAGATAACCAATGATAATCATAAGAGTTTGCAAAAGTTCAAATTAAGACAAATAAAAATTAAAATAAAGAAACAATAAAATTAAAATAAACTTAAAATAAAGAAAGGAAATATTAGATAATTAAAAAGGACTCAGAGGTCCTCATCATCTGCCGGGTCATGTGGTGGTGTCGGTGATGAGATATGGAAGTGCCACACCCTTGTGTGTTTTATTCAGCCCGTGTTTTTCGCTTGTTTTCAAATTTTGGGCGCGTTTGCTATGTTGGCCATGCCCGTGCTACTTTTGCCACGCCCCTGTACATATAGTCAGTGTTGCACACGGTTGGTATGCACGGGCGTGGCTTGTGCCCGTGTTGGTTTTCTCAGGATAGACCACGGTCGTTTCGCACGGCCGTGGTCTTTTTATCGCAGCCCGTGTTGGGGAAAATTTTTCTTCTTCTTTTCGCACGTCTACCTGCATGCTCGTTTTCTATCCCATGGAGACCACACGACCACGGGCACGTCCGTGTGTAAGGCCGTGTTGTATGAAACCTGCACTTTCCTGCATCAGTTAGTTTGAAAAATTTAAAATGTGAAAATTGATATGGTTAGTGGAGTTAGTGCTCGGGTTGCCTCCCGAGAAGCGCTCATTTAAAGTCTTAAGCTAGACTTACCCTGTTTTCATTTCTAAAAGAAGGTTCACGGAGCTGAAGCTCCTCTCTTAATTCCTTGAAATCCTCGCCATTATAAATTTTCAGTCGATGGCCATTTACCTTGAATGTTCCTTGAGTTGGATGGGTTACCTCGACTGTGCCGTAAGGGAAAATAGATTTTATCACGAATGGTCCTGACCACCTTGATTTCTGCTTTCTAGGAAATAATTTGAGCCTTGAATTATACAGCAGGACTAAGTCTTCTACTTCGAATTGCTTTGATTGTTTTAAACGAGCATCATGGCGTCATTTTGTTGCCTCCTTATATAGTCGTGAATTCTCATAGGCTTCCGTTCGCCATTCATTCAATTCGTTTAACTGCATCATCCTTTTCTCACCTGTAGTTTTTGAGGTCGTAATTCAAGAATTTTATCGCCCAGTAGGCTTTGTGTTCTAACTTAAATGGTAGATGACAACTTTTTCCGTAAACGAGTTTATACGGGGATGTCCCTAGAGGGGTTCTAAATGCTATTCTGTAGGCCTATAAAGCATCATCTACCTTTACTGCCCAATCCTTCCTATTTGATTCAACTGTTTTCTCTAGGATTCGCTTAAGCTCTCGATTTGCCACTTCCACTTGCCCACTGGTTTGGGGATGATAAGGGGTAGCTGTTCTGTGGTGTACTCCATATTTTCTTAAGACTTTTTCAAATTGAGTATTGCAAAAGTGAGTACCCCTATCGTTGATGATTGCTCTGGGTGTTCCGAAACGAGAGAAAAGTTTCTTAAGAAACTTTACTACAGCTCTAGCATCGTTAGTAGGTAAGGCTTGGGCTTCCACCCATTTTGACATGTAATCGACCGCTACTAAGATGTATTTATTTCCAAATGAACAAGGGAATGGACCCATAAAATCAATACCCCATACATAAAATATTTCACATGATAACATATATGTTTGAGGCATTTCATCGCTTTTAGAAATATTACCTGATCTTTGGCATTTATCACATGAAGTGGCATACCTGTTGGCATCTTTGAAAAGAGTTGGCCAATAAAATCCAGATTCGAGTATTTTGTGTGCTGTCTTGATCCCGCTGTAATGTCCTCCTGAAGGTCCAGAATGGCAGTGTTCCAGGATTTTACTTGCTTCTTCCCTTGTAACGCATCTCCGAATTACTTGATCTGCACATATGCGGAAAAGAAAAGGGTCTTCCCAAAAATAGTTTTTCACATTAGCAACGAATCGTTTCTTTTGATGATGTGTTAACCATTTTGGTAAGATGTTAGTAGCTAAATAATTCGCAATGTCTACAAACCATGGTACCTCAAAGTTGGTTATAGAAAAGAGTTGTTCTTCATGGAACGAGTCGTTTATCTCACTTTCGTCAAGCTCTTTGATATGTGGGTTCTCAAGTCTGGAGAGGTGATCTGCTGGAAGGTTTTTAGCTCCCTTTTTATCCTGTATTTCCACATCAAATTCCTGTAAGAGTAAGATCCAACGTATGAGTCGAGGTTTTGCATCAGGTTTAGTTAAGAGATAACGAAGAGTTGAATGATCAGTGTAAACAACAACTTTAGATAATATTAAATATTGCCTATATTTGTCAAAAGCAAAAACTACAGCTAACAATTCTTTATCTGTGGTGGTATAGTTTTCTTGTGCGGGTGTAAATGTTCTGCTAGCATAATAAATTGGCTGAAAATGCTTGTCTCTTCGTTGTCCCAAAACTGCACCTACTGCAAAATCACTCGCATCACACATTAGTTCAAAGTTGTAAATTCCAATTAGGTGCAATTATAATCTGGGCATTTATTAGTTTATCCTTGAGGACATTGAATGCATCTAAACATTCCTGATCGAAATTGAAAGGAACATCTTTTCTAGTAATTTTGTTAAAGGCTTGGCTATTTTAGAAAAATCCTTAATGAATCTTCTGTAAAATCCAGCATGTCCTAAAAAGCTTCTAATAGCCTTAACTGAACTAGGGGAGGTAATTTTTCTATGGTTTCAATCTTTGCTTTATCTACCTCAATCCCTTTACTAGAGATCTTATGTCCTAGCACAATCCCTTCTCTAACCATAAAGTGACATTTTTCCCAATTCAAGACAAGATTCGTCTCTTCACATCTTATTAGAACTCGTTCTAAATTTTTAAGGCAAAGGTGGAAAGAATTACCGAACACCGAGAAGTCATCCATAAATACCTCCATAATGTCTTCCACAAGTTCATCAAAGATGGCCAACATGCAGCGTTGAAAAGTAGCAGGAGCATTGCATAATCCAAAAATGCATTCTACGATAAGCAAACGTACCGTATGGGCATGTAAATGTTGTCTTCTCTTGATCTTCAGGTGCTATTGGGATTTGGAAGTACCCGGAGAGTCCGTCCAAGAAGCAATAGTACATGTGCCCAGATAACCTTTCTAACATTTGATCAATAAAGGGTAGAGGGAAGTGATCTTTTCTGGTTGCGTCATTCAGCTTCCTATAGTCTATACAGACTCTCCAACCTGTGACTGTCCTGGTTGGGATCAATTCATTCTTTTCGTTGGTTACCACAGTCATGCCTCTTTTCTTTGGAACTACCTACACGGGACTTACCCAAGTGCTGTCAAAAATAGGATAAATTATTCCTGCATCTAGAAGTTTAATTACCTCGACTTTGACGACTTCTTTCATATTAGGGTTTAACCATCTTTGAGGTTGCACACACGGTTTATACTCATCTTCCATTAAAATTTTGTGGGTGCAAAATGATGGGCTTATTCCTTTAATGTCTGACATTTTCCATGCTATGGCCCTTTGTGTTTCCTTAGTACCCTTAGCAACTCTTCTTTCTCCTCGGGTTCTAGTTCCGAAGAGATGATTACTTGTAGCGTAGAACTATCCCCTAGGAATGCATATTCTAGGTGCTTTGGTAATTGCTTTAGGTCTAGCTTGGGTGGCTCATCAATAGAGGGTTTTTGTTTTAATTCGTCATTAATCTTGATGTCCTCTATTTTCATCTGTCTAGAGGGTGATGCATTGGGATTCTCTTCATCGGTATCATCATCATTCTCCTCACCTTGTGAAATACACAGTTCCATCGTGTCACCGTGCATGATTTCCTGCAAAGGTTCTTGAAAAATGTGATCAGTTGCATCAACAAAGTAACAAGAATCATCTTGTTCTCTAGAATATCGCATGGCATCATAAATTTGGAACACAATTTCTTCATCTCCTAATCTTAATGCGAGTTTACCATCACCAACATTAATGACAGCCCTAGCAGTAGCTAGAAAAGGTCGCCCCAAAATTAAAGGTACCTCTACATCCTCATTCATGTCAAGCACAACAAAATCAACGGGAAATATAAATTTATCTATTTTTACCAGAACATCTTCAACAATTCCCCTAGGATACTTAACAGATCTGTCAGCTAACTGAATACTCATCCTAGTTGGTGTTGGTTCCCCGAGACAAGTTGCTTAAACATTTTATAAGGCATTAAATTAATGCTGGCACCTAAATCAGCTAATGCTTTTTCTATACTCAAACTACCAATTAAACAGGGAATAGTAAAACTTCCTAGATTTTTCAATTTGGCTGGTAGCTTGTTTTGGATGATAGCTGAGCATTCCTCATTAAGTTCTACTGTTGAAATTTCCTCAAACTTCCTTTTATTTGTTAGAAGCTCTTTTAAAAATTTTGCATATGTTGGCATCTGCGAAATAGCTTCAACAAGAGGTAAGTTAATATGTAGCTGTTTAAAAAGTTCAAGAAATTTACTATATTGTGCGTCTAAGCGGTCTTTCTTTAAATTTGCTGAATACGGGATTGTTGGTTTAGTTTCCTCACGGGTCGAATTTATCTTTGCCTTATCGGGTTCATGTGGTACCTTCTTCTTTGTTTCGATTAACTCCTTTCCACTTCTCAATGTCACTGTCTGGACCTGCTCTTTTTCCCTAGGTAGGATTTCTGATCGTATTTCAGAAACTAACCTGGTAAGTTGCCTGATCTAATCCTTGAATTCCTGTGGCAATGCTTCAACTTTTGTTTCTCTCTTCTGGAAACGTGTGTCTGAGGCTGTTATGAAGTTTGTTAGCGCCTCTTCAAGGTTCAGATTCTTTTCCTGTGGGTAGGGCTGTTGTTGGAAGTTTTGGGATGGTTGTGATCTTTGATTTCTTTGACCGCCCCATGAGAAATTGGGGTGGTTCTTCCAACCTGGATTATAAGTGTTACTATAAGGGTTATTGTTAGATCAGAAAATATCACCCATATAGTTCATTTGTTCGCTCTCCATGCCCTGCCCGTAGGGTGGGTACTCAGGATTCACCACTCCTTCACTTGCGTCGCACTGCATAACTGGATGTGCCTGCGAAGAACCATAGAAACTATCAAATTTTTTATGTAACAATTCCACCTGATTTGATAGTGCGGTCACTGCGTCAATGTTGTAAACTTCCGCTGCTTTAGCTGGCCTTGTCCTTGTAACTTGCCACTGATAGTTATTCAGTGACATCTCCTCTATAAACTTGTAGGCTGCTTTAAGAGTTTTGTTGTTCAGGGTTCCACCGGCGGCTGAATCGATTAGCTGCCTTGTTGAAGGGTTCACACCGTCATAAAAAGTTTGGACCTGTAGCCACATTGGTAATCCGTGGTGTGGGCACCTCCTTAACAAATCTTTGTATCTCTCCCATGCGTCGTAAAGTGTCTCTAAATCCATCTGCACAAAAGAAGAGATATCATTCCTTAACTTGGTCGTTTTGGCCGGTGGAAAATCTTTTAATAAAAATTTTTCGGTCATTTGATCCCATGTAGTGATTGAGCCTCGTGGAAAAGAATGCAACCACTTTTTGGCTTTATTTCTCAGGGAAAAGGGAAATAACCGAAGAAGGATGGCATCATCAGAAACGCCATTTATCTTGAAGGTGTCACAAAATTATAGGAAATTCGCTAAGTGTGTGTTAGGATCCTCATCCTGCGAACCATCAAACTGAACAAACTATTGTATCATCTGTATAGTATTAGGTTTCAGTTCAAAATTATTTGTAGCAATAGTAGGCCTAACAATACTAAACTTAGTTCCTGTTAAACTAGGTTTAGCATAATCATACATAGTACGTGGAGCATGATGCTCGGCCATCTCTGGAGGTGGCAGATTATTTTCAGCCATTTCTTCTGTGGTATTTTTTTCGGCTTCTTGCTCTTCGTCTATGTAGTTTAGGCTTCGCCTTATTTCTCTGCTATTTCTACGACGGTACCTTCAATATCACTGTAGTAAAGTAGAGGTCCTGTCAGGTTCCTTCTAGTCATAAACTAGAGGTACATGAAAGGGACAAAAGAAAGAAGAAAGAAAATTTAGAAAAATAAAATAAAATTGCAAAAATAAAAATAAATAGTAAATATGGCTAAAGTAATAAAAATTAAGCTTTCTTAGTAGTTTAGTTCACCGGCAACGGCGCAAAAAACTTGATCGTCAAAATCAGAGCCTTAAATTTATAAAGAGAATGATCGAACCTCAAAATTAACTCTGACAACGATTTTAAGGCAAGCACACCTATCGAACAGTAGTATAGTTTAGGCAAGACCGGAATATCGAATCCCAAAGGAACCAAAAGTACTGATCGTTGAAATCAGAGCTTTAAAAATTTATAAAACGAATGATCAAACCTGGAAACTAAATCTGACAACGATTAAAGGCAAGTGTACCTATCGAACAGTAGTATAGCTTAGGCAAGATCGAATTGTCGAACCCAAGGGAACTAAAAGTACTAATACTCACTTTCTTTTTATTATTTAGCCTAAAATAAAGTGAAGTTGCTTTAATCTAAATTAATGATTACTAAGCTAAAGACGTAAAAACAAAAAGAATGAATTGAGAAATAACTTGAAGAAAAACTCAGTTGTTCACGATGATACCCTCAGGAAGAATCCGCCTAAACTTCACTTGTTATCTAACACTGAATCATAGGATTTATTCACTTAGTTTGATCCGTAGGACTCCCTAACGTATATTAAACCCTCTCTCGAGGCGAATAACGTCTAACCCTAGGTTAATTAGTGGAACTCTCGTTCTCTTATAATAACCCCATAGAATCACAGTAAATCGATCAATGGATTCCCATATTAGGTTTCACCCTAATCCAGCAAAATCTCGTAATCCTATCTCTAGGCGTTCGATAAACTCCGCTTAATTACGCTTGATCTACTCTTAAGCTGGGTCTATTCCTCCTCCACCTAAGCACATCAGATTTGGATTAAGCATGCATAATTAAGAACAAACTAAGTATTTATCATATAATTCAGGAAACAATAACAAGATTCATCTAGGTTTCATCCCCTTCAGGTATCTGAGGGGTTTAGTTCATAACAAATAAAGAAAACATATCAAGAGAAAAGATAAAACAAAACATAAGAAATCCCTAAAACTCCCTGAAGGAACTAAAGGAGAAATCCGCCGTCTTGAGTAGAATTCTGGCTTCTTGGGATGGATCAATTGGCTAACTTCGAGTGATTCCCACAATTCTGACCTTTCCGGCTTGGCTTCTAGGCCTAGCTCGACCCCCTTTCAACGGTGGTACTTAGGGGGTATTTATAGGCTCTTGGAATGCGATTCTTTCTCCCTAAGTATCCTTTTCCGAATGAAATTGTCTAAGTCCACGACAGGGGCACGGCCATGTCACACGCCCGTGTGACTCGTCTTCAGGCAGTGTTTGGATTTCTAAGTTGAGGCACAGCCGTGTAAATCGGGGTGAGGCCGTGTTCTAGATGCTCGTTGAGGCACGTCCGTGTGCTCTTTGGGCAAGGCCGTGTGGATTTTGTGATATGGCCCATTTACTCCGTTTTGGGCCCGTTTTGCGTTCTTTTCATCCTCGGGTGCTTTCCTGGGTATAAGACATGAAAAGAAAGGATCAAGAGCACCTTTTTACATAAATTGGGGGAGAAGTCATCCAAAAACAAGCTAAATGTGGGATTAAATTATTTTATAAATATGGTTTATCAAATACTCCCACACTTAAGCTTTTGCTTGTCCTCAAGCAAAATTCTCAACTTACAATTAAAACAAACTTTCCATAATTCATAATTCCTACTAACAATGTCTTATCATAATTCATAGATAATTTATACATGGACAATTCCATTAAAAGAGTCCTAAAGATTCAAACAAGATAAGTCATTCATTTGTAATTCAAAAACGTAGGTGTCTCCCTTTATCTGAATAATTACCTTTAATTCGAAATTGACGAGAGTTGACATCCTCACTATAGATTCACTCAAATCACTCAAAGTGTTTAAGGTTTAGGAAAAGAAGCACTCATACGTCGAACCTGAAAAGTTAATCCCATAGGCTTGCCTGAAAATCAAATCTCCACCACTGTAAAATGAGATGATAAACCAATCAAAAGGTCTTTGTTAGGGTTGTAACGGGGCTAGGGTTAAGGTGTGGATAAAGGCTGAAGTTAGAAGGTTAGAATCGAGATTGAATTGACAAGTACCTACCTAATGAATACTGAAATAATATTTACATCGTCTGATAATAATAATCCTAACAATAAGAGCTTTTCTTTCTGAATATAAACTTTAACTGTATAAGCTCACCACTAATACTGGATATACTTCGATTTTTTTAGAACAAACTAAATAATAATAGGAAAGGACTTTTACAACTGAAATATAGAACATAGTTAGGCAATTGCTCAAAACCAAATCTCGACAAAAAGGGTAGTCAAAGGAATGGTGATAACAAATGCAAAGGGGTTTTGGGTTAATATTAGCTGGTTAGTCAATAAAAAGGATTGTTAGGATCAACGGGGTTCACTAGGGGTTATTTTATGGAGGTAGGCTATTTAGTGGAGTGAGTGGGTTAAAACCTAGGTGCCTTTATCATCTCTGTATATCAAATCATGAATGTGGTCTCGACATGCATAAACGAGGCAAGTTCTAGAATAACAGTTCTAGAATACATGCTATATAAGGCTCAAAATCTCACAAAAATTATGGGTGTTTTGACATCAATCTCATAAATTTCAAATTTCAAAGCAATATTCAAATTTAGGTTAACAACCTAGCAAAAATTTTAGTTTTTGAAAAATAAACTTATCATGCTTGATTCTCTAGTATCTTAAAATTTAATCATCAATGCACAATTATCATTGACTTAATCAAAAGCATGTCAATAACAATCATAAATTATCAGAAATTTCATCCTAATTAGTAATATGAGAAATTTACTTAAAAACAAGACTAAATTCAGGGATTTGAGAATAATGAAAAAAGTTTGGCTGGATTTAAGAATAATGCAGAAAGTTAGGCCCTTCTTTAGATGAATATTCACCCCCCACACTTAAGATGTACATTGCCCTCAATGTACAAAGATAGATATAACATTTATGGGATAAATTAAAAGAGAAGGGGAAAGTATACTCCCTAAATTTTGGATGGTATCTTTGGAGAGGCCGGTCTGGATGACGAACTTGTGCTAGATGAAGAAATTGGGGAGCTCGTAGAGGATTAGCCAGGGTTTATTTAGACACTTTTAAAATAACCTAAATATATAATTAAAAACAAGAAAGAAAAATGAAAGGAGACTAAGAAGGAAAATAAAGATAAAAGAAAAGGTGGTTGGACCGGTGAGTCCTTATTAATGGATGGTTCGCGAGGTGGGTGTGACTTCTAGGGCTGCGGAGGTGCTGGCGGTGGCGGAAGTGGTGTTATTCCTTAGCAGCCTGGCGAACCTGACACTAAGAAACTAAAATAAGTGAAACTAAACTAAGCATAAGATTTTCAAAGAGAAGGAAATTGAAGCAAAAGAGAAAAGAAAAATAAAAACTAATTGGTCTCAAAGACCCTTGGCTTGGTGTTTAGAGGAAGCTGCAGGCATGAACTCATGTTGAGAGTTCTTCTTTGAGAAGACTATGGTTGGCCTTTTTCGCTTCTTCGACATGATGTTTGATGGCTCAAGGATCTAGAGATTTATTATAAAGAGGAAAAAGCCTGAGATGGAGAAGGGAGAAAAGAAAAGAATGAAGAAATCAGATGGGGAGAAAGGGGAAAGGCTGTGGGGTTTAAATAGAAATTCAAATCCGCCACGTTCCCACGCCCGTGGACCTAGGGCATGTCGATTTACACGGCTGTCTTGCACGGCCATGTGTCTGTGCATGTTGAATCTCCCTGGCCATTTTTCTGCTAGCCACGCCCGTGTATGTGCAGTTAGTGTGTTGGCATGATCGGGAGGCACGGGCGTGTTCTGCCCGTGGTCAACAAGTCAGTAACCTCGCACGGTCGTGAGGAACGGGCATGTTCTGCCCATGGTGTGCAAGTCAGCAGCTTCACACGGCTTAAAGGCACAGGCGTGCCACTTTTACGGAGCCCGTGGGGTAGTGGTTGGATCCATGACGTTGAAAAGTGGTTGGGTCTGATTCGTACGGGCTCTGATAAGTTAGTACGGAGATTCTGGTGGTCCATATGATCATGGACATGGCCGTGTGTAAGATCGTGTGACCTTGAAATTCTGCATTTTTGGTTAGTTTAAAAGAAAAGAAAAAAGGGAAATAAAGAAACTGAAAATAAAATTGAAAGAAAATAATGTTAGTGCTCGGGTTGCCTCCCGAGAAGCGCTCGTTTATAGTTTTAAGCTAGACGTTTCCTTGTAATTGTAAAATCAGGGAGGTTTAAAGGTTTGAATATCTTCCCTCATGCTTACAGTTCTGTTTTCTTGATAAAATTTAAGCCGAGAAGCGTTTACCTTAAAAGTGTCGAATGATGGATTGCTCACCTTGACTATTCCGTGGGGGAAGATATCATGTACCTGATCTCCTATTTTGAAGTTATTTGATGTTCCTACGAGCTTTTTTGGTGGTTCCTCTGGTTTTACTTCGTGTGGTCCCGATTCTTCTTTGACGTGTGTCTTCTACTCTTCTAATTTGTCGACCCTAAGGCTTTGTTCCTTATGTAATTCCTCTTTGTCGAATTGGGGTTTTCGCTTAGGGTTATATCCTTGGGTGTTTCCTGCGATGAAAGTTGCACAAATTGATTATCAAATGAATTTTCTTTCTTACCTTCATCGATTGTTGTCCTAGCCTAATTAAGGGCTTGAAGACTGATTGATTCGTCACCTACACAAAGTATGAGTTCACCTGTGGCAACATCAATTTTAGTCTTGGCAGTTGCTAGGAAGGGTCTTCCTAAAATTAAGGGGATTGAATTATCCTCATCCATGTCTAAAATAACAAAATCTACTGGGAAAACAAATTTATCGATTTTGACCAAAACATCTTCGATAATGCCCCTAGGAATTCTAACAGTTTTATCAGCTAATTGAATGCTCATCCTAGTTTGTTTGGGCTTCCTTAGACCTAGTCGTTTAAACAATGTATAAGGCATGTCATTGATGCTTGCCCCTAAATCAGCTAACGCATTATCAATAGTCAAACTACCAATTAAACATGGAATTGTAAAACTCACTGGATCTTTTAGCTTTCGCGGTAGTTTATTTGTAACATTGATGAGCATGCTACGTTTAATTCCACATGGTGCTCTTCGTCTATTTTACATTTGTTTGTCAAGAGCTGTCTTAGAAATTTCCTCGAATCTGGCATCTGAAAAAGAGCTTCAAGAAGAGGTAAGTTAATATGTAATTTCTTTAAAAGCTTAAGAAACTTACCGAACTGTTCCTCTGAATCGTCTCTTTTCATTACTTCAGGATAAGGTATGCGAGGTTGGTACTCTTTGATTACCGATTTTGGCTTTTCTTGTGTTACCTCTATTTTACCTTTGTCTACCTCTTGGTTTGGTTCGTCTAACCCTTTGCTATCATGATCTGTGATGGCTTGAATTTTCTCCTTAGGGTTAATCTCGGTGTTACTTGGTAGACGTCCTTGCGGTCGTTCAGACATTAGCTTCACGAGTTGTTCGACTGTATTAGTGACTTCCTTGACTGACTTAGTAAGTTCCCCTACTCGTTTCTCGTTGTCTTTAATTATTCTCTCAGTCTCGTGGAAACAGTTTTCCGTGTTTGTCATAAATTTTGCCAGCATCTCTTCGAGGGTTGGCTTCTTCTCTTGCGGATAGGGCTGATTTTGGAAGTTTTGAGGAGGTTGTTGCCTTTGATTTCCTTGATTTCCTTGACCTCCCCACGAAAAATTTGGGTGGTTCCTCCAACCTGGATTGTAAGTATTACTATAAGGATTATTATTGGATCTGAAATTATTACCTATATAGTTCATCTGTTCGCTCTCTACATCCGGTTGGTCGGGTGGGTACTCAAGATTCGCCACAGTTCCACTTGTGTTGCACTACGTGACTGGTTGTGCCTGCGAAGAACACAAACTATCAATCTTTTTATTCATCATCTCTACCTGTGTTGATAGCATGGTTATCGCCTCGAGATTGTAAACTCCAGCTGATTTTGTTGGTTTCGTCCTTGTAACTTGCCACTGATAATTATTCAATGACATCTCCTCAATGAACTCGTAGGCTGCTTCAGGAGTTCTGTTGTTTAGAGTTCCACCGGCGGCTGAATCAATTAGTTGTCTCGTGGAAGGGTTTACACCATTGTAGAAAGTTTAGACTTGTAGCCACAAGGGTAGACCATGGTGTGGACACCTTCTCAAGAGATCTTTGTATCTCTCCCATGCGTCATATAATGTCTCTAAATCCATCTGCACAAAAGAAGAGATATCATTCCGTAATTTGGCCGTTTTGGCCGGTGGGAAATATTTCAATAAAAACTTTTCGGTCATTTTTTCCCATGTAGTGATTGACCCTCGTGGTAACGAGTTTAACCAATGTTTGGCTTTATTCCTTAATGAAAAAGGAAATAACCGAAGACGTATGGCATCATCAGAAAAGCCATTTATTTTGAAGGTATCACAGAACTCTAAAAAATTAGCTATATGCGTGTTTGGATCTTCGTCCTGCAAACCATCAAATTGAACAAATTGTTGAATCATTTGTATTGTGTTAGGCTTTAATTCAAAATTGTTAGCAGCTATAGCAGGCCTAACAATATTTGATTCCACTCCTGTTAAATGCAGTTTAGCATAATTAAAAATTGTACGTGGAGCATTGTTTTCCCCCACATCATGTGGTGGTGGGTTATTCTCGTCCATCCCTTCAGTAGGATCGGATCTATTTTCTTGATCTTCCTCTGTGTAATTTAGGGCTCACCTGATTTCTCTGCGGGTCCTACGAATGGTAGCTTCAATTTCACAGTCGTAAACCAAAGGTCCTCTCGGGTTCCTTCTAGTCATAAACTAGAGGTACCTGCTGAGAAAAGAAAAAGAAGGAAAATTTAGCAAAAATTAAAATTTAACCTAAAAAATAAAATAAAATTGCGAAAAATAAAAATAATGGCTAAAGTAATAAAAATAGAGTTTTCTTAATATTTTAGTTCCCCGGCAACGGCGCCAAAAACTTGATCGCTAAAATCAGAGCTTTAAAAATTTATAAAACGAATGATCAAACCTGGAAACTAACTCTGACAACGATTAAAGGCAAGTGTACCTATCGAACAGTAGTATAGCTTAGGCAAGATCGGATTGTCGAACCCAAAGGAACTAAAAGTACTAATACTCACTTTCTTTTTATTATTTAGCCTAAAATAAAGTGAAGTTGCTTTAACCTAAACTAACGATTACTAAGCTAAAGACGCAAAGGCAAAAAGAACGAATTGGGAAATAACTTGAAGAAAAACTCAGTTGATCACGACGATACCCTCAGGAAGAATCTGCCTAAACTTCACTTGTTATCTAACACTGAACCATACGATTTATTCACTTAGTTTGGTATGTAGGACTCCCTAACGTATATTAAACCCTCTCTCGAGGCGAATAATGTCTAACCCTAGGTTAATTAGTGGAACTCTCGTTCTCTTATAATAACCCCATAGAATCACAGTAAATCGATCAATGGATTCCCATATTAGGTTTCACCCTAATCCAGCAAAATCTCGTAATCCTATCTCTAGGCGTTCGATAAACTCCGCTTAATTACGCTTGATCTACTCTTAAGCAGGGTCTATTCCTCCACCTAAGCACATCAGATTTGGATTAAGCATGCATAATTAAGAACAAACTAAGTATTTATCATATAATTCAGGAAACAATAACAAGATTCATCTAGGTTTCATCCCCTTCAGGTATCTGAGGGGTTTAGTTCGTAACAAATAAAGAAAACATATCAAGAGAAAAGATAAAACAAAACATAAGAAATCCCTAAAACTCCCTGAAGGAACTAAAGGAGAAATCCGCCGTCTTGAGTAGAATTCTGGCTTCTTGGGATGGATCAACTGGCTAAGTTCGAGTGATTCCCACAATTCTGACCTTTCCGGCTTGGCTTCTAGGCCTAGCTCGACCCCCTTTCAACGGTGGTACTTAGGGGGTATTTATAGGCTCTTGGAATGCGATTCTTTCTCCCTAAGTATCCTTTTCCGACTGAAATTGTCTAAGTCCACGACAGGGGCACGGCCATGTCACATGGCTGTGTGACTCGTCTTCAGGCCGTGCTCGGATTTCTAAGTTGAGGCACGGCCGTGTAAATCGGGGTGTGGCCGTGTTCTAAATGCTCGTCGAGGCACGAATGTGTGCTCTTTGGGTAAGGTCGTGTAGATTTCGTGATATGGCCCATTTACTCTGTTTTGGGCCCGTTTTGCGTTCTTTTCATCCTCGGGTGCTTTCCTGGGTATAAGACATGAAAAGAAAGGATTAAGAGCACCTTTTTACATAAATTCAGGGATAAGTCATCCAAAAAAAAGCTAAATGTGGTATTAAAATATGTTATAATTACGGTTTATCAAGTACTTATACTAACTCTCTTTCTATTATTTAGCCTAAGAATTAAGTGAATGTTTATCTAATCTAAATCTAACTATCAACTAAACTAAAGACGTAAAGACAAGAGAATGAATTGAGGAAAAATAACTTGGAAGAAAAACCAATTGATTAAGAATATACCCTAGGAACAATCCACCTAGACTTCACTTGTTATCTAACACTGAACCAGACGATGTATTCATTTGACTTGATCCGTAAGATTTCCTAAGTTATATTAAACCCTCTCTCGAAGCGAATAACATCTAACCCTAGGTTGATTAATTGAAATCTCTTTCTAATTAAGACCCCTAGAATCGCATTAACTCGATCTATGGACTCCCATATTAGGTTTCACCCTAATCCGGAAAAATCTCGTCACCCTATCTCTAGGCGTGCGATCAACTTCGCTTAATTATGCTAGATCTACTCTTAAGCAGGGACTTTTCCTCCTCCACTTAAGCACATCATACTTGAATTAATATCCCGGAAATATCAACATAAGAATTAAGCACGCATAATTAAGAACAAGTCAAATATTTATCATATAGTTTAGAAAATAATAATAATAAATTAAAAAATAAGAAATAAAGAAAACATCTCAGAAGAAAAGATAAAACAAAACAGAAGAAATCCCTAAAACTCCATGAAGGAATTGAAGGGGAGATCCGCCGTCTTGAGTAGAATTCTGGCTTCTTGGATTGGATCAACTGGCTATCTTCGAGTGATTCTCCACAATTCTAGTCTTTCTAGCTCGGCTCCTTGGCCTAGCTAACCGCCCTCTTTCAGGTAACACTTAGGGGGTTTATATAGGCTTTCGAAATATGTTTCTTCACCCCAAAGTATCCAAATTTGAATGAAATTGCTCTTTGCCACGACAGGGACACGACCTTAGTACACGCCCGTGTGACTAGTGGTCAGGCCGTGTTCGGACTTCTTTAATGAGGCACGACCGTGTAAGTCGAGATCAGGCTGTGTTCTAGTAGATTGGCGTGGCATGGTCGTGTGTGCTTAAGTCCAGGTCGTGTCGATTTCCTCTTTGGCCTAATTTGGTCCATTTTAGGCCTGTTTCTCGTTCTTTTCATCCTCAGGTGCTTTCCTAGGTATAAAACATAAAAACAAAGGATTAAGAGCACCGTTTTACATAAATTGAGGCTTAATTCATCCAAAAGCATACTAAATGTGGGCTTAAAATATGTTACTTTTACGATTTATCAGCTCCATATGAAGCACTATATGGGCGAAGATGTCGTACTCCGACTTGTTGGAATGAATTGGGTAAGCGGCAAGTTTTGGGTCCGGAGTTGGTAGCTGTCACCAAAGATAAGGTAAGGTTGATTCGGGATCGGTTGAAGGAGGTGGTGGATAGGCAGAAGTCGTATGCTGACCTCAAACGGAGAGAGATTGAGTATGCTGTGGGGGACATGGTTTTCCTCAAGGTTTCCCCTTGGAAGAAGGTGTTAAGATTTGGTGGGAAGGGTAAGTTAAGCCCTAGATTCATTGGGCCATATCGGGTGTTGAAGCGAATTGGGCCAGTTGCTTATCAGCTAGAATTATCGTCTAAGCTTAACCAAATACACGATGTGTTCCATGTGTCAATGTTAAGGCGTTATCGCTCAGATCCTTCTCACATCGTGTCAGTCGAGGAGATCGAGGTTAGACCAGACTTAACTTTTGAAGAGGAGCCGGTTCAAATAATTGATCAAGATGTTAAGGTACTAAGAAGGAAGTCTGTCCCTTTAGTCAAAGTGCTTTGGCGTAACCATAATGCCGAGTAGGCTACTTGGGAGCCCGAGGAGACAATGCGAATACAATACCCTCACTTGTTTCAATCAGGTAAATTTCGAGGCTAAAATTTTTTTAGAGGGGTAGAATTGAAACGCCATAAAATCCCAAAACCTTAATTTCTGTGCACTAAAGTTGGTATGTATGAGTAGCACTTAAAATATTAATTTTATGGTATTACCGGGTTTATTTGAAGTCTTAAGGATAGGGAAAACCATAGGGAAAAAGTTAATTTTTGCCTTAGTGGACCCTAGTCTCAGGCTTTAGGCCTCTTAAGCAGGATAAAAGAGAAATAGGACACAAGTGGGCCTATGGTCCAGCGGCAAGATGGCGTCACTTAGGGAGCTGCAAGGTGGCGTGAAGAGGTCCAAGGTTCGAGCAGAGGTAAGGCATTTTGGGAGTGTTTATTTTGCATAGTGGACGGCCAGAGTTGGGTTGAAATGGAACTCTTTCATTGGAGTGTTTGACTTGGTCTTGTGAGCTGATAGAGGAGGAAAGTTTGGATGAGATGGAGGGATTATCAGAAAGAAAAGTTAGGAGATGAGGAGTGTGGATGTGATGGTGCTGAATGAGACTCTAAGGGAAGGGAGTTTCGGCTGTTGGCTATAAAAGTAGGGTGCCAAAGTCCTTTGAGAGGTTCTTGGAAATTTTGTTTTTCTCCCCATCAACTGAATTCTTCCACTTGCAAAAAAAAAAAAGAACCCATCATTCTTTTTGCCGAAAATTCCTATTAGTGTTGTGTTCTTTTTTCTTTCTCTGAAAGCCGAGTACACTTTTATATCATATAGCCCTACTTGTGCCGATTCTTAGTTATTTCTCCTTCATCACAATCAATTGTTACCCGCTTTTGGTCAAGTTTAAAAGCCGAATCTTGTCGGTACCTATCTAGGCCGCAGGATCAAAGGAGGGTTTTCGGTAAATATTTAGTCAATCTTCTTAGTGAGTTTTGTTAAAAGCCGAAGGGCTATCTAACCTCTCCTTTTCGTAACTTTGTATTAACAAGGGTAAGATTCAGAGATCACAAACGTGGTAGGTAAGGATCGTTAGCAAGAGGTAAGTGCACTCGTCTTGATTGTGGTTTTTGAATTGGCATGAACAGTTGTATGATTGGATCGTAATTGAGCCCAATGGGCTATAAGAGCATGAAATTGGTTTAATGGGCTATATGACATGAAATGGGCTTAATGGGCCTTAAAAGATTTTAGAAATAAATGTTAGGGTTTAGTGGGCTCTAGGCCTAGTTTGACAAACTCTTGAATAACATAAAACTCTTGTAGTAATCAAACATGTCTGTGGACAAGTTGATAGGTTAAGGTGTGGCAGTGGACATATGCATGTCTAAGATTGGATCTAGGGAGAGCTTGGTATTTAAGCGGTCCTAGTGGCCCATCTCCTCTTCTCTGGTATCCTACTTGTTGATGGGCCAAAGTTCATAGCTAAAACCCAACAAGCAAGAAATTACGAGGATACCCCTAAAGGGTAAAATTACGGGAATACCCCTGTATGGTAGAATGATTAGAATACCCCTATGTGATGAATATGAGTTTTATGGATGTTACTCATGTGCTTGCTGCATTTATACGACAATCTGTCTAGGATGCATATGGGTGGGAATCATGGTACGGAGGAAGAAATTGAGGATCGTATAGTCGCTTGACGACCGTGGATCCACCGGTGGCTTTAAGCCCATTATATGATTAGCAGCTTTGTTGCAACGTTGAGTAGTGCTGCTGCTGGTGCTACCTTTGGAGTGTAGCGGAGGGGGGGTCGATTTAGAAATCCCCACAGGTGCATAAGGTTGGAAGGGAAATGGTGTTTAGCGGATGGATTTTTGGGGAGGGTTTTGCATAACCTTGTTTCTATATGAAATGATATGAGGTCATTGTGGGTTAAGGCCCAAGACTACTGATTGTGCTAGGGCTTAGGCCCAATGTGATAATTGTATATTGTATTGAATGCCAATGGTTGTACACACTGAGTTTCGAAACTCAGACCCTTTTATTTACTGTTTCAGGTGATGCACAGTAGACGATTCGACGTGGAAGGGGACTCGGAGTTGGCCACATTGCAAGTGATTTAGACGTTTTGTTACTTTATTTCGTAGAACTCTATTATTTTAATCATTTTATTTTCGTTGGGTTGTAATAAGGCCTTGTAACTCCGAATTAACTTTACTTATGGGTTTTATTATTACTGTTTATTTATTAAACTTAATTAAATTTCTTAAGATTAAACATGATTTTCAACATAACTCATCACATGGATGTTTTATTAAAATATGGGCTTTTTATCTTAACAAGATTCAAGAGTTTTTGGGTTTCTACACCTCAAACCTGAGTTTTCCACTAAACAAAGTCATTTTGAATTTTCCTTTGATGTGACATCGTCAGATTCGGCCATAGCGTCTGGGATGGGTCTGGGGGTGTTACAATGGGCATGGTTAAGGACCTAAGAACTTTCAGATCATAGGTTTGGACCTCACTTGTGTAAACCATATGCGAGTTCTTAGCCCATATTTATTTTGGTTCAAGTTCTACCATTTTTATGTCTCATGTAATGCCCCAAATTTCTGATTTTTGGAAGGCATTTGTTTCAAAATAATTTGCTTTGGTGTGGTGGTTAAGTTCTTGGAAAGTATGTTTTGGGTCCCAAGTTCGATTCCCTTGTTTTGTTTCTTTGGGGTCTTGAGTTTGAGTCCTCGCATGAGCATATTGATTATGTTTTTTTGTTTGTTATTTGTTGGAAGTTGAGTTCTTTTTAAATTGTAAAAGCTAGATGGTTAGATTATTATAGTACATTTTATCTTTTTTTTTTCAATTTAATTCTTTAAGTTTTAAAATAAAGCCAAATCCCTAAATTTGCTTCTAATTTTAACTGTTCAACTACTCCTCCTGCACGTTCCACTTTCTTTTCTAATTTCCCAAGTCTGCGAACTTTTTTCTATTTCATTTTTGCTCTTGATTCGGTTATATAGTGATGGTCACAAAACTAACTAAAAATATGAAAAAGACAAGTGCACCTATCAATAAATAGTATAGCTATGGTGACTAAAGATATTGTATCCATGAGGACCAAAAGTAATAGTAATTACCATTTTCCTATTATTTAACCGACAAATTGGAGTGATTGGTTTAAGCTAAAATCTACTAAATTAATTAACTAAAGAACTCAGCAGAGAATAAATCAAGACAATAATTGAATAATAACCAAGAAGCTAAACAATACCCAGGAAATAATCCACCTAGACTTCATCTATCATTATGAATCCGAATTAAACGATTTATTTACTTGGTATCTTGATCTGTAGAAATCCCTAAATTATGCTAATATCTCTTTTGAGAGTAAGAGCAACTAACTCTAGGTTAATTAATAAAAAATTATTTCTAATTAAAACCCCTATTGTCACATTAACTCAATCTATGGATCCCCCTTTTAGATTTGACTTTAATCTGGTAGATTTATGTCATCCTATTTCTAGGATTGCATGCAACTCCACGTAGTCATGCTGGATCTACTCTTAAATAGGGACTTTTCCTCCTCTAATTTAAGCATATTAAACATGAATTAACATCCTGAAAATATTAAAACAAGAGATAAGCACACATAACTGAGAACAAGATTCAAATATTTATCGCATAAAATAGAAATCAAATAACAGAATTCATTATAGGGTTCATCTCCCCTAAGTATGTAACAGCCCGATTTTGGGGCCAGTCGGAACAGTGGTTACGAGACCACTAAACCGAGGTCGAGGAAAATTATTTTGAGGTTATTTTATGTGTTGTAGCATAATTATATGGATGCATGAAAATTTTGGTGTTCTAATTTGTGATAGCATACTTAATTGCGAAAAAGGACTAAATCGCATAAAGTGCGAAAGTTCTATTTTATAAGATAGAGGTACCTAATAGCTGTAGAATGTAAATTAGAGGATTTTAAAGTGCAAATAGGCCATTTATCTAGTGATGGCCGGCCATATAGGAGCTAGGGAGACAAAATTTTAATGTTGGTCAAATTTGGTGGGAATTAGGTGATAGAAATGAATAAAATAAGATGACTAAAGGAAGCTATCATCTTTCACTATTCATCTCCCCCTCTACTACCGAAATTTTCAGCAAGTTTGAGGGTTTGAAAGCTTAAAAATTTCAGCCACATCTCATCCTTGCAAGTAAGTACTTTTTGAGGTTTTTCTTAATGATTTTTGTACTTTTGGAGTCCTCAAAGCTTAAGCTAGCTATTGAGGGGACTAATTTGTGATATGGTTGAAAGTCTAGGGACTTACCATGAGAGAAATTATGTTATCATGAAAACACCTAAATATGACTTAAATGCAAAGAAAGAATTTGTGTCATAAATGCATGAAATGGTGAGAATGCTAAGTAGTTGTAAGAGAAATAAATGTTCAGCTAGGCTTGTTTGTTAGGAAAATGTGATGAAAAATGAATTACGAGCCTAGGGGCAAAATTGTCAAAATACAAGGGCGAAATGGTCATTTTTACCCAAGTGTAGATTTTAATGCATTATGATCATAGAATGATCTAAACGAATTGAATTTCCTTGTTATAGACCAAGAAGAGAGTGGAATCAACCTTGACCGTGGAAAAGGCAAGGTGACGGATTAAGTCGTTGGTTAACACTTTTTGCACCGAGGTAAGTTTATGTGTAAGCAATCTATATATTTTTGCAAAAATTATGTTGCTAATTATAGTATGGCATGATTGAGAACATATGTGGTACTAGTAGATTGAATGTGGTAAGCATTGAATAATTATCGTATGAATGATGAAATAATCATGTGAATGTGTAATGACGACACTTAATAGTGGGTTGTGTGCGATACCACCGTAACTAATCTTTTGGTGGGCTGTGTGTGATACCACCGTAACTAATCTTTTGGTGGGCTGTGTGTGATACCACCGTAACTAATCTTTTGGTGGGCTGTGTGTGATACCACCGTAACTAATCTTTTGGTGGGGTATGTGCGATACCACCCTAATAAAGACTGATGGTGGGCTAAGTGCGAAACCACCGAGTAATTTGACTTTGAGTATTGGATTTAAATATTGTGATGAGTTGTATTATGTGACCTTGTGATGCTAAGTGCAGGGGAACCGTTAATGAATGTATGCATTATGATTATGATGTGGTTGGAATGTGTGAATGGAGAAAATGAGTAAGCATGATCATGAATGTAGATTGTTTCTTGCTTAGTATATAATGTTATGAAATTGTTTAATACATGTTAAATTGCTTAAATTGTTTATACGTAAACTTACTAAGCTTAAAGCTTACTCGCCTTTCTTTCCCTTGTTTTATAGAGCTTAAGAGCCGAGCTGGAATACGCTGATAACCAGGAGACCGCCCACACTATCAGTTCTTCTCGGTATACCTAGACTTAATGATTTTGTAAATGGCATATATAGGGGCTAGACTAGTTAGATTATTTTGTTATTTTGGCCAAAGGTGTATTGGCTCTTGTTAAGACATTAATTTTGTAAATTGCCATGAATGATGGCTGTAACACCCCAAACCCGGCCCAAACGCTACAACCGGATCTGGTATGTCACTAAGGAAGTTTCGTGAAAGATGTCGCAATTTCGGGAAATATTTTTCTTGTATTTAGTCTTCTGTTCGGGAAAACTTAATAACTTGATAAGTTTACATAAGATATAAATTTAATTTGTTGATTTATGAATAAAAACCAAAACCTTAATACATGCCTTAGTTTAATTAAAGTTTAAGTGTCAGTAATAAAAGCCCAAAATAAAAGCCCAAAAAAGTGCAATAGTCTAGTGGCCCATGGCCTTATTACAACGAAACCTAAAACCCACTTGAGATAAATTTCTTAAAAATAAATAAATAAATAAAGTGAAGTCTTTTTGCTGAATCCTCAATGCTCTGTCGCATGGCCACCTTGCTCTCCTCTTCAGCCCGGTTCGATGCACTAAGTGTCACCTGAAATGGTTAAGATAATAGGGTGAGTCGCGAGACTCAGTGTGGAACCCTCGTGCACCATCAGATTGGGCCTTAGCCCACAGATCAGAATATAAAATATAATATAGCAAGTAACATACATAACCCAACCCAATCCTAGGTTTCCATCCGCTACACACCACCCTTACCTGCCAAGCACACCATTGGGGATTTCTACAATCAACCCACACCGCTACACACCATCGATGGCAATCATGCTGCAGTTAGCTGCTCATCGTCAGAGTTGTGACAGAGTCACCAGGCTGAAATGGCATAAGCCACCAGAAACAGAGTTGTGACAGAGTCACCAGGCTGAAATAGCATAAGCCACCGAATAGATCACTTCCCCTTTCATCATTCACCCAACCCCAAGCATACAGAGAAATCGGCACACAAAGCGTATTACTGAAGAAGGATAGAAATCACTAACCTGATGATTAGCCTTTACTCTCCTCGAGTTTTCAATCATAATGTTGGGATTTCAGTATTTAACAGAGTATAGCAGATTTATACATATAAATTAGCAATCAATCTAATGGTGTGAAAGGTTACACACCTGATTAAAGTCGATACCCTTGCTAAACCGATCTACAACTCTGCTCGAAAACCCGAAAAGATATGGAAATAGGGCCTCTCCTATAATCAGCCATGGTTAGTGATACGGGCCGGCTCGGGATGAGTCGAAACGTATGCGGGTTGCCCAATCGTCTACGAGGAGGAATCAAGCCTTTGGAAAATAATTGGAAAATATGGATGCGTTTGCGGAAGTTTTAAGTGAATAAAAATAAGAAATGGTTCGGTTTGATGAAAAGAAATGAAAAATGGATAAATAGAATAAAAAAATAGATAAAGGATAATTTTGATGGGGGTGGATAAACGAACTTAAACAAGAAGCGATTCGACACTAAAGAGTGTCACCCCGGATTCTATAATGTTTAAGGTGGAAAGATGAAAATAGGTTGATGAACGCCACACCAAAGGGAATTTGGTGATAAGTTCAAACAAGTCGAAGACACTACAAGCAAGCTTGATAAGTCTAACGAAACTTGTACGAAAATGAAGAGGAGATGAACTCACTCAAATGAACAAAAGTTCATAAAATTTTCTTAAAGTCTGAATTGTGTCAAATGAGAATTACACAACCTTTTTATAGGCTGAACAAAGGCTAGCCAAATAGTCTTCTAATCTTGCCTCTTAACCCTTAAGTTTTTGAAAGGGCACCAGCAACCTTTAACCCTTAACCCTTGAGTTTTTGAAGAGGCACCTAACAACCTTTTAACCCTTAAGTTTTTGAAAAGACACTAGTAACCTTATCTCTTAACCCTTAGGTTTTCGAAAGGGCACCAGCAACCTTGTCCCTTCATGTTCACCAAAAGGCACCTGGTAACTTTGTCTCTTCATGTTCACCAAAAGCCACCTGACAACTTTGTCTCTTCATGTTCACCAAAAGGCATTGGGCTAGTTGAATGCCGAATGAAGCTGAACTAAGCTAACACTACTAAATCAGCTTGAAGAAAGGTGCGAATCAAGCTAATTGAGCATGAAGCTGGGAACCAGTTTAATGTAGAAAAGCCAAGATATGACCAAGATATGTTGGAGGAGGTAACAATTGTGGGGGAGCCAACTATAGTTGATTTTCCAACATCTTATAGAGCTAACTAATTATACAGATAATGGCTTGTCTCAGTTAGTATACTTTGTAAAACACTGGGAATATAAGCAAGCAAATGTCGTTCGTCTTCTTAGAGAAGAACTTGACAATCTAAGCAGGCAAAGGCAAGAATCTGAGCTCAAGAGGATTGAAGTTTGAATATTGAGTTGCTCCAGAAATTTAAAAATTGGTGGTGCCCCGAGTGTGCCTGTATCATCCCCTCCCTCTTCAAGACGATTCGTCCTCGAATCGACCCGTTGGTTGTTCGAACAAAACTCCTTGCTCGTCTTTCCTCGATCAAACGGGATGGATGATAATCGCAATACCTGAAAACAATAGCCTAGAGTTAGCAAAAGGTGATGCAAACAAACTCGTAATCTAGGCCTAATCAAATCAAGACAAATATGACACATGTGGATGGACAGAATTGAATTATCATGTAAACCAAGTAGTGCCTCGTCAAATGTTCGAAACAAATTCAAATGGATTTCAAAACAAGCATACAAACTAAATTGATTCCACAGGTCATGGTTGGCATGCGAGAGATGAATCAAATGGTAGACATAATTGTCACAAGCAGGTAATTGAAAAGGTTCACTATCATAGGCATCATGACGATTAAAAACAAAAATCTCTTTATCATTAATCAAGACAGATAGATCAGATTTGAATGAAACAAAATAGTCAAACTCATCATGATCTAAGTGCTTTACACAAATGAAATCATTAACATGATTGTTGTTATCATTCGAGGAGTATGAACAAGTTTCAAAGCCTTTAAATGCCTCACCTTGTTTATCTTCACGAGTAGGAAAATAAAGATCGGATTTACCTTGCTTGATCATCACAAATCTTCTCTCTTTGGAAATGTAATGTAAAACAAACCTTGTAACTCGATCAACTTGAAATGATGATGAAGCACACAGATAGCTCGTGCTTTTCAAAGGGTTATGTACACAAAAATGTAAAAGGTTAGTTTCAACAGTAGAGATGGACTTAAATTGGGAAACCAAATCATGTTTGAAGTTGGATTCAATTCCATAGGCAAAAATCGACCTTACGTTCTCGGAATGTAATAAAGATTTCACGTGTGGCCCAGCAATATGATCAAGGATCAAAACAAAATTGAAACCAAAATCATTAAATTTCATTGCCCCAATTAAAGTTTGAAAATCAAGCAAACTTAAATTAGATGTACAACATGCAAGTTGCTTGAAGTTTTCATAAAATGACTCAAAGTAATAAATGCCAGGTTTGAAAACACGAACTTGATCACGAATTCTAAGAGACAACATATATCGTTTAGATCTCAATGTCCACATCATGTTATTCAAGAAAATCGTCACCAAACAATTATGTGATTCCAATCTTACTTGATGAAACTTACATGCAAAGTTGACATAACAAGGTAAATCACTAAATGGAACGGGCTTTTTAAATGTCAACAAATTTTCACACAAATGCATCAAAGGAAACTTAGATATGCCAACACTCGAACATTTTTGCATCTCAATTTTCATTCGAATAGGTAGTTCAAAGCATGGAAATCTCGTACGAAATTTCAAAGATTTATCTTGAATGACACAATCACATGGATCAACTATTTCATGCGATAACCTATCATAAATGAACGATACAGACGTGTTTAAACAGAAAGGATTAACACATGAAGTCAAAGATTTCATGTCGTCAAAACTTTTAAGTGAAAAACTTTTATCACAAATATTCACAATTCGCAAAGGCTGAACCAATCCAAAAAAATCAACAGAATTTCCATTATAAGACATTTCATAGGAAATGCTTTTCATGGCATTTTTCGAAACAAGGGCATTAACTCTAAAAGATAGATAATGACTAACCAAATCAAAAGATGCAAGTCTTTCAGGAATAAAGTCATCAAAATCTTTATGGGCAACTTTGAAATCACACGGCCTTGATTCGATACACAAGGAATCCTTACCTTCTTTACCTTTCAACTCGGGAGGTTCAACTTCATTTTCAACTTTCCCCTTTTCGATCAAACAAAATCGTCGCTCGTCGGGAAGGTATTGAAGTTGAAGGTCATCGTGCGTTTTGTTGGGAACCTGAAAAGAAGTAACAGAAGAAGAACAAACTTTAAGAGTGTTAGTTGAAAAATCACTTTCCTTTTCTTGCTCATCTTGTTCTCGCGTTTCTTTTTCTTTTTCAACGCTCTCTTTATTCTCAATCTCGATTTTTTTTCTTTTTCTTCTTTTTCAATTTCTTTTTCATTTTCTTCTCTTTCAATTTCTTCTTTTTTTATTTTCTCGAGTTCGTTCCATATTCGCTCGTTTTCTCTCATGATCTTCTCTTGCCTTTCTTTTCTTTTTAGTTCTTTTTCTCTCTTTCTTTCATTACAACAAGAAGAGGATACAAAAGAATCAAAATGAGTAAAATTTTTTTCAAGAGAAGGGATAGCGTTCTCATAGGTATCTCGATAAGTTCTTCGAGAACGTTTCTTCAATAGAGACTTTGCTGAAGCAGAAGAGGAATAACTTGTTCCTTCTCGTTCGTCGCCTCGAAAGGATTCGAACTCGTATCTTTCTTCTCTCCGTTTCGAAAATCTTGACGAATATGAATCTTGACAAGGGTTTCTTTGCGAATAGTCCTTGGACGTGTATCGCCGTGATGAACTCGACTCTGCCCTCCGGCTTGATGAAATCTTTCGGTCGAGCAGGCTTTCTATTTCGCTCAATAAGTATTGGAAGTCACCGGCTGAGAATTTGTCCTGAGACATGTTTATTGCTGAAAAGAAATTGTTATAAAGAAAAAAAAAGTTAAAAATACCTTACTACAAAAACTCACAAGTCACTCACAAAGAAAATCACTCTTTACTCGTGCTTTCACTCGTATTAAGGCTTTTCTTTGATGAATACACTCGTGCCTTTTACCGCTCAATCTCGTCTCACAATTTTATAGTTCGTTTCGAAAAGACTAACCGTGGCTTGAGGTTCGGTTTCAAAGTGGGTAACAAGGGATTGATGTTGGGTATAGGGTAGGCTAAACAAAAGAAAAGTTTTTTTTTTTGTCTCGGGTAGGCTAAAATAAAAAAAATAGTGGCGTTGGGGTGAAATGATGTGAACCTGAATGATGGAAATTTTTTTTTAAGATCGGGGGTAGAAATATGAAAGTAAAGCAAAACTTACAAACTTCACACATCCTTTTTTTTTAACTTCGAATTTTTTTTTCAATTTTTTTTGTATCTTTCGTTTTTTTTTTGAACTTCAAATACAATATATGCTAAATACAATGAAAATAAAATACAACCTTTTTTTTTGAATTTTTTTAACACGATTTTTTTTAAATTTTTTTTCAACTTACGAACTTATTTCGGTGTTGTCGTGCCCCTCGTTTTGTAGCTCTGATACCAGATGATACGGGCCGGCTCGGGATGAGTCGAAACGTATGCGGGTTACCCAATCGTCTACGAGGAGGAATCAAGCCTTTGGAAAATAATTGGAAAATATGGATGCGTTTGCGGAAGTTTTAAGTGAATAAAAATAAGAAATGGTTCGGTTTGATGAAAAGAAATGAAAAATGGATAAATAGAATAAAAAAATAGATAAAGGATAATTTTGATGGGGGTGGATAAACGAACTTAAACAAGAAGCGATTCGACACTAAAGAGTGTCACCCCGGATTCTATAATGTTTAAGGTGGAAAGATGAAAATAGGTTGATGAACGCCACACCAAAGGGAATTTGGTGATAAGTTCAAATAAGTCGAAGACGCCACAAGCAAGCTTGATAAGTCTAACGAACTTGTACGAAAATGAAGAGGAGATGAACTCACTCAAATGAACAAAAGTTCATAAAATTTTCTTAAAGTCTGAATTATGTCAAATGAAAATTACACAGCCTTTTTATAGGCTGAACAAAGGCTAGCCAAATAGTCTTCTAATCTTGCCTCTTAACCCTTAAGTTTTTGAAAGGGCACCAGCAACCTTTAACCCTTAACCCTTGAGTTTTTGAAGAGGCACCTAACAACCTTTTAACCCCTAAGTTTTTGAAAAGACACTAGTAACCTTATCCCTTAACCCTTAGGTTTTCGAAAGGGCACCAGCAACCTTGTCCCTTCATGTTCACCAAAAGGCACCTGGTAACTTTGTCTCTTCATGTTCACCAAAAGCCACCTGACAACTTTGTCTCTTCATGTTCACCAAAAGGCATTGGGCTAGTTGAATGCCGAATGAAGCTGAACTAAGCTAACACGACTAAATCAGCTTGAAGAAAAGTGCGAATCAAGCTAATTGAGCATGAAGCTGGGAAGCAGTTTAATGTAGAAAAGCCAAGAGATGACCAAGATATGTTGGAGGGGGTAATAATTGTGGGGGAGCCAACTATAGTTGATTTTCCAACATCTTATAGAGCTAACTAATTATACAGATAATGGCTTGTCTCGGTTAGTATACTTTGTAAAACACTGGGAATATAAGCAAGCAAATGTCGTTCTTCTTCTTAGAGAAGAACTTGACAATCTAAGCAGGCAAAGGCAAGAATCTGAGCTCAAGAGGATTGAAGTTTGAATATTGAGTTGCTCCAGAAATTTAAAAATTGGTGGTGCCCAGGGTGTGCCTGTATCAGTTAGTGTTATACCCGATTTTACACATTAAAAACAATAGATTTCCTTACCTTGAAATCCCGAAAGTACCACGATTCGAGTATTACTGAACTTATGACTTAGAGATCTACGCGATTGACTCCTCTTCAGATCCCAGAATGCCGAAAATAAGAGAGAAATAAGAGATTAGTTTCTAAGTAGCCATTTGGCTAGGGTCTTTGAAAAGCCGAAAAAAAATTAAAATCCTAAAATTGACACTTACCTATTGTTTCCTTCAAAATTCGGCACAAGCAGACTCCCCAGAGTGATTTCGACAATCACAAGAGACGAGATCTCACAATTTCAGCTTTTATGAAAATCCCGGAAAAGATGAACTAATGTGGTTTCGGTTAAAAAGAAAAGTGAAAAGAAAGAAAGAGGGGCTTGAAGATTCGGTTAAAGTGTCTTGAAAGAGATGAGAAAGAATCTATCAGAAGATTTGGCCAACTGAAGGAAAAGAGAATAGAGGAAGAATGGAGTAGAAATTTCGGCAGAGAAAAGAGAAAAGATGAGAGCTTTAGCAGTAAATTTCGGCATCCCCCTTTATATAGAAAACCGATTCCTCCCCTTAGCAGAGATTGATTTTCGGCCAACACTCCAACATATGATAGCTCCTATCCTTTTCCCTTATCTTAATCTGTTATCTCCTCAAAAATAGCCTTAATTATCACCAACTCCTCTATCCATTATCTGCTTATTATCCTCATAATTTAAACATAATAAAATTCCTAAAAATTAGCCTTGTGTCGTCCCCTCCTAGTCCCCTTTTAAGTGCCGAAATTTGGCCCTTTAACTTGGGCTTCAAGCAACGAAAATTTCGGCCCTTCTCAAGCACTGGTGACGCCACTTATAGCTCCCCCTTACTATGCCCCTAGTTGCTGGGCCACAAGCCCAATATGTCAATTAAACTACTAAAACTTTAATTTAAGCCCCTAGAGTGTCTAAACAAAATATTTAATCAAAGCCTCAGCCCAAACCTGAGCCCCATTTGCACCTCAAATCCTTAAATTGATATTTTAAGCATACACTACACAAAATGCACAAGCCCATAAATTCAGGATGTTACAGTTCTACCCCCCTTAAAGAAAATTTCGTCCTCGAAATTTCCAACTAACTATTAATCGTATTACCTAAGTCTCACCACTATGCTTTCACTGCGCACACTAATTCTAAAGCCAAAAGAAACATTTAGTATACTATGGTAGAATATGCACCGGTATTCGCATCTAGAGCGTCCTAATTCTCTTGGCGACATGCTGCATAGACCAAAGCTAGCTGCCTTGCCTCAGCATAACTGCACCCCTACGACCATGTCCTGTGCCATTGCCACCATTAACTTGACCACGGCCCCTTGGTACTGGCTGACCACCTCTCATAACCTGATCAGAACCACGTCTAATGGGCTGTGCCTGATCCTTCTATGGACAGCCCTTAATCATATGCTCCATGGATCCACACCTGAAACATCCACCGGTTCTTCTTCTACACTCCCCGGAATGTGCTTTCCCGTACCAATTACATGATCAATTTTGATTCCCAGCCGCAGATGTTGGGGCACGAGCTGGCCCATCAGACCTAGGCCTCTTCAAAGAATTTCCAGATGATCCTGATGGCCCAAAACTTCTCTCATTCTTACCTCGATCCTTATCCCTTTCTTGTCTTTCGGTCCGCTTAACCTCCTCAGCTATCTTAACTTTCTCAACCAGGATAGCAAAATATCTCTCTCTCTCTGCGATGCTATCAAAACCCTTAACTCATTCCGCAATCCATCCTCGAACCGAACACAACGCTCATTTTCGGTTGCTACCATTCCCCGAGCGTAGTGGCTCAAGCGCAGAAACTCCGCCTCATATTCAGCCACAGATTTACTTCCCTGCACTAAGTTCAGAAATGCCTTCCTCTGTGCATCCACATAGCTGGCCCCAACATACTTTCCCTGGAATGACTCCTTAAAGAAGTCCCAGTCAATCCGATCTGCGGCAGTACCCTCCTTCACCGTGAGCCACCATTGATAAGCCTCGTCTCGAAGAAGAGACACGACCCCTTTCAACTTTTCCTCTACCGTGAAATCTAAGTCATCCATTATGCGCTCAGTCGCTTTCATCCAATACTCAGCTGTGTTAGGGGCTACGCCAGAAACTCCCCTAAACACTTCTGCCCCATTGGCCCTAAGCCGCTACGGCACAAATTTTCGGACTCCTATGCCCATGCCTATTCCAGCAACCCTCTCTAAAACCCTCAACATTGCTTGAGATACCGCATCATCTCCGGCAGTCTGATCCTGAAATTCTTCCTCCGCAGCTGGAGGATCCGACATTTCGTTCCCTGACCCGTGGCCAGACCCTACTGGCTCAGACAAGGTAATCCTACTCCTACCGCGTCCACGCGGTGGACGTCCTCTTCCCTTTGTACTCATTCTTCCAATCGATGTTTATCTGGTTAAGAGTTTTATGAATCATTAGTTCTCTTCCACTGTTTAATCACGAAGAGTCTTATGAATAGCTTTAAGAGTAGTTATTTCGAATTTGCATTCTCCATTCAGTCTCAAGTTCGTATCCTCTAATTCTAAGAAACACGTACATTCAATCATCGACATACAAATAACATCCATGAACTTACGTTCATCCCAGAAAAGTGGTGTTATTGTTTCACTACCCAGGGGTATTTTCGTAATTTTATCCTACAGGGGTATTTTTGTAATTTTTCCAAAATAGGGTTCCTTGGTGATTTTGTGAAATAAGGGTATTTTGGTAATTTTGCAATATAAGGGTATTTCGGTAATTTTAAAGTCCGGGGGTATTTTGGGAATTTTACAATTCAGGGTCATTTTGGTCATTTTGCAAAACAAGGGTAATTTGGTAACTTTACAAATTAGGGTTATTCTTTGTTGTTGTTTTTTTTTTAAAACAAGGGTACTTTTGGTAAATCTAGTTTCATAGTGTGGGTTACTCTTGCAAACATGAGATTTTTCGGGTAAAGTTTTCAAAACATGGTTGATTGGAATTTTTTTTTTTTTGTAAATCAAAGGTATTTTGAAATATTTTTTTCAAAATTCTGGGATTTTTTTTAAAATAGAGTGGCTGGTCCCTTTTGGGTTTTAATTATAAGGTTTAGCCCATCAACAAATCCTCGTAGCTAGGGTGAATAGTCACTACGCACCAGGTAAGATTCTAGTGAAGAGGAGGTGAGTCACCAGGACAGCTTAAATACCAAGCTCTCCCTGAACCCACTCCTAGAGATGCGTATGTCTATTGCCACACCATAACTCGGCTAAGGTGAACAGTCACTACGCACCAGGTAAGATTCCAGCGAAGAGGACGTGAGTCACTAGGACTGCTTAAATACCAGGCTCTTCCGGATCCAATCCTAGACATGCATATGCCTGTTGCCACACCCAAGCCTTGCGACTTATTTACGGGTTTGTTTAGTGAAGTTAATTCTTATGAAATTTAAGAAGTGGTTTAAGCTAGGCCTAGAGTCCATCAAGTTCTAATCTAATTAATCTACGTCCCAATAAGCCCATCAAGCCCACATATATTTCACACAATGGTTTAAAATACTTACCTGGCGGACTTGGGCTGGAGACGCAGGTGCCATGCCGAGCTAACAGACCTGTTATCATTTAAAAAACATGAATGTTTCAAAAGCCTATTTTTAGAAAACGTTTTGAGCCCAAAACCCCCAGAGCCAAGTTTTGAACCGGGCTCTGATACCAATTTGTAACACCCCAAACCCGGCCCAAACACTACAACCGGATCTGGTATGTCACTAAGGAAGTTTCGTGAAAGATGTCGCAATTTCGGGAAATATTTTTCTTGTATTTAGTCTTCTGTTCGGGAAAACTTAATAACTTGATAAGTTTAAATAAGATATAAATTTAATTTGTTGATTTATGAATAAAAACCAAAATCTTAATACATGCCTTAGTTTAATTAAAGTTTAAGTGTCAGTAATAAAAGCCCAAAATAAAAGCCCAAAACAAAGTGCAATAGCCTAGTGGCCCATGGCCTTATTACAACGAAACCTAAAACCCACTTGAGATAAATTTCTTAAAAATAAATAAATAAATAAAGTGAAGTCTTTTTGCTGAATCCTCAATACTCTGTCGCATGGCCACCTTGCTCTCCTCTCCAGCCCGGTCCGATGCACTAAGTGTCACCTGAAATGGTTAAGATAATAGGGTGAGTCGTGAGACTCAGTGTGCAACCCTCGTACACCATCAGATTGGGCCTTAGCCCACAAATCAGAATATAAAACATAATATAGCAAGTAACATACATAACCCAACCCAATCCTAGGTTTCCATCCGCTACACACCACCCTTACCTGCCAAGCACACCATTGGGGATTTCTACAACCAACCCACACTGCTACACACCATCGATGGCAGTCATGCTGCAGTTAGTTGCTCATCGTCAGAGTTGTGACAGAGTCACCAGGCTGAAATAGCATAAGCCACCAGAAACAGAGTTGTGACAGAGTCACCAGGCTGAAATGGCATAAGCCACCAGAACAGATCACTTCCCCTTTCATCATTCACCCAACCCCAAGCATACAGAGAAATCGACATACAAAGCATATTACTGAAGAAGGACAGAAATCACTAACCTGATGATTAGCCTTTACTCTCCTCGGGTTTTCAATCATAATGCCGGGATTTCGGTATTTAACAGAGTATAGCAGATTTATACATATAAATTAGCAATCAATCTAATGGGGTGAAAGGTTACACACCTGATTAAAGTCGATACTCTTGCTAAACCGATCTACAACTTTGCTCGAAAAGCCGAAAAGATATAGAAATAGTGCCTCTCTTATAATCGGCCATGGTTAGTGTTCTACCCGATTTTACACATTAAAAACAATAGATTTCCTTACCTTGAAATCCCGAAAGTACCACGATTCGAGTATTACTGAACTTATGACTTAGAGATCTACGCGATTGACTCCTCTTCAGATCCGAGAATACCGAAAATAAGAGAGAAATAAGAGATTAGTTTCTAAGTAGCCATTTGGCTAGGGTCTTTGAAAAGCCAAAAAAAAAATTAAAATCGCAAAATCGACACTTACCTATTGTTTCCTTCAAAATTCGGCACAAGCGGACTCCCCAGAGTGATTTCGGTAATCACAAGAGACGAGATCTCACGATTTCAGCTTTTATGAAAATCCCGGAAAAGATGAACTAATGTAGTTTCGGCTAAAAAGAAAAGTGAAAAGAAAGCAAAGAGGGGCTTGAAGATTCGGTTAAAGTGTCCTGAAAGAGATGAGAAACAATCTGTTAGAAGATTCGGCCAACTGAAGGAAAAGAGAAGAGAGGAAGAATGGAGTAGTAATTTCAGCAGAGAAAAGAGAAAAGATGAGAGCTTTAGCAGTAAATTTCGGCATACCCCCTTTATATAGAAAACCGATTCCTCCCCTTAGCAGAGATTGATTTTCAGCCAAAATTCCAACATATGATAGCTCCTATCATTTTCCCTTATCCTAATCTGTTATCTCCTCAAAAATAGCCTTAATTATCACCAACTCCTCTATCCATTATCTGCTTATTATCCTCATAATTTAAACATAATAAAATTCCTAAAAATTAGCCTTGTGCCGTCCCCTCCTAGTCCCCTTTTAAGTGTCGAAATTTGGCCCTTTAACTTGGGCTTCAAGCAACAAAAAATTGGGCCCTTCTCAAGCACTGGTGACGCCACTTATAGCTCCCCCTTACTGTGCCCCTAGTTGCTGGCCATAAGCCCAATATGTCAATTAAACTACTAAAACTTTAATTTAAGCCTCTAGAGTGTCCAAACAAAATTTTTAATCAAAGCCTTAGCCCAAACCTGAGCCCCATTTGCACCTCAAATCCTTAAATTGATATTTTAAGCATACACTACACAAAATGCACAAGCCCATAAATTCAGGATGTTACAGTTCTACCCCCTTAAAGAAAATTTCATCCTCGAAATTTCCAACTAACTATTAATCGTACTACCTAAGTCTCACCACTATGCTTTCACTGCGCACTCTAATTCTAAAGCCAAAAGAAACACTTAGTATACTATGGTAGAATACGCACCGGTATTCGCATCTAGAGCGTCCTCGTTCTCTTGGCGACGTGCTGCATAGACCAAAGCTAGCTGCCTCACCTCAGCATAACCTGCACCCCCACGACCATGTCCTGTGCCATTTCCACCATTGACTTGACCACGACCCCTTGGTACTGGCTGACCACCTCTCATAACCTGATCAGAACCACGTCCAGCGGGCTGTGCCTGATCCTTCTGTGGACAGCCCTTAATCATATGCTCCGTGGATCCACACCTGAAACATCCACCGGTTCTTCTTCTACACTCCCTGGAATGTGCTTTCCCGCACCAATTACATGATCGATTCTGATTCCCAGCCGCAAATGTTGGGGCACGAGCTGGCCCATCAGACCTAGGCCTCTTCAAAGAATTTCCAGATGATCCTGATGGCCCAAAACTTCTCTCATTCTTACCCCGATCCTCATCCCTTTCTTGTCTTTCGGTCCGCTTCACCTCCTCAGCTATCTTAACTTTCTGAACCAGGACATCAAAATCTCTCTCTCTCTGCGATGCTATCAAAACCCTTAACTCATTCCGCAATCCATCCTCGAACCGAACACAACGCTCATTTTCGGTTGCTACCATTCCCCGAGCGTAGCGGCTCAAGCACAGAAACTCCGCCTCATATTGAGCCACAGATTTACTTCCCTGCACTAAGTTCAGAAATGCCTTCCTCTGTGCATCCACATAGCTGGCCCTAACATACTTTCCCTGGAATGACTCCTTAAAGAAGTCTCAGACAAGGTAATCCTACTCCTACCGCGTCCACGCGGCGGACGTCCTCTTCCCTTTGTACTCATTCTTCCGATCGATGTTTATCTGGTTAAGAGTTTTATGAATCATTAGTTCTCTTCCACTGTTTAATCACGAAGAGTCTTATGAATAGCTTTAAGAGTAGTTCTTTCGAATTTGCATTCTCCATTCAGTCTCAAGTTCGTATCCTCTAATTCTAAGAAACACGTACATTCAATCATCGACATACAAATAACATCCATGAACTTACGTTCATCCCAGAAAAGTGGTGTTGTTGTTTCACTACCCAGGGGTATTTTCGTAATTTTATCCTATAGAGGTATTTTCGTAATTTTTCCAAAATAGGGTTCCTTGGTGATTTTGTGAAATAAGGGTATTTTGGTAATTTTGCAATCCGGGGGTATTTCGGTAATTTTGAAGTCCAGGGGGTATTTCGATAATTTTGAAGTCCGGGGGTATTTTGGGAATTTTACAATTCAGGGTCATTTTGGTCACTTTGCAAAACAAGGGTAATTTGGTAACTTTACAAATCAGGGTTATTCTGTTAACAGGGGTACTTTTGGTAAATCTAGTTTCATAGTCTGGGTTACTCTTGCAAACATGAGATTTTTCGGGTAAAGTTTTTAAAACATGGTTGATTGGAATTTTTTTTTTTTTTGTAAATCAAAGGTATTTTGAAAATTTCTTTTCAAAATTTGGGGATTTTTTTTAAAATAGGGTGGCCGGTCCCTTTCGGGTTTTAATTATAAGGTTTAGCCCATCAACAAATCCTCGTAGCTAGGGTGAATAGTCACTACGCACCAGGTAAGATTCTAGTGAAGAGGAGGTGAGTCACCAGGACAGCTTAAATACCAAGCTCTCCCTGGATCCACTCCTAGACATGCGTATGTCTATTGCCACACCATAACTCGGCTAAGGTGAATAGTCCCTACGCACCAGGTAAGATTCCAGCGAAGAGGAGGTGAGTCACTAGGACTGCTTAAATACCAGGCTCTTCCGGATCCAATCCTAGACATGTGTATGCCTGTTGCCACACCTAAGCCTTGCGACTTATTTACGAGTTTGTTTAGTGAAGTTAAGTCTTATGAAATTTAAGAAGTGGTTTAAGCTAGGCCTAGAGTCCATTAAGTTCTAATCTAATTAATCTACGTCCCAATAAGCCCATCAAGCCCACATATATTTCACACAATGGTTTAGAATACTTACCTGGCGGACTTGGGTCGGAGACGTAGGTGCCATGCCGAGCTAACAGACCTGTTATCATTTAAAAAAAATGCATGTTTCAAAAGCCCATTTTTAGAAAACGTTTTGGGCCCAAAAACCCCCAGAGCCGAGTTTTGAACCGGTCTCTGATACCAATTTGTAACACCCCAAACCCGGTCCAAACACTACAACCGGATCTGGTATGTCACTAAGGAAGTTTCGTGAAAGATGTCGCAATTTCGGGAAATATTTTTCTTGTATTTAGTCTTCTGTTCGGGAAAACTTAATAACTTTATAAGTTTTAATAAGATATAAATTTAATTTGTTGATTTATGAATAAAAACCAAAATCTTAATACATGCCTTAGTTTAATTAAAGTTTAAGTGTCAGTAATAAAAGACCAAAATAACAGCCCAAAACAAAGTGCAATAGTCTAGTGGCCCATGGCCTTATTACAACGAAACCTAAAACCCACTTGAGATAAATTTCTTAAAAATAAATAAATAAATAAAGTGAAGTCTTTTTGTTGAATCCTCAATGCTCTGTCGCATGGCCACCTTGCTCTCCTCTCCAGCCCGGTCCGATGCACTAAGTGTCACCTGAAATGGTTAAGATAATAGGGCGAGTCGCGAGACTCAGTGTGGAACCCTCGTGCACCATCAGATTGGGCCTTAGCCCACAGATCAGAATATAAAACATAATATAGCAAGTAACATACATAACCCAACCCAATCCTAGGTTTCCATCCGCTACACACCACCCTTACCTGCTAAACACACCATTGGGGATTTCTACAATCAACCCACACCGCTACACACCATTGATGGCAGTCATGCTGCAGTTAGCTGCTCATCGTCAGAGTTGTGACAGAGTCACCAGGCTGAAATGGCATAAGCCACCAGAACAGATCACTTCCCCTTTCATCATTCACCCAACCCCAAGCATACAGAGAAATCGGCATACAAAGCATATTACTGAAGAAGGACAGAAATCACTAGCCTGATGATTAGCCTTTACTCTCCTCAGGTTTTCAATCATAATGCCGGGATTTCGGTATTTAACAGGGTATAGCAGATTTATACATATAAATTAGCAATCAATCTAATGGTGTGAAAGGTTACACACCTGATTAAAGTCGATACCCTTGCTAAACCGATCTACAACTTTGCTCGAAAAGCCGAAAAGATATGGAAATAGGGCCTCTCCTATAATCAGCCATGGTTAGTGTTCTACCCGATTTTACACATTAAAAACAATAGATTTCCTTACCTTGAAATCCCGAAAGTACCACGATTCTAGTATTACTGAACTTATGACTTAGAGATCTATGCGATTGACTCCTCTTCATATCCCAGAATGCCGAAAATAAGAGAGAAATAAGAGATTAGTTTCTAAGTAGCCATTCGGCTAGGGTCTTTGAAAAGCCAAAAAAATATTGAAATCCCGAAATCGACACTTACCTATTGTTTCCTTCAAAATTTGGCACAAGCAGACTCCCTAGAGTGATTTCGGTAATCACAAGAGACGAGATCTCACGATTTTGACTTTTATGAAAATCCCGAAAAAGATGAACTAATGTGGTTTCGGCTAAAAAGAAAAGTGAAAAGAAAGCAAAGAGGGGCTTGAAGATTCGGTTAAAGTGTCTTCAAAGAGATGAGAAAGAATCTGTCAGAAGATTCGGCCAACTGAAGGAAAAGAGAAGAGAGGAAGAATGGAATAGAAATTTCGGCAGAGAAAAAAGAAAAGATGAGAACTTTAGTAGTAAATTTCGGCATCCCCCCTTTATATAGAAAACCGATTCCTCCCCTTAGCAGAGATTGAATTTCGGCCAACACTCCAACATATGATAGCTCCTATCCTTTTCCCTTATCTTAATCTGTTATCTCCTCAAAATAGCCTTAATTATCACCAACTCCTCTATCCATTATCTGCTTATTATCCTTATAATTTAGACATAATAAAATTCCTAAAAATTAGCCTTGTGTCGTCCCCTCCTAGTCCCCTTTTAAGTGCCGAAATTTGGCCCTTTAAATTGGGCTTCAAGCAACGAAAAATTAGGCCCTTCTCAAGCACTGGTGACGCCACTTATAGCTCCCCCTTACTGTGCCTCTAGTTGCTGGGCCACAAGCCCAATATGTCAATTAAACTACTAAAACTTTAATTTAAGCGCCTAGAGTGTCTAAACAAAATATTTAATCAAAGCCTCAGCCCAAACCTGAGCCCCATTTGCACCTCAAATCCTTAAATTGATATTTTATGCATACACTACACAAAATGCACAAGCCTATAAATTCAGGATGTTACAATGGCTCACCTTACCATTTATGAAATTACAAAGGTATCTATGGGATTTCATGTTGAAGTTATGAGATGTTTATTAGTATGCTGAATGGGTTCATGTAGTGCAAGCTATAGGGGTGCAAAGAGCTTGGCAAACAGCCCCATTCTTGTCCACATGGGTAGGTACACGGATGTGTGTCTAGGCCGTGTGTGACATACGATCGAGCCATGGGCGTGTGTCTAGACCGTGTGAAGTCTGCAGCTTGAAATATGAATTTGAATTGTCACACGGTTGAAGCACACGGGCGTGCTCAGGCCGTATGGAAATAGTCAGAGGCTACCACGGACCAGCCATATGGGCGTGTGTCCAGGTCGTGTGACTCAAATCAGGGTCGCCACAGGGTTCGAACATGGGCGTGTGACTAGGCTTCAAGAGCGTGTATGTGAAGTCAATATTCACCACGGTTGTGGAGCATGGGCATGTGTGTCTACACACGGGCGTGTCTCTTTTACACGGGCGTATGGTCCCTGTAAAAAAATTTGCAAAGGTTGAAAAAGTTTCGGTATAGTCCCGAGAGTCTTCGTGTGTATGAGTGAGGTCTCGTAAGTCGAGAATGAGGTTGTTAAAGGCAACTAGAGAGAGTAGTCATGATGGGTCTAAGTGGCGATTATGAGGACTTTATTAAGGTAACACCTTAAGCCTGGTTTCAGAGTTTAACATGGGTAAGGGGTGTTACATTTATTGGTATCAGAGCTACGGTTTAGTCGGTTCTAAGACTACCGTAGAGTGTGTAAGAGTCTAGCTATACATGCCATAAGCATATAATGATAGTGTGGTGGTTTTTGATGATTTTAAATTTGTTCTATGTAGCATATGAATCCCGATTAACCGGCTGCTGATGACGTAGCTAGTAATGCATCGGCTCCTGCTCAAGGGACTGCGCCTGTGCAGAGTGAACCCGAGACTAGGGGTCAAGGAGAAGAGGCTCGGGAAGCCTTTCTCCAAATGATGAGTAACTGGTACACTGAGTATGTACGAGCAAACCCCAATGCTCAACCTCCTCCACCTCTTCCTATACCTCAGCCAGTTCCTGTGGCTCCTCAAGGTATACAAATGGTGAGGACAACTAAGCCACCGGTAGACAAAATCTGGAAGCATGGGGCTGAGGATTTTCAAGCTAATATAGATGATGACCCTGAGCGAGCAGAGTTCTGGCTGGAGAACTCAATGAGGGTTTTTGATGAACTCTCCTATACGCTTGAGAAGAGCTTGAAATGCGTTGTATCTTTACTGAGGGACTCGACATACCAATGGTGGAAAACATTGACATTCGTGGTCTCTAAAGAGAGGGTAACGTGGGACTTCTTCTTGAGTTAAAGCAAGGAAAAATGACTGTGGCGGAATATGAGCGCGAATTTGATAGGCTCAGCAAGTATGCACAAGAATGTGTATCCACGGAAGCTATCTTATGCAAGAGATTTGAAGATGGGTTGAATGAAGATGTCAGACTCTTAGTCGGGATTTTAGAGCTAAAAGAATTTGTAGTATTGGTGGATAGGGCTAGTAAGGCCGAAGAATTGAATAAGGAAAAGAAGAAAGCCCTGAGTGAGGCTTGGGATGCTAGGAAGAGGCTAATGAGTAAATGATATCAAACACAATTGAAGAGGTCCAGGGAAGTGAGCCCTCGGATGACTACATTAGTCGGGTATTCGCAAAGAGAGCGAGGCAACACGTATTCGGGTTCAAGAGTTCAGACCACCTCAATGGCAAGTGTGGGCAACCCAAAGTCCAAACCAGAGTGCCCAAGTTGTGGCAAATATCAAACTGGGAGTGTTGGGGAAGCAATCGAAATTGCTATAAGTGTGGATCCCCCGACCATCTTATCTGAAACTGTCCTGAAAGGGATGACAATGAGAGGAAGCAAGAGATAAGACCAAGCAGTGCATCCTTTAGAGGTAGGCCACAAAAGAACCCGGGAGGTGAGACTAGTGGAAGAGGTGTATCACGAGACACTACTGTGAGGTCAGAGGGTCGGGCACTAGTAAGAACTTATGCTATTAGCGCTCGAGAAGAGGCGTCATCACCGGATGTAATAACGGGTACATTTTCTCTCTATGACACCTCTGTTATTGTTTTAATTGACCCGGGATCAACTATTCTTATATTTGTATGAGATTGGCATCTAGTTTGAATATGACTGTTGAGTCTACTAAATTTGTTGTAAAAGTGTCAAACCCACTAGGTCAACAGGCATTAGTTGACAAGGTGTGTAGGAACTATTCTTTAATAATTAGGGGTCATTGTTTCCCGGCAAACTTTGTGTTGTTGTCGTTTGAAGAATTTGATTTGATTCTTGGTATGGATTGGTTTCCTACCCATAGTGTTTTAGTGAATTGTGGTAGTAAATGTATTGAATTGAAATGTGAAAATGGGAATGTTATTTGGGTTGAATCAGGTGAGTCAGATTGTTTATCGGTGATGATTTCTTCCATGATAGCTGAGAAATATTTAAGAAAAGGGTACGGATCTTATCTCGCTTTCGTACTAAACACTCAAGAGTCTGAAGTGAACATCGAAACAGTACCGGTTGTATGTGAGTATCCAGATGTATTTCTGAAAGAGCTGCTCGGATTACCCCCAGTTAGAGAGGTCGAGTTTGGAATTGAGTTAATTATGGGAACAACACCCATTTCGGTTGCTCCGTATAGGATTGCCCCACTAGAGTTGAAAGAACTAAAAGTTCAGTTGCAAGAGTTGACGGATAAGGGTTTTGCAAGACCTAGTTATTCACTGTGGGGTGCCCTAGTACTCTTTGTAAAGAAGAAAGATAGGTCGATGAGATTATGCATAGACTACAGACAACTCAACAAAGTAACTGTGAAGAACAAGTATCCTTTACCAAGGATAGATGATCTATTTGATCAACTAAAATGAGCTACAGTGCTCTCCAAGATTGACTTGAGGTCCGGTTATTACCAGTTGAGGGTTAAGAAACAAGATGTGCCAAAAACAGCATTCAGGATGAGGTATGGCCCTTATGAGTTTCTGGTCATGCCGTTAGGTTTAACGAATGCCCCTACAGTTTTTATGGGCTTAATGAACTGTGTCTTCCGATCGTATTTGGACAAGTTCGTGGTTGTCTTTATTGATGACATATTGGTTTACTCTTGAGATGAGAGTGATCATGCAGAGCATCTGAGGATTGTCTTACAGATTTTGAGAGACAACCAGTTATATGCTAAATTTAGTAAGAGCGAGTTTTGGCTTCGAGAGGTTGGATTCTTAGGACACATTGTGTCGGGTGAGGGTATTAGAGTTGATCTGGGAAAGGTCTCAACTATTGTGGGGTGGAAACCACCGAGGAACGTGTCAGAAGTCAAAAGCTTTTTGAGTTTAGCGGGATACTATAGGTGGTTCGTGAAGGGATTCTCTATGCCAACAGAGTTTCGAAAGATTGAAAACGTTGTTGACAGAGGCACCAGTTTTGGTACAACCTGAGTCGGGAAAGAGTTTGTGGTCTATAGTGATGCGTCGTTAAATGGTCTCTATCGTGTGTTGATGCAAGAGGGTAAGGTAGTCGCTTACGTCTCGAGGCAGCTAAAACCACATGAGAAGAATTATCCGACTCATGACCTGGAGTTGGCTGCAATTTTTTTCGCGTTAAAGATCTGGCGACATTACTTATATGGTGAGAAGTGTCGAATCTTCACGGATCATAAGAGTTTGAAGTACTTGATGAATCAAAAGGAGTTAAATTTACGACAACGACGGTGGCTTGAATTATTGAAGGACTATGAGCTAGTGATCGATTATCACCCGGGGAAAGCGAATGTAGTTGCGGATGCATTAAGTAGAAAATCCTTGTATGCTTTGAGAGCTATGAGCACGAGTTTGTCATTGTCTGATGATGGTACTATACTGGCCGAGTTGAGAGCTAGACCACTATTTGTTCAACGAATATGGAAGGCTCAAAGGAATGATAGCAAAATACTAGCTAAAAGAGCTAAGTGTTGACGCTATCCGTAGCCAACACCACTGCTATCTGCCTAAGGTATTGTTCAGAAGCTGGTCCACAACCAAGTGGCCAATCTTGAACGGCAGATATTGCTCGTTTCTTAAACTTAGGGATTCTCTCCTTTGCCTGATCCATATTTAATTCCATCACAAGTCCTTGAACTACTATCACAATATATGATCGTTAATCCTCATCATAAAGTTAAGATCTTGTATACAATGAACGAATCTAGTAAAAATCTAGGGAAAATCTCCGTACCTTAAAATCCCAAAATTGGAGAATAACGATTTTCGACTTTTAGATCTAGATGACCAAGTTTCCTTCAAATCCTGGAATGCCACCCAACATAGAGCCATTAAACTATTAGCTTTTCGGCTTTTGCCTTTCAAGAATCGAAATAGAACACAAGATCTAACAAAAATCAACACTTACCTTAGTACAAGGAATTCAGCTAGCACTTGGAGAGAAGATTCGGCAATGTCAAAGAAAAGATTTAAATGCCGGAAGAATAGAACTAATTCTCAAATAGGATGAATAAAGAAAAACTATGGAGATTTTGACTTTTTAGAGAAATCGGCTCAAGGGGAAAAAGAATGGAGAAAAGGTTTCGGCTTTTGAAGAAATTGAAGAAGAGAAATTGGAGAGGGAGAGACTAAGGAATTCGGCACAAAGAAGGAAGAGGAAATTAGGGTTTAAATGCCAGAATCAATGAGATATCCCTCCTATTTATAGAAATTTCGGCACCTACTGCTAAAAACCGAAAACACCCTTTCTGGTAATTAAAAGTCAAGCTAATAAAAAGGGAAAATTTGGCACCCCTTATCCATGAAGTAGCTGAATTCTTTACTCCTCTAAGTGGTGGATTTTCGGCCATCACCTTCCTTGATAGCTCCTATCTTTTCTCCTTTTTATCTTCTATATTATCAACTATAATATCTACATTATCCCATTCACATAAATCCTCCTATTTTTGAGCCTTGTTGCCATCCATTCCACCTAACCCTAATGCCAAAAATTAGCTAACTTAAACTAAAATAATTGGGCTCCATGAAACTTAAATTTGGGCCCCTTACTCCCTTGTGTGGCGTCACCTCTTAATATTGGGCCACAAGCCCACTTTGGTATTTTAAACACAGATACTACCTTTTAAACCCTATAATGCCCAAACAGATAATTTTAATCAAGGCCTCTACCTAAGCCTGAGCCCAATTTGGACCCCTAACACTTAGATTAACACATTAAACATATCCACCCATTAAACGCATAGGCCCAAAAATTTAGGATGTTACAGTTCTACCGCCCTTAAAAAAATTTCGTCCTCGAAATTTTCAACTAACTATTAATCGTACTACCCAAGTCTCACCACTATGCTTTCGCTGCGCACTCTAATAATATATAAACATTGCACGCATACGGTTTCTATACCCAAAAATATAGCATCTACAAAACATACCCGACTTAATGGTGATTGAACAATCCCGAGCCTTATGCTCATCAGACCCGCATCTTAAACACGTTCCTTACTTCCTCCAACATTCACCCGGATGACGCCTTCTGCAATATTTGCAAACCCGAAAGTTTGGATGTACCTTAACATGCTTCACAGAACGAGACTGCAACCCTAGAAAACTACGATCTCTTTTTTTCTTACAGTCCACGCACCCAAACCAAAGTGTTTCACCGATTTCTTTAACCTCTTCAGTACCTCCCTAACTAGCTGAGTCAGCACATCAGTCCTAATACTTCCACAGCCTCGGTCGCGGCCTTTTCTTCCTCTTCTAGCGCTCATCGTTGATTCTCTAAATTAGAAATTTTATGAACTATTAATTTCTTTCACTGATTAACCACGAACAATCTTATGGAAAGTAGTTTTAAGAGTGGCTCTTTCGAATTCGAACCTATCTACAGTTTTAGTCTCAAGTTTATCTCCTAATTCTAGAAACCACATACATTCATCGCATAAGGGTTTTTTTTTTCATCATTTCTCTACCCGGGGGTATTTCCGTAGTTTTGTCCTACAGGGTATTTTCCAAAATAAAGTATCTTGGTGATTTTCTTTGAATTAGAAGTACTTTGGGTACATTTTTTTTTCTTTTTATAAAGCAAGGGTCTTTTGGAAAACAAGTTTTTTTTTTTCGAAGTAGAGATATTTTGATGTTGTTGTTGTTTTGTTCCCTTTTTTTTTATAAACAGGGATACCGTGAAAGGTCTTTTTTTTCTTTTGCAAACCGGGTTCTTTTGTAAATCTATTTTCGAGTAAATTTGCAGAACTTAGGTATTTTATAAAATCACGGTTGTTTGGAAATTTTCACAAACCAGGGATATTTTGAAAATTTTGCCAACCAAAGTGTTTCGGTAATTTTCACAAATTTTGGTAGTTTTACAATTCTGGGGTATTCTGGAAATTTTCACAAATCAAGTGTATTTTGAAAATTTTACAAAACTTGGGGGTATTTTAGTTGTGAAATAGGGTGGCTGGTCCCTTTCGGGTTTTAATTATAGATTTTGGCTCGTCAACAAATCCTCGTGGCTAAGGTGAACAGTCACTAAGCACCAGGTAGGATTCCAGAAAAGAGGAGGTGAGTCACTAGGACTGCTTAAGTACCAAGCTCTTCCTGAATCCAATCCTAGACATGCGTATGCCTGTTGCCACACCCTAACCCAGCGATTTGTTCACGGGTTTGTTTGGATAGATTAAGTCTTATGAATTTAAGGAGTTGTTTAAACTAACCCTAAAGTCCATCAATGCCTAACATACTATTCTACGTCCATCAAGCCCATCAAACCCAACATATACATCACATCAAGAGTTAGAATACTTACCTGCGTGGATCGGGTGCCGGTAGACTCGAAGGCCATATCTTCTTCCGGAAATTTTTTTTTTACAAATTCACATCAACTTTACAAAACATTACTAGGCCTATTTCACAGCCCGAGTTTTGAACTGGGCTCTGATACCAAATTTTAACACCCCAAACCCGGCCCAAACATCACGACCAGATCTGGTATGCTACGGATTAATAGTTGAAAACTTTTCATTGAAGGGATTTGAAATCTCGGTTTGTTTAAGTAGGTATTCGTTAAATAAGTGTTATTTGTAGAAAATCTCTGAAGTTTTTCTTTTTAAAAATGACTTGCTTGAAAATTTCATTTTTATTTCTTCTTATAAATAAGCCTTAGAACCTAAGTTTATAATGAATGAAGACATTAACAAATATAAATTGATAACCTATGCTATGGGCCTTATTACATAAACATTCCCAAAATTAAATTTTAAAGAAAAACTGAAATAATCTATAGAAATAAAAACTTGATGGCCCCTTGAGTCCGCCTCGACTCCCATGTCCACGATTTACTGCTCATTTGAAAAGTTAGGAAACTAAAGGGTGAGTCACCAAGACTCAGTGTGCAAATCCCAAAACCACATAAAAAGCGTGAGGCCCACAAACACATTATGAGCCTTGGCCCATACATAATGGCAACAAAATATTTACATGCATCAATGCCCAACCCAAACCTAATAGTCCATCCTCTACACACCAGCCCGTACCAGCCAACACACCTTGGGGATTTCTACAATCAACCCACCAACCGCTACACACCATATCGACAGTCATGCTGCCTATTCCTATCAATCAGGAATAAATTTAACATGGCTTAGCCACTGATCACTATGTGACCTCATAATATAACGTGGCTCAGCCACCGATCACTATTGTGACCTAATTTTACAATTCGTGGTTTAACCACCGATCACCAAGTGACCTATTAACATGCTCTTCCCCTTCATCATATTAACCCATCCCATGCATACATTCATGCAAAATTAAGCAATATACTACTTAAGAGATTTCAGTCTTTCACATACATCGATACACATAGAGAAGTTTCTATGGCACATACCTGGCATCCTTTGCCTACCCTTTCTGGGTAACCCGTCTGTTCATCCAGCCTATTTTTCGGCTTTTAACCATCACATATATATACATACAGATTATTAGTGTGTTTAGAGATCTACACACGACTGTTCATACAGCCTCATTTTCCGGCTTTTCAGCCCCTAACAGGTATAATACAAAATAAAACTTATGTGATAAGGATCTACACACCTGATTACCATTAGAACGAGACCCTCTAAGTTGACACTATCCGTAGCCAACACCACTGCTATCTGCCTAAGGTGTTGTTCAGAAGCCGGTCCACAACCAAGTGGCCAACCTCGAACGGTAGATACCGCTCGTTTCTTAAACTTAGGGATTCTCTCCTTTGCCTGATCCATATTTAATTCCATCACAAGTCCTTGTCAGAACTACTATCACAATATATTATCGTTAATCCTCATCACAAAGTTAAGATCTTGTATACAATGAACGAATCTAGTAAAAATCTAGGGAAAATCTCCTTACCTTAAAATCCCGAAATTAGAGACTAACGATTTTCTGCTTTTAGATCTAGACGACCAAGTTTCCTTCAAATCCCGGAATGCCGCCCAACATAGAACAATTATACTATTAGCTTTTCGGCTTTTGCCTTTCAAGAACCGAAATAGAACACGAGATCTAACAGAAGTCGACACTTACCTTAGTACAAGGAATTCGGCTAGCACTTGGAGAGAAGATTCGGCAATGTCAAAGAAAAGATTTAAATGCCGGAAGAATAAAACTAATTCTCAAATAGGATGAATAAAGAAAAACTATGGAGATTTCAGCTTTTTAGAGAAATCGGCTCAATAGGAAAAAGAATGGAGAAAAGGTTTCGGCTTTTGAAGAAACTGAAGAAGAGAAATTGGAGAGGGAGAGACTAAGGAATTCCGCACAAAGACTGAAGAGGAAATTAGGGTTTAAATGCTAGAATCAATGAGATATCCCTCCTATTATTAGAAATTTCGGCACCTACTGCTAAAAACCAAAAACGCCCTTTCTGATAATTAAAAGTCAAGCTAATCAAAAGGGAAAATTCGGCACCCCTTATCCATGAAGTAGCCGAATTCTTTACTCCTCTAAGTGGTGGATTTTCGGCCATCACCTTCCTTGATAGCTCCTATCTTTTCTCCTTTTTATCTTCTATATTATCAACTATAATATCTATATTATCCCATTCACATAAATCCTCCTATTTTTGAGCCTTGTTGCCATCCACTCCACCTAACCCTAATGCCAAAAATTAGCTAACTTAAATTAAAATAATTGGGCTCCATGAAACTTAAATTTGGGCCCCTTACTCCCTTGTGTGGCGTCACCTCCTAATATTGGGCCACAAGCCCACTTTGGTATTTTAACCACAGATACTACCTTTTAAACCCTATAATGCCCAAACAGATAATTTTAATCAAGGCCTCTACCTAAGCCTGAGCCCAATTTGGACCCCTAACACTTAGATTAATACATTAAACATATCCACCCATTAAATGCATAAGCCCAAAAATTCAGGATGTTACATAAAATTTCAATTTAACATTCAAACTTGCATCATTAAATGCTTATTAAACATATGAACTTACCTCGATACCAAAACGGCCATTTTACCAACTTTCCCGATTTTCAATTTTCCTCCCATTCTAGGTCCAAATCTCATTTTTCGGGGTCTAAAACATCACATTTCACTTATTTAATTAATGTATTATTCAAAACAGTCCTTAACTTAGCTTTTACAAAATTACAATTTTGCCCCTAAACTTGTACATATTTACAGTTTTGTCCCAATACTCGAAAATTAAACTTCAGCCCTTATTCTTATGTTTTATAACATGCTGGTCATTTTTCTCTTCTATGGCAACATCAAATTCTCACTCTAACATGTACTTATGAACATTAGGTATTTTTACCGATTATGTCGTTTTACTAGTTTTCACGTAAAATCGCTTAGTAAAAGTTGTTTAACATTATTTCAGCCTTCATATTCTATCATAAAACATCAAAATAAACACATTTCACCTTTGGGTATTTTTCCAAATATGAACCCTAGGTTAAATTATTGCTAGAATAAGCTAAATCAAGTTATCGGGACTCCAAAAACGTAAAGAACATTAAAAAACGGGGCTTGGAATCACTTACTATGGAGCTTGGAAGCTTGAAACAAACCCTAGCTATGGAGAACCCTTGTAATTTCGTCCTAATGAAGAATATGGACATATTTGGCATTTAAATTTTGTTTTTAATTTATTTAATTCACTAAATTACCAAAATGCCCCTTAAAAAAATCTTTTGAAACATACCCATCCATGTCCATTTTTGTCCACCAACTTAACCAATGGTCTAATTATCATTTAAGGACCTCCAATTTAAAATTTCATAACAATTGGACACCTCTAACATGTAGAACTCAACTTTTGCACTTTTTACAATTTAGTCCTTTTGACTAAATTGAGTGCCCAAACGTCAAAATTTTCGAATGAGATTTTCATGAAATCATTTCGTGAAATTGTAAACCATAAAAATAAAAATAAAATAAATTTCTCAACATCGGATTTGTGGTCCCGAAACCACTATTCCGTTTAGGCCTTATTTCGGGATGTTACAGCATTTCTATCCTTCTAGTTCTTCTCAGCGGCCCATAAAATGGGCCATATTTGATAGACCTCCACAGGTAGAGCCAGCTCCTAAAGTTGAATCAGTTGTTAGAGCTGAGCAGGTTATGATATGTAGGTACTGTAATAGACACCATCCAAGCGAGTGTTGGAGGAGGACTTGGGCTTGCTTTAGGTGTAGGACAGTGGGGCATAAGATCAATGAGTGTCCTCTATGGTTAAGCCTAAACAGGCTCTAGTTCAAGGTCAAATTCTACCTTCAAGGGTTGGTCAGTAGCCTGCTAGAGGTCGGGGTCAGATACAATGGGGTAATGGTAAAGGTCGTGGTCTGAGAGCATCAGACAGAGGTGCAAGTCAGGCTTAGGCTATGCAGCCAGCCTTGGTTTATGCGACGAGGTGTCGTAAGGATAGAGATGCTATGAATGTGATTGTAGGTACGTTTTTTATCCATACTGTAACACCCTTAACCCGTATTCATCGCCAGATTAGGGTTTCAGGGCATTACCGCACATAGCACAAGTCACAACAAATATTTACTGCTCATATAGTCAAAACTAAATGCGTTATGAGTAATGCATTATCATAGTATACTTAAACAATCTCATGCATATCTTAAATCCATTAGCCAAATTCTCATATAAACATTTTTCATCAAATAACAAAGTTTACTATTCATGTGGTCATTTAAAATTCATTAATCGAACATGCACATGCTTATTATTAATATACTAAAGCAAGTTATCAAATACCAAAACTAGACATACATATGATTTTGTATAGAATTTTTTTGCTTGACCGAATTCAAGATATACTACTTGCACACACATCCAAGCATGACATAGATCATATTATCTAGAAGAACATAATCGAACCAAAAATACCAAATATGTCTTCCATAGTCTGAAACACCTAAATTTGAACTTAATATACATACACATATATAAACCATATTCAAATATGTCAATCCAAATACTTAACTTATAAAACTTTAAATGATACCTCATATCAAAATATATACTTATACTTGTGCATATAATGTACTCTCATCACAACCATACTTATAATCTAAGCATGACAAACACATAATACAATTAAGAACATTAAAGCATTAGTCCATTCGGCATAAAAATCAAGCCATTTTCACATGGCTTATATTTACATCTTCAAAACATTATCTGAGTAATTAACTAGCCTATACATGCCTTAAGTTCAAAACCCAAGCTTTAAAAGTACCAAAATAAGTTGATAGTGTGGATGACTTTGAAGACGATCCCCGAGCTCGTAGCTAACAACCGAAACCTATAAAATAGAATAACAGAACACACAAAGTAAGCTATCTTAGCTTAGTAAGTCTTAAGCAAATATAATAAATCAATTGAGCATTCAAATAATTTAATCCAATCACTTTATGACATTGATGTAATAACATAGCACCAATAAACAATTATAGCCGAATGCTGATATACTTGCTTGACATAACATTTATATCTTAACAATCTCAAAATATCTTCGTCATGCCTTAAAAATACAAACTTATCAATTACATATAATTTGTTATGTTTCCGTATACAACCGATTAAATAAATACTAAATACATATCAACCATTTATAACCGAATATACATATATAATAATATCCATTAAACTTCACATGTATACAATTATATAATATCTATATAATATCATTTTATCCACATCTATAAGGCCGAATATACAAAAGCACATTGTTAATTCACTAGTTCAATATACATTACATGTATATTTACCCATTTGGCCGAATTTAAATGACACATCCATGTTCACATCTAAAGTCAACTTTCAATATATCATACTCATCATTTATAAGGCCGAATACCTTAATAGAATTTTACAAATATACCTCAATTGTAACATACCAGTAGTATCAATCGTAATATACTAACTTACCTTATCTTGTACAACCAATAGGCTTTTATGTACCTGAACAATTAGCTCATTTATTGTATTCAAAATTCCACATCATTAATAATCCATTGAAGCATATACTTATAAATAATCACCGGCATAAAGCTTGCTAGGCATAAAGCCTGAAACACACACACCGGCACTAAGCCTGCTAGACCCGAGGTCTGATATTCAATCACCGGTAATAAGCTTGCTTGGCATAAAGCCCGATTAAGTTCACCAGCCCAAGGCTTGCTAGGCTCAAAGCTTGAATCATGATACTTTTAATCTGTCTCACACAATTCGTTCCATATATCGACTCACTTATACACATTCCGAACTCATTGTACGAACATTCAAATAACATATATCAATCGAATAATTTAAACAAGTCAAACTTATACTTACCACATTCGGCTAATTCAATAATATAGCTACAAAATTTCCAAAAATCAGCATATACTAGGTTACGTACATAATTTCTCGATGTTTTATTGCTTAAAGACTTACCTCGGATATCGACGGACGACGAAAATCGGCTATTCGACTATTTTCGTTTTTCCCCGATCCAAATCTGTTTTCTTTGGTTCTTGATCTAAACATGTTCAAATAAAGCTCATTCAAATATATTTACATTTAACTTAATCCAAAAACACATAAATGGGCAAATTACCATTTTGCCCTATTATTTCACACTTTTTACAATTTAGTCCTATTTGCACAAAACACAAAATACACAAAATTTGAATAAACACCTTAAGGGCCGAATATTCCTAGTCTTCATACAAGTCCATGCATTTCATTTATTTCATATTTTAGTCCCTCAAAAATTTATTTTTTCAATTTAGTCCAACATACTCAATTTCATCAAAAATTCAAAGACAAAACTTGTTAATCTAACACATATTTATCATAATTCATCCTCAAACCACATAAACATCAAACTATCATCAATGGCTCAACTCAAAATATTCATCAAACTCAAAAATTAAAGCATGGGTCTTGTACATTTCATAGCAACGATATCAAAAACATAAAAATTATCAAAAACCGAACAAAAACTAACCTTTAATCAAGCTTGAAGTTGGCCGAACCTAGCTAAGTTTTAGTTCTTTTCTTTTCCTTCACTTTTGGCAAAGAAAGATGAATAAATGAATGATGTTTCTCTTTCATATCATGTTTTATTATAATAAGTTTAATATAATGTTTAATAATTAATAATAACATTTATAATATAATTTCACATCATATAATCACTTAAACTTACACATGCCGTCCACTATAACTTAAAATGGGCTAATTATCCTTTAAGGACCTCACATTAAAAAGCCACTATCAAATAAGCACTTTACACTTTAATTAGTAACTTTTATACTTTATGCGATTAAGTCCTTTTTGTTTAATTAAGCATACAAACAATCAATTTTTTATACGAAACTCCCACACATACTAATTCACATATAATTAACACAGAAAATAATATTTAAAAATTTTTTAGACTCGGATTCGTTGTCCCGAAACCACTATTCCGATTAGGGTCAAAACCAGACTGTTACACATACTTTGCTTTATTTTGCTTTACTGATCGTGGTTCTATACATTCCTATGTATCTAGTAGTGTAGTGGGAAATTTGGGGATTGTAACAGAATGCACTAGTTGTGAAATTTCTGTGATTAGTCCTCTGGGTCAATCTATTCGAGTTAGTAAGGTATATAGGAGGTGTCCGCTTGAGGTTTAGAGGTATGTTTTCTCTAGTAATTTGATGGAGTTGTCGTTTGGGGAATTCGACCTAATTTTGGGAATTAGTTGGTTGGTGGAGCATCGGGTAGGGTTGGACTGTGAGACAAAAAAGTGACCTTCAAGGTTGGTAAGGATGAGGAGGTTGTGTTAGTTGGGGAGCTTCAATATTTTTTATCCAATGTGACCTCCTCTTTAGTACCTAAAAAGCTAATCCGTAAAGGTTGTGAAGCATATTTGGCATGTGTGCATAACATGAGTAGTGTGAGTTCGGTTGTGGAGGAAATTCGCACAGTGAAGGATATTCTGAACTTTTTTTAAGAAGTTACTGGGATTACCTCTGGATAGAGAGGTCGAGTTTGGGATTGATTTACTACTAGGTACTACTCCGGTGTCCGTCACTCAATATCGAATGGTGCCAAAGGAGTTAAAGGAACTTAAGTTGCAACTTCATGAATTTCTGGATAGAGGATTTATTCAATCTAGTGTGCCTCCATGGAGAGCACTAGTTATTTTTGTGAAGAAAAAAGATGGATAAATGGGAATGTGTGTGGATTATCGTCAGTTAAACAAATTGATGATAAAGAATAAATACCCATTTTCGAGGATCGATGATCTATTTGATTAGTTTCATGGGGCTTTTGTGTTTTCAAAATTTGATCTTCATTTTGGGTATCATCAGTTGAAAGTTAAAGAGGCCGGTGTACATAACTGTTTCCAAGACTCGTTATGGTCATTATGAGTTCTTTGCTATGCCTTTCGAATTGACTAATGCTCCAGCAGCATTTATGGGTCTTAAGGATCGAGTTTTTCAGCCATATTTGGATCAATTCATCATTGTATTTATCGACGACAATTTGGTTTATTCTAAGACCGAGGAGGAGCATGACAAGCATCTTCGTACGATTCTTCAGATTCTTCGGGAAAAAGAACTGTATGTTAAACTAAGTAAATGTGAGTTCTGGTTGGGTGAGGTTATGTTTTTTGGGCATGTGGTTTCTGCCGAGGGTATTCGAGTGGATCCTAAGAAGATAGAGGCTATTTTGGATTAGAAGCAGCCTCAAACTGTGACTGAGCTTCGGACTTTTCTGAGTTTGGCAGGATATTATCGAAGGTTTGTGGAGGGGTTTTCTTTGATATTAACACATTTGATTAAGCTACTACGCAAGAATTTTCCATTTGTTTGGGCTGTTGAGCAGCAAGCGAGGTTTGAGAAGCTCAAGTTGGTTTTGACCCATGCACCAATTTTGTTTCAACCTGAGCGCGAGAAAGAGTTCATGATTTATAGTGATGCTTCATATACTGGTCTGGGGTGTTTGTTGATGTAAGAAGGTAAAGTTGTTGCTTATGCATCTAAACAACTTAAGAAGCACGAGGGTAATTATCCAACTCATGACCTTGAACTTGTTGTGGTTGTTTTTGAACTAAAGATTTGGAGGCATTACTTATATGGTGAGAGATGTATCATTTACACTGATCATCAGAGTCTGAAGTACCTCCTCACTCAGAAGGAGATGAATATTAGGCAGCATCGTTGGATCGAGTTGCTTAAGGATTATGATTGTTCGATTGAGTATCATCCTGGTAAGGCTAATGTGGTGGCCGATGCTTTTATTTGGATATCTATGTCTAATTTGAGGGCGATGTTTACTCGCTTAAGTTTGTTCGATGATCGTTGAATTCTGGCTGAGTTACAAGTTAAGCCATCTTGGTTAAATGAGATTAAGAGTAAACAACTTTTGGATGAGTATATGATTATCAGGTTCAGCAGTTAGATGATGGTAAGACTTTGGAATTTGGGTATAATGATGATGGGATTCTATGTTTTGGGGGTTGTATCTGTGTGCCTAAGGATGAGGATTTCAGACAATCTATTTTGTGATAAGGGATGTGTGCCTACGGTCGTTTCTGATAGACAAAAGTCTTATGTGAATCGTAAGAGGAGAGAGATTGAGTATGAAGTAAAAGATCAGGTTTTTCTTAAGGTGTTTCCTTGGAAAAAGATTCCCATGTTTGGTCATAAGGGCAAGTTAAGCCCTCCATTTATTGGGTTGTATCAGGTTTTGAGGCATATAGGACCAGTTGTGATACGATCTGCCTCGGGGCTGAGTCGAGTCGTATGTGAGATGCCCGGTCTTCTACGAAGAAGTATCGTTTGATTTGTTTAAAAAAAATAGTTGGATTTAAGTAAATGGCAGCAACTTAGGTTGGAGAAAATAGATGGATGAATGGAATGATTGTTGAAAGAAAGAACCCTTAATAGAAGATTAAGGACCCGAATCTTATATGTTTCAAAGGAATGGTTGAGTTGGATAAAATCGAGACCCGCTATCTGGCAAGATAGGAACCAACGGTATCAGATTGAACGCCACAACCGATTGGATGATAAGTTCGAAAAAAGGTCAGATTGACGCCACTAGTTACTAGATAAGTCAATTTGAACCTTGAACAATAACGAGAGTGGATAACTCACAATAAGAAAATTTCATTAAGGATCAAAAGTCCCTCCAAAATGGCTGGTTACACATATTTATAGGGATAGAAAAACTAGCTGAAAAGTCACATCTTAATATGCTAATTAAAATTGAATTTAAACTCAAGACTCTCGATATTCTTATAACAAATTACTCCATGCTTGAATTCACTTTAATTCAGCTTTGATTGAACATCCTTGAATGCTTAAAATGTCTCTTGAGTTGTCTTTTGGCTAGTTGAAAAGTCATCAGCAACTAAATGGTTTTTGAATGCTTGTTTTCATCTTTAAATGAGCCAAAAATATGCTGGTAGGTGAAGAGGTTGCTGCCGATTTTAAGAGGAGTTAAAATACTCCTTAAAACTCCTTTAATTGATGTATTAAACATCCCTTGTAACAGCCACTTCATTTGTAACAAAAAATCAACTAAAAAGTCACTTCAATTAATTTATAATAGCCTTGAAATGTAACGGTTGTGAGCTGAAAAGACACCTTCAATAAACACAATAAAATGAGATTATTAAACACAATTAAACACTAATCAAACTCAAACACATTAAACACTTGACTTTAATAAATGAACTAAAAGTTAAGACATCAATTAATGCAGAAACTACTTTAATTATAGAAGCAGAATTAAACAAACTTAAACTCATGCTCCATTAAATTATCCTAGTAACTAGATTAAATAAGCCTCTTATTAAACACAACTTATTTATTTAAAACTAAACACATTTATTTTAAGCTAACTAAATAAACTAACTAAATTATTTCAGCAAATTAGAATGCATGGAAATTAAATAATTTCAAATCAAGCTCAACAAGCTTGCGCCAAACCGAGTTGAGCTCCAATGAGCTGAGCCAAACAAAAATTATCTCGATAATAAACTGAATTGAGTTGGACGGAGCTCAAGGTGCTGGAAATGAACTAGGATCAGCTTGCCAACAGTGCAATACTCGGCTGGGTAAGCTTGGCCAAAGTAGTTCGTGGGGCAGGTTCGTATCAAGTTTCTTATCAGCTTTAGTTACCTCCAGAGTTGGGTCACATCCATGATGTCTTTCAAGTGTATATGTTGAGATGTTATTGATCTGATCCATTGCATGTGGTTTCAATGGAGGAGGTTGAGTTGAAGCCATATTTGTCTTTTGTGGAGGAGCCGATACAGATTTCGGATCATGAGATTAAAGTCTTGAGAAGAAATATCATTCCTCTGGATAAAGTACTTTGGCAAATCTTGGGTCCAAGGAAGCCACTTAGGAGCCTAAGGACTTGATACGTCAGCAGTACCCTTATCTTTTCGAGTTAGGTAAATTTTGAGGCCAAAATTTCTTTTAGGAGGGGAGAGTTGTAATGCCCCGAATTTCTTGGAAATAATTTACTTTAGTGTAGTGGTTAAGTTCTTGGAAAGTATGCTTTGGGTCCCAAGTTCGATTCCTTTGTTTTGGGATTCTGTTAGTTTTGGCTTTAAGTTAAGCTTGAGCCCTAGGGTTTAAATTAATTTCTTTGTGGAGTTATGAAAATGATGAGCCTAGGTTCAATGATTAAGCTTTATCATATGGATTATTTTTGTTGTTTGTTATTTGTTGGAAGTTAAGTTCTTTTTAAATTGTAAAAGCTAGATGGTTAGATTATTATAGGATATTTTATCTTCTTTTTTTAATTTAATTCTTTAAGTTATCAAAATAAAGCCAAATCCCTAAATTTTCTCCTAGCTTCAACCGTTCAACTACTCTTCCTGCATGTTCCACTTTCTTGTCTAATTTTCCAAGTTTGCAAACTTTTCTCTTTTTTTTTTGGCTTTTGATTCGGTTATATAGCTCTTCTTTCTTGCTTGGCCTTTTTTTATGTTCTTTTTCTTTATTTTCTTTCTTTGGGGTTTACTTATTACGTCAATAAGCTGCTATTGGATCTGTGTGGGTTGTGTTAAAGGAATTGTTCACGTAAGTTCATGATTTATTTTACTGTTATTGTTTGATTCTACTCGATTTTGCTAAGTGGAACTTTAACAATTAGATTCTCTTTATGTTTTAATTAGTATGCGATTGACTTTCTTTTAGGCGAAAGGGGTAGAAATCAATGTCCTCCGGAGGTGTAACCGTTGCGATTATTTGTTGATTTCTAAAGAGTAAGTATTTGACATTAGTATATGATCTGAGATTTCAGTTTAAAAATTCATTCTTAGATGGGTTTTATTGTGATGAATGAGTATGATTTGATAAACGATTGTAGGTTTTGTGAGTTTCAGGAGTGTGGTTAATCGTATTTTCAATCAGGTGTGTGAAAATAACCCTTAAACTCGATAGAAACTTGACAAATCGTGAAACATGGTCTATTTTTGAAGCTGCCAACTTCCACACTACTGTGTGTCAAGTAATGTGGTAGATCGTGTTTGGCACACGGCCGTCTAAAACTTTGCAGATCGTGTGGCCAGGCCGTGTCTAGCACACGGCCGTGTGAAACACTGTAGATCATGTGTGGTCAAGCTGTGTGTGGCACACGACCGTTTGAAAATGTGCAGACCGTGTCGGTAAACCATGTGGAGCACATAGGCTAGGTTTTTGGGCCGTGTGGGCCACACAATCGTGTAGTTCTTTTTACTCAATTTTAGGGCCCGATTAGGGGTTGTTTAGGGACTCAAAATTTGAACCCGTAGGCATCATATGGGGCTGGAAAGGCCTAAGTTTCAGTACATAAAAGTATTTAGATAAGCTTAGGAGGTATGTTAAGTAAGAAATGTTACCCTTAAATTGCGTGCTATGTTATGATTTGTAGGAAATATGTAGTATGTATGCCATATGATTTATGATATATGTAAGTATGATATATGATTATGGTTTATTTGTGTTTTGGGGTGGGTTATGATATGATGGAGGAAGTGCTATTGGCAGCTAGACTGCAAATTTGTGTATGGCAACTCAACTGCAAATATATGAGTAGCACACCGCTACAAATTGGTGTGATTGGATGGATGGACTCTTGTAGTCCTATATTGTGTGATTGGCTGGATGAGGATGATGTGTAGCGGATAGGGGTAGGACATGATATGGTATGATAAAATATGCTATGTTATGATTCGATATAACATGATATGCTAAGATTCAATATGATATGATACGTTAAGATATGATTTGTATAAATTCTTATATGATATGAAACTATATGAGACATTTTGATACATATGTATGTTTGTACTGAAATTATGAGCCAAATCACACACTGCACTTTAAGCTCACGCCTTTGTTTCTTTGTTTCAAGTGATCCTCTGACTTAGGACAGGATGGCGACTCTGGAGCTCGGGTTTCACATTTTATTTTGGTTTAGTACTATGGATTTCACTGGTTTTTGTTGTTATTATGGACATTCTGGACTTTTTCTTAGGTTTAGTTTATTTTTGGATATTTTATGATTTGTTTAGATCTTTAGGACCTTTCTGGTTTTTATTACGCAAAAGTCTTTTCTTTTTTAATGGTGTTTAACTTAAGATAACTAAAAGAAAAAGAGAATCACGATTTTTCAAACGATACGCGGTACAGTTTTCTGTTGTAAGTCTAACTGAAATTTTCAAAGTGATTTATCTCACAAATGTACCAATGAGTTGGTTTTGATTTTAGTAAAATGATGTAAGTTGTGCTTTCAGAATATTGCTATGCTTTCAAAAAGTTATTCTAATTACTTTTCTTTCTACTGAAATGGGTTTTTAATAAAATTAAACGTTTGTTTCTTTTGCTTAAACGATATAACCTCCATAATCCGACTGTAACATCTAGGCTGGGTATGGGGTGTTAGATCTCATATAACTTATCATAGTCTAGCTTGGTTATCAGTCTAATCATGTTTTATAGTGATTAATTTTGATTATAGTTATTCAGATCTTTTTTTTGTTATTGCAATTTATCTGTACCTCTAACTTCAAAAAGAAATTTGCATATATTAATTGAAGTATATATTATGTTTAGCATATGATTATATTATAATATAATTCAATTTATAATTTAATTTAATAATAATTAAAATATTTTATAATTAATTAAATTTTTAATTGAAAATTATTGAATATAAATATTAGAGATAAAAATTAATAAAAAATAACTAATCAAGGGTAAAATTATTCTTTTATTTAAAATTTATTTAATAAATAAACTATAAACAAGTAAGTATTTTTAATCAAGCATAAGGTGGTTTCAATACTTTTCCGTATATAGTATAATATGAGATAATAAAGGTTGAGATCCAAAAGATTATACAGCCCTAATGGCCCAAGATATTAACAAACGATGGATAGCTACAAACTAGAGACTAATTATACCCTTCAACCTTTCAACTTTATCATCGAAGGGATATTGAAGTTTACACATCGATGCATTCTTAGTTCATCCTTGTTTGCAGGTCCAATCTATGCTCGTGATTCAACATCCAGCTCTCAGAATCTTTCACCATCTCTAGAAGACACAAACATCACTCACATTTTCCATGAAGCTTTTGTTTGGTGATGGCAATCAAATTGGATATGCGTACAGTACACCTCAATTGCAAATAGTTTCAGGGTGCGACGAAGTTTTGGTTCTGGCCTTAAATAGACAAGGGGGAAAGCCCATTTTATCATTATTTCACTTCAATCATCTCAAGTGGGCTCTTCTAATCCCATCCCATAAACATATAGTAGGTCCAGTTAATTAGTATTCATAGATATCGGTTAAAAATTAGGGTATTATACCCAATGTTACTAAAGTATTAGTAAGTTTATATTTTATAATTCAATTTTAAAAAGTTACAAAATGGTCATTAACTATTCGAAAGTTAAGTCACTAAGTTGTTAAAATTATTGTTGTAAGGCCTTCTCTGTTCGCAACACATACACCAATAAAAAGTTTTCCTTCCTTTTTTCTTCTACAGTTCAGCTTTTCTTTTATGAAACAACTTTGACCATCACAAATTTATAAATCAAAATCTAAATAACTTTCTTCTTCAATCTCCGACACTAATCATCAGATCAACTTAGATCTAAGATATATTTTTCTACTCATAAATGGGTACTGATCCACCATACAAATTATCGAATCATCACTTGGAGTTCGCTAGTTGAGCTTACAAAAACTTAACAACTCAATTACTTAAATAAAAACATTTGAACAATTCTATGATCATTTTGTAACTTTTTGAAATTAAGTGACAAAATATAAGACTGATTTACCTAAAAAGGCCCATTTTCAAAAGAAATTAAAGAAACGGGCCAAATTAAACAATATTTACGGAAAAGGGCCATCTTTGGAAGAACGAGCCTACGTGGCCGCGTTTAAGGGGGAAATTTCCAGCAAAGCGCGCCATTGAGGAGTGCTTTGTGCCACGTCAGCAAATCGCGCCTACGTGGACGCATTTTGATGACATGGCACAAAGCGCTCCCCTAGTGGTGCGCTTTGCTGGCACCAACAACTATTTTTTTTGAATTTTTTTTTTACCGTTGGGGGGTCCAACGGTCAAAAAGAAAAACTATAAACCCCCTTTTTTTTATATTTCACACACAATTTCTTCAAAAATTATCCAAAAATCTCTACAACTTCTCCCTAAAGCTCTCAAATTTCTTATTAAATTTCTCAATGCTCTTTATAATTAGTTATTTACTTTATTTTTTTAAAATTACTATTTTTTTATAATTTAAAAAATATTTGATCGTGTTAGCAATGGCCGGGAAATTAATCAGTATCAATCATAAACATATCTCCGTCGAACAAATGAAAATGGTAACGGTTTATTTTAAATTTTGGTTATTATTTAATATTTTTTTCATTTATGTAATTTTAATTTTTGAATATTATTGAATATTTTGTTCATTTATGTAAGTTTAATTAATTTGTATTTTATAATTTTTTATAACAGTGTATAGATCAGGTATTACAATGTTATATTCGTAACATGTTTGGTCGGCCATCACCGTTGATAAAAAATTACTTGAGGGAAACGGGTTTTTAGCACATGGCCACTATATGTCAGGGGTTCAAGTTGGATTTGAAACTCATCAGCGCGTTAATAGAGAGGTGGAGACCGGAGACGCACGCATTCCATATTCCATGCGGAGAGTGTACTATAACTTTGGAGGACGTCCAGTTACAATTAGGATTGCCGGCGGATGCGGCCGCAGTCACCGAGTCCGTTCAATGTGCAGATTGGGGAGCCATATGCTACGATCTTTTAGGTGCGATTCCGGATAATGTTTTAAGAGGTCGGATCGAGATAGGTTGGTTACGAGACACATTCCCAGAGCTGGGGAATGATTCAACTGAATTAGAAAGAATACGATATGCTCGGGCATACATCCTTCAGATGATTTGAGGTTATCTGATGTCGGACTTGTCACGAAACCTCGTACATCTGAGGTGGCTGCTGAAACTCGTTGACTTTAGAGCAACTGGCGAACTTAATAGGGGTCTGTCGTGTTGGCAACATTGTACTGGGAGATGTGCGGGGCGATGCAACCAAATAAAGCCAAAATTGGAGGTTGTCCATCACTACTACAATCATGGGCTCGGTTTCAGTTTCCATTTTTACGTCCTTGAGTGAACCACCCATATACATTCCCACTCATACTGAGGTAACATTTTTATTTGATTTTACAATTATTCCATACATTTAAAATAAAATTGTATGCTGAAAATTTATTTAATTAGATGGAACCATCCGGCGAGTTATATTGGAATACCTACTACCCTTGAACATATACGGCTTCTATTAGACCAACGGTCAGAAGTGCAAGTAAGTATTAAATAATATATATACATAAAATAGTCATTTCATATTTAGTACTTTGTATTTAGTATTATGTATATAACTAATACTTTTATCCCGTTTATATAGTTTCAATGGATGCCATACGATGATCCGGCAATACGGGCAGTAATTCCGAAAGAATTCTTTCAAAATCCAAACATTTGGCACGTTAAGGTCCTATTGGTCATCTATGCTATTGTTCAGATGCACTAGATGGAAAGAGTGTTGCGACAATTTGGATTCCGACAACCGATTCCTGAGGAACTTGAGGTGCTCGATGAACAACACAAAATCAACTTACGGCTAACGAATACGAATTGGATGGTATATTGGTCGAAATATATCAAAATTTGGGAAAATCGATATGATCATATACCTGACTGCGAACCGATCATCGTCCTAGAGTTAGCGTGTACCTCGGATTACATGCCATGGTTTAGGATCCATGGCAAGCCATATTTGCTGTCGAAAGAGTAGAGGCGTCGACAAATTCGTGTGGAAAGGGAACGACGGGGCCCTTTAAATCCAAGGAGACGGGATGATTGCACAAGCCCATCAACAGCGGAGACACAATCACCAGGCCCATCAACAGTGGCCACACAATCATCGGTCCCATCAATAGCGCCCACATAATCACCAAGCGCAATGCCTCAATCAACGACACCCACATCACAGCCCTTTCAGCTTATGCCAAGTGCGTATCCTAGCCCTTATATGTATCCTAACCCTTATATGTTTCCTTTTCCCAGTCCTATGGCAGGTTGGAATGCATGACTCAGTGGATCTCCTTTCCCGATGACTCCGACTACTCAACCGATGATATATAAGCCATCGTCGCTGGAGCGATCGCACGAGGCACCGTCGGCGAGCTCATCTCATTACCATTCCCCATCGCCTTATGAGATTCAAACACCTCCGCCGTGGGTGATGCAAACACCTCCACATTCTTTATTCTTCCAAGGTGGGTCATCCTCCCAACACCCATAACTGGAGCAACAACAACCCCCGACGGAGCAACCACAACCCCCACCGGAGCAACCATGGAGGAATCCAGCGCGTAATCGTCATCCACCCCATGTGGCACTGATTCCGACCAGCATATACATTGATTTTTTTAATATATTTGTAGATGCTATTTCTATATTGTTTCATTTAATAAAAAAGAAGTTGTTTTTAATATTTTAATTGTAAATTAATTTTATATTTTTAATAAAATATAAGTTCTTTTGAATAAGGCGGAATAGAAATAATGCAACATTGTTCCATTATAGCAATTATCAACTATTTTGGTTTGGACATGATTGAATTATATGCACTGAGTTCCTACACCATCCACACAAATTTCATTGGTTCATTCTTTTCTGGATATCCATATTATTACGTATTCTACTCGAGCAAGGTTGACTTTTCGGTTTGCGATGCAATTCTCTACCCAGTAACAGCTTAAACGAAGCAAGCGATATAGACGGCCACTTGCGTTCATCTGGGATCGGTGGGAATACATGTCTCCACACATTGTACATGTTTTCTATTTTGTACACTTCGTCGACATATCTCATGGGATCCAAATGGAGATTCTCACAAGCTACAATTGTATGAGCGCATGGATAACGAAGTGTATCAAACGTCCTATAGTCGCAAGTCCTATTTATCAGGTGTATACGATATTGCCCACCGATAATACATTGGCTCGTTCTGTCAAACTCCGTCACATGAAACCATAGGTTGTCGCAATAGTGACATATTGTGTGCATGGTGTTAGCCCACGCCTTTGTCTTGTTAATTTTTTACAATACCTTCTGGGACCATACATGGCTTCCTGCATTTGGCCTTTATAACTCACTGCTTGTTTTGGAAATAGTTCTGCCAAACAAAAATATGTCTCTGGCACAACCGAGGTTATCGGCAAATGACGCGTTCCTTTTAGAACAGAATTTATGCATTCAGCCAGGTTTGTGGTCATATGACCATATCGTAGGCCACCGTCGTATGCTTGTGTCCACTATTCGAAAGGTATGTTACAGAGGTACTTTGCGCCTTGATCGTTAACTGAACGTAAAATCCCCAACATCTCATGAAAATGGTCCTTACTGATCTCGTACCCTGCCAATATAAGTTGACGGCAAAAATTACATGCCAATACCAATATTTCATTCAAGTTAAATTGAATATTACAACCAAAAGTATATTAATAGAGATTAAATACCCATGTTGGTCACTTGCTTCCATTCATTCGTAGATCGATATTACCCGTAGTAGTTGGACGCAACGTGCCTTAGACAATACTGATGGTTTGTGTGATCCCATAGGCTTCCATGTCGCTTAATTGCGGCTAGTATTCCAGTGCCCCGATCCGATATAACGCAGATATCAGGTTGGGGGCATACATGCCTCCTAAACCTAGAAAGAAAGAAATCTCAGTCATCAGCTGACTCCCCCGGTGTTATTGCAAACGCAATTGGAAGGATTCTTCCACTGCCATCCTGTGCCACAGCTAGCAATAACCGATAGGTATGTCTACCATACATAAATGTACCGTCAATTTGTACCAATGGCTTGCAGTACACAAATGCATCCCGACATTGCCTAAAGCTCCAGAATAGACGTTTGAACACTTGGAATCCACAGAGCAATCGGTCATTGTAGTACGTAGGGACCATTTCAAGGTCTGTTATGCAACCTGGGACGTACCTCTCTAACACTTGACACTACTGCCAAACCTCATTACATGAAGCATCCCACCCACTATGCATATTTTCCAACGCCTTTTGCTTAGCTATCCAAGCCTTGCGGTAAGAGGGCGTGTACCTCAATTGGCTACGAATACTGGCAATTATGCATGACATAGAAGTCCTGGGATCCACCTTTAACATCGGTAGTATTAAGGTAGCTATCATGCCTGAATCCATCTTGGGATGATCTTGAGAAACACCTGTCAACGAAGTACGTTAAATAATGCAACATTAAGTAATAACATTATTATTCAAAACCCTAAACACCCAGTGATACTGTATCGACAACACAGGTATGTGGACCTTTGTATTTTTTATCTCCCACAAGCCTATCTTTTTCCTAAGAGAAGCCATGATTTTCCATGAACATGTATCGTCTTGCACTACACACTTGGCCTCGAACTTCTCAGATTTGGATTTAACCATGTTGTAGTTAACCCCGTGGTTGATGTTATATTATTTCAAAGCACCAAGAAAACTATCTTTACTGGAAAACTCCTTACCAACTTCCAAATCACTCGAACTGAATGATGAACTTGTACGGTCATAGGTTTTGTGTGGTAGCTCTGAAAACTCCAACGCATCATCTGTCGATATTTCGACATTATGCATGTGAGCTGGAGGCGAGTACGCCCTGAATCGTGGATATTCTTCTTCTTTATCTGAACCCCCTTCAACATCTTCAGGTTCGAATGGAACAGGTTCCGGTTCAGAAAATAATGCAACTTCCGCACCATCGGGGTCGGGCTCTCGAGGTGGATCCACATCGGACTTATCATCTAACCCACCATGATCTGCAACGTACGAGGTCCCCTCGCCGGTGGATGTTGTTGGGAGTACATCATCCTTTCTTGTGCATGTTTTGTAACGTCTCCAATCAGATGTGGATTGCCAACCACTAGAAGTTGATGTCATTCCCTAATACGTATTTCCAGCATCGAACATCGACCCACCGATGTGCATGTCCTATCCACTAATCGAGTGTCGTGCAGGAGTTGTGTTTTCCATACTCCCACCAAACACGGGTGCTTTCGTGTTCTGCCTCCCACTAATAGAGTGTTGGCTAGGGGTTGTGTATTCCTCTCGAACAGCAGTTGATGTTGAAGTCGCAAATACTTCATTTGGATATGAAAATTGAACATATACCTCAAGATAGAGTGATCCACTAGCGAGATGAGTCTGCACCACCGCCTCAAAGCTACAAACACCTTTGATATCAAATGCATCATATGTCACGGGATCAATCGAAGCACAAAATCGATACTTAATAGAAGAAACCCTACTTGGCATCGTTCCGAAGATTTTGCGCCTAATACTTATATGAAATTCTGGAAAATCTATACTCTGGTTAAAAACCATTCGCGCTATGTTCTCCAATAAAAAATAACAACGTACTCGGTGTCACGGACCTCACCATCATAGTAAATAATAGCACTAATACGTTCACTCATCTTCAATTTCTATTCTGCTTAGTTTCTCTAATTTTTCTTGCTGTAACTTATGCAAGCTGAGAATGATATTTGCCTCGTTTATAGGCTAAGGCCAAGCATGAACTACTGTAGAAAAAGAGCATCCACATGGGAGTTTTTTTCTGTCATTTTGCTGACAGTACATCCTTCTTGAAGCGTTTTTGACACTATTTGTTCAGAAACGTCTCCTTAGAATTATTTTTTTAGGAACTACTGTAGAAAAAGAGCGTCCACGTGGGAGCTTTTTTCTATAATTTTGCTGACAATGCATCCTTCTTGAAGCTTTTTTGACACTATTTGTTCAGAAGCGTCTCCTCAAAATTATTTTTTCAGGAACTACTATAGAAAAAAAGCGTCCACGTGGGAGCTTTTTTCTGTAATTTTGCTGACAGTGCATCCTTCTTGAAGCGTTTTTGACACTATTTGTTCAGAAACGTCTCCTCAAGATTATTTTTTCAGGGTCAAAATAATCAATTTTGTTAAAAAAATAATCACAATGTTATTTTTTAAATAACCTTAATTTAATTAACTTTAACCCTAAACCCTAATTTAATTTTTTTAAAACCCTAGAACCTTAATTTAATTAACTTATTTAAACACCCTAAACTCTATTTAAAACCCTAATTTGATTTAATTAAAATCCTAAACTCTAATTTAATTTATTTATTTGAACACCATAAATCCTAGTTTAATTTATTTAAAACCCTAATTTAATTTACCCTAAACTTTAAACCCTAAACCTGATTTATTTAAACACCATAAACCATAAACCTTGTTTAAAACCCTAATTTGATTTAATTAAAACCCTAAAACCCTAATTTAATTAATTTATTTGAACACCATAAACCCTAGTTTAATTTATTTAAAACCCTAATTTAATTTACCCTAAACCCTAATTTACTTAATTTATTAAAATACCATAAACCCTAATTTAAATAAATTTTCTAAACCCTAAAATCCTAAATCTTAAAAACCCTAACCCTAAAAACCTTAGGGACTAAACATGCAAATAACCCTAGATATAAAACACGGAGTAACACGCGCCCTTGGAAGAGCTCTTTGTGCCACGTCAACGCGTCCACGTAGGCGTGATTTGCTGACGTGGCACAAAGCGCTCCCCCAAGGGCACGCTTTGCTAGAGATTTTCCCCTTAATTGCGGCCACGTAGGCACATTTTGCCAAAACTGGCCCTTTTCTGTAAATATTGTTTAATTTGGTCCATTTTCGTAATTTCTTTTGAAAGTGGGCCTTTTGGGTAAATGGGTCAAAATATAAACTTACTAATAATTTAGAATTATTGGGTATAATTTACCTTAAAATTTATTTAGCTTAATTTGTTATTTTTATTACATTAAAAAAATAATCCATCAATTATATTACTTTTTATAAATATTATCTTATCTAAAAATTTATTAACATTTTCCACTAAGGTGTATATACTCTTAACTTGAAACTAAATCTGGAAACTTGTTATTTGATGTCTTAAATATGAAAATGGAACACCAAATGTTACATTTATAAAACAGGATGACTAATTTAATTCGGATGTCGTCCTAGCATTTCAACAAGTCTAAGTAATATATAGCTGCCTAAAAACTTCCTAGCCAACCTAATCATTATGCAGGTGAAAAAAAAAATTAAACAATGCATTTAAAAATAATAAAAATTATTGATAAAATAATAAAAATGTAAATAATTTTGTTAATTAACTTTTGGTTGTATTGATAAAATTGATGTTTTAGAATGTTGTGTACCCTAGTTCAAATCCTTAGGATGAATTTTTATTTTATTTTAAAATAAAATAATTTATTTATATAATTCTTCTTATTTATTTTTGTTTTAAATTTTTGATAATTCATAATTTTTTAACTGAATTGATGCTTAGTTAACTTGTAATACCAACTTAATAAGGAACTTAAATAATAGTATAGTTTAAATATATAGCAACATTTCTAGATTAAGTATGCTTCAAAACATTGCATATTTAATGGTTTATCTTCTGAATGCCTAAATTTACATTTGTCAAACTTTTTAAAGGTCTATAATTAAAAACCCTAGGACATTTGATCATTGGTGTTGAGTTCACAAAAAATAAAAAGTCTAACACCTAAATTAGAGTTTTAAATCGTAATTATGAAAGTAGAGTCGATCCCACAGAGATTGTTCTAACTAACTTAAAGGTTTCTTAGGTCCATATATGAACTTAAGTAGGCATTCCACTCATGGAAACCTTCTCTCAAGAAACAAGCATAAAGTTCACAAATTACTTAGGTTCATATATGGACTTAAGTAGGCGTCCCACTCCTGAAATCAAAGATTTGATCAAGTGGTCAAAACTTTTGGATTTGAGCAAAATGTAAATGAACCTTGCATTATAAATGTATTGTGGATGGAAAGGTGGTCTTTCCAGTTTTTTATGTCGATGACATGCTACTTATTAGGATTGATTTAGGGACGTTGTCATTAGTTAAACTGTGGTTACAGAATAGTTTAGCATGTAGGATTTGGGTGAAGCTAACTACATCCTAGGAATTTGAATCCTTAGAAATTGAAAGAAAAAAGTGCTAACTTTATTGCAAGCTTCAAACATAGATAAGATATTTGAACATTTTGTAATGGTCAATTAGAAGAAGGGTACACAACCTTCTATATCAAACTTTCATCTTTCTAATTAACAAGAGTATTGAAAAAACTTCAAAAGATTCAAAAATGGAAATGAGATATAATAAGGAGGTTGAGAAATGGATTTTTTTCTCTGCTCCCAAAGATGACACGAAATGTTTACACATATTTGGTTATGGAGATTGACCTTATGGGAAGGCGAAATGGGTTCTAATTTTCTTAAGTTCCTAAAAGATTAGGGTGAGCTTAGGAATCGTTGAAGCATCTGTTTGGAGATACTCTCTAATGCTTAGGTTAATCTAATGACTTTATAATAGAGAAAGTAAGTGTAACAACCCGATTTAGGGGTTAGTCGGAAGAGTGATTTCAGGATCACTAATCCGAGGTTAGAGAAAATTATTTTCATATTATTTTATGAGTCAGATCATGATTATATAAGTGCATGAAAATTTTGGTCCTTTAATTTTAGCGATTTCTTGCTTAATCGCAAAAAAAGGACTAAATCGCATAAAGTACAAAAGTTCCATTTTATAAGCTAAAGTTGTTCAATAGCTAAAGAACATTAATTGGAGGCCTTTAAAGTGCAATTAAACCCCCCAAGAAATAGAGTGGCCAACCATAGGAGACAAACATTGACAAATTGGTCAAAGTTGTTGATATTAGGTGGACTAAATTGGTGTTTTATATTAAAATAAAGAAAAAGAAGATATCATCTTTTTCTCTCTTATACTCTACCGAAAATTGGCAGCAAACTAAGGGGTTTGAGAGCTCAAATTTTCATCAAGCTTCTCTCCTTGCTAGTAAGTATACTAGTGATCATTTCTTGATAAAGATTGTACTGTTGGGACCCCTAAAGCTTAAGCTTTCTAAAGAGGGGACTATCTTGCAATATGGTGAAAAGTTTAGGGTTTTTCCATGAGAGCTTTTATGCTATTTTCTGCATTTTTATGGAAGAAAACAAGTCATAGTTGTTAGATAAACAACTTTTGTAAGAGGTGTTATCATGAAAACACATAAATGGACCTTGTTGTAAAGGTTATAAAGTTTGTAGTAAATGTGTGAAATGTTGAGTGTTGATGATAGTTATAAGAGAAATAAATGTTCACCTAGGCCTGTTGAAGGTAGAAATTTGATTAGAATTGATTTCCGAGCCTAGGGGTAAAATGGTCATTTTGCCAAAGTCTAAGGGCAAAATAGTAATTTTGCCAAAGCATGATTTTTTAAAATGCTTTTATCAATGTGATGACTAAAACGAGCTAATTTGCTATTATAGATCAAGAAGAACCAAGAGTCCACCTCGATCGGGGAAAGAATAAAGTCTCCCACTAGATCGACAATCTAGCTTATTTTGAAATCAAGGTAAGTCTGTATGTGATCAATATTTATACTAGCATGTTTGAGAATGAGTGATATTATAATGACATTCTATGAAATTGAATATTAGTGTTATATGAGAAAGATGATAAAAGTCGAGATGTTAAAGTCCCGGTGGGACTATAATAAGTATGAAAATGCTATCATCAAGATATGAGATGAATAAGGTCCCGTGTAAGACCATGTCCGAGACATGGCCTCGGCACTGAATTGAGATTTCGTATAAGACCATATCTGTGATATGGCTCTGTTATTGAGTATGAGAATTGTATAAGACCATATCCGGGATATGGAATTGGCACTCAGAAATGACCCCATGTAAGACCATATCCAGGATGTGGCATTGGTTTCGTGTTATGTTAATGTTTATGAATAAACATCCTTGAGTATCCCCAGTGAGTTATCGGGATGAGTTGATTAACTGAGAAATAGTGAAGAGGATTTTACTAATAGTTATGTGATTGAGTTAACACAGGTACTCGTGAGTATTTCATGAAGAAACAATTACGATATATGGCATGGTATGTGCTAAATAAGGGCAAGTATGAGTATGTATAAATAAGGCAAGAAGCCTATGACTTGTGTATGGTTAATTATTGCCATGGATGGATTATAGTGTGAGCTTACTATTTTCATTTATTTCTATGCAAACTTACTAAGTTTTGTGCTTACCCCTCTCATTTCCCTTTTTCTTGTAGTACTGCCTAGAAAACTCGGGGATCGTGGGACGCGGGAGTTCAGAAATCACACTATCAATATCACTTTGGTATAACAATTTAGACTTATTTTGAGTATGGCATGTATAGGACTTGGGTATTTTGTTAGGTCGTAATTGTTAGCCAAAGTGTTGGCTATTTATGTTACGAAAGTCATTTTGTAATTGGTCATCAAAAATGGGCCAACACTTGACAGGTTTATATATATATATATATATATATATATATATATATCCAATGGCAATGAATTATGAAGTTTATGCTTGTGTAACTTCTTTAAATTGAGCTTTTGGATGTACCTTTGGGTCATGAATAATGCTCATATGAGTTGGAGTTAGTATGTTTACCACGAAGGGTGGCATTTGGCTTGGAATATAGCCTTTTTATGTCCACATGGGTAGACACACGGGCGTGTGTCTAGGCCGTGTGGGACACACGGTCAGCCCCATCGGCGTGTTAATCGATCGTGCGTCCCCTGCATGCTAGGTTTACAAAGTCAGAATGCCAAGTAGTAAACACACGGGTAGAGACACGGCCGTGTGTCTCAGCCTTGTGGGAGGCACAGCCTTGGACATAGGCGTGTGCCCAGGCTGTGTGAAGTTTGCACTTTAAATGTAGAATTTAATTTGACACATGGTCTAAGGACACGGGCGTGTGCCTTGGCCGTGTGACCATAGTGAGGTGATGACGTCATAAATAGAATGCCAAGGTTTTGGCACACGGGCTGAAAGATGGGCGTGTCGAGGCCGTGTGAGGGAAACGGGCCAGAGACATGGGCGTGTGCTCGGTCGTGTGAAATCAGTCAGTGTTGACCACGGGTGAGGGAAATGGGCGTGTGTAACCACGCGGCCTGCCCAGACGGGCGTGTCCCATTTCACACGGGCGTGTAGCCCCTGTTTAGGAAAATTTTTTTTAAGTGCATAAAAGTTTCCGATTAATTCCCCAAACCTTCCGGAAGTGTGTTTAAGGCCTCATAGGCCTAGGATGAGTATGTTATGGGTTTGAATGGAAAGTGTTTAAGACGAAACAAAATTTTATATTCCGAAACATCATGTTTAAGCAAGTTGAGTTAGGTAATACCTCGTAACCGGTTCCGACTTCGAACACGAGTAAGGGGTGTTACATTTAGTGGTATCAGACCTACGGTTTAGTCGATTCTAGGACTAACGTAGCGTAAGTATAAGTATAGCTATACATGCCATATGCAAGAGTATTTGTGTAAGGATAGTGTGACGACTCCTGACGATTTGAATTGTGTTTTTATATAGTCATGGATCCCGATCAAACTGCAGCTGATGATGCTACGAGTAATGCGCCGGCTCCCGCGTAAGGGACCGCACCTGTAACATCCTAAATTTATGGGCCTATGCATTTAGTGTAGGGATAGGTTTAATATGTTAATTTAAGTGATAGGGGTCCAAATTAGGCTCAGGATTAGGCAAAGGCCTTGGTTAAGTTATTAGATTGGGCATTATAGAGTTAAAGGTGGTAATTATGTTTAAAATACCAACGTGGGCTTGTGGTCCAACAATAGGTGGCACTGTAAGGGAATTAGAAGGTGGCGCCATTAACAATTAAAAAGGCCCAAGTTTTGGCCGCAAGGAGCCCATGTTTTTGAGCCATTTTCGGCACTTAAAATGGAGCAAGGAGTGACGCCACACACAAGGAGTTAGGGGCCCAAAATTTAAGTTTTATGGAGCCCAAATCTTTTAATTTAAGTGAGTTAGATTTCAGCATTAGGGTTTAATGAAGTGGATGACTACAAGGCTCAAAAATAGGAGGATTTATATGGATTTTATAATTGATAATTTAGAAGATAAAAAGGAGAAAAGATAGGAGCCTATCTACAAGGAAGGTGATGGCCGAAAATCCACCACTTAAAGGAGTAAAGAAATCGGCTACTGCATAGCAAAGGGGTGCCGAATTTTCCCTTTCATTTAGCTTGAATTTTAATTAATTAGGAAGGGCGTTTTCGGTTTTATACAGGAGGTTCCGAAATTCCTATAAATAGGGGGGATAGCTCCTTGATTCTGGCATTTAAACCCTAATTCTCTCTTCACTCTTTGTGCCGAAATTCTTAGCCTCTTCCTCTCCAATTTCTTTTCTTCAATTTCTTCAAAAGCCGAAACCTCTTCTCCATTCTTTTTCCCCTTGAGCCGATTTCTCTAAAAAGCCGAAATCTCCATAGTTTTTCTTTATTCATCCTATTTGAGAATTAGTTCTATTCTTCCGGCATTTAAATCTTTTTCTTTGGCATTGTCGAATCTTCTCTCTAGTGCTAGCCGAATCTCTGTGTTAAGGTAAGTGTCGACTCCTGTTAGTTTCTCACGTTCTATTTCGGTTCTTGAAAGGAAAAAGCCGAAAAGCTAATAGTTTAATGGTTCCATGTTGGGCGGCATTCTGGGATTTGAAGGAAACTTGGTCGTCTAGATCTAAAAGCCGAAAATCACTAGTCTTCAATTTCGGGATTTTAAGGTAAGAAGATTTTCCCTAGATTTTTACTAGATTCGTTCATTATATGCAAGATCTTAACTTTATGATGAGGATTAACGATCATAAATTGTGATAGTAGTTCTGACAAGGACTTGTGATGGAATTAAATATGGATTAGGCAAAGGAGAGAATCCCTAAGTTTAAGAAACGAGCGGTATCTACCGTTCGAGATTGGCCACTTGGTTGTGGACTGGCTTCTGAACAACACCTTAGGCAGATAGCAGTTGTGTCGACTAAGGATAGCGTCGACATAGAAAGTATTATTTTATCAGTAATCAGGTGTGTAGATCTCTAACACACTATTAATCCTGTATGTATGTCTATATATATATATATATGTCATGGGCTAAAAAGCCGGAAAGAGGCTGTATAGACAGTCGGATGGAACCCTAAAAGGGGTTAGGCAAAGATGCCAGGTACGTAAACATAGAACTCTCTATGTGTATCGAAATATATGTAAGTCTGCATGATGTTTTCTTTATGTGTGTATGCATGGGGTGGGAATTATGATATTGAAGGGGAAGTGCATGATAGGTCACTTGGTGATTGGTGGTAGAAATCCCACAAAAGTAAATGTTAGGTCACATAGTGATCGGTGGCTATGCCACATTTAATGATTCCTGAATAACAGGAATAGGCAGTACGACTGTCGTTATGGTGTGTAGCGGATGGAGGGTTGATTGTAGAAATCCCTAAGGTGTGATGGTTGGTACGGGTTGGTGTGTAGAGGATGGAAACCTAGGATGGGTGGGTTATTATTCATCCTTTATTATTTGATATATGTTTATGATTGATACCTTTATGTATGGGCCAGGGCCCATAATGTGTTTGTGGGCTCAGGTCGTTGTGTGCTTTGAGATTTATACACTGTGTCTTGGTGACTCACGCTTTCTTTTTTCTCTACTCCTCCAGATGAGCAGTAGATCGTGGACATGGGAGCCGAGACGGACTCGAGGGGCCATCAAGTTTTTATTTCTACAAGTTATTTTCGGGATTTCTTTAAGTTTATTTTATTTTTATTTTGGGAATATTTATGTAATAAGGCCCCTAGTTTTTATTCAACAAAGTAGATTTCAATGTTTTGAAATTGATGAATTTATGACAAAGTTTATTTATACTTAATAATAATAATAATAATAATAATAATAATAATAATAATAATAATGAGTTTATTTTTAAAATGTCATCTTTTGTTTAAATTATGTCTAATTAACTTACGACTTCCAAAACCAACAAAGCAGAAGTTTTCAAGGTACAAGTCGTGACACGCTAGATCCGGTCGAAACGCATAGGCCGGGTTTGGGGTGTTACATTTTGGTATCAGAGCCTAGTTCAAAACTCAGGCTGTGAAATGGGCTTAGCAATGTTTTGTAAAATGATGTAAGTTTGAGAAAAAAAAAGAAAAAAATGTCTTGGTTGAAGATATGCCCTTCGAGTCTACTGGCACCCGATCCACGCAGGTAAGTATTCTAAACTCTTGTTGTGATATACATGTGTGCTTAATGGGCTTGAGGAACGTAGGCTAGAATATTAGACATTGATGGACTTCAGGCTTAGAATAAACAACTCTTCAATTTCATAAGACTTAATTTCTCTGAACAAACCTGTAGACGAGTCGCAAGACTAAGGTGTGGCAACAGGCATACGCATGTCTAGGATTGGATCCGGAAGAGCTTGGTATTTAAGCAGTCCTAGTGACTCACCTCCTCTTCACTGGAATCTTACCTGGTGCGTAGTGACTGTTCACCTTCGCTGAGTTAGAGTGTGGCAATGGGCATACGCATGTCTAGGAGTGGATTCAGGGAGAGCTTGGTACTTAAGCAGTCCTAGTGACTCACCTCCTCTTCACTAGAATCTTACCTGGTGCGTAGTGACTGTTCACCCTAGCTACAAGGACTTGTTGATGGGCTAAACCTTATAATTAAAACCCGAAAGGGACCAGCCACCCTATTTCAAAAAAAAAAACCCAGGTTTTGTAAAATTTTCAAAATACACTAGATTTGTGAAAATTTCCAACCATGAATTTATAAAATACCTATGTTTTGAAAATTTACCCAAAAACCTCATGTTTACAAGAGTAACCCGATTATGAAACGAGATTTTTCAACGTAACCCCTGTCTAAAAAAAACACGTCAGCAACAACAACATCAAAATATCCATGGATTGTAAAATTACCAAATTACCCTTGTTTTGCAAAATGACCAAAATATCTCTGGTTTGTAAATTATCGAAATTACCCTTGATTTGTAAAATTACCAAAATACCCCTGGATTTCAAAATTACCAAAATACCCTTGGATTTCAAAATTATCGAAATACCCCCAGATTCCAAAATTACCAAAATACCCTCCGAATTGCAAAATTACCAAAATACCCTTATTTCACAAAATCACCAAGGAACCCTATTTTGGAAAATTACGAAAATACCCCTGTAGGAAAAATTACGAAAATACCTCCGGGTAGTGAAACAACACAAACACCCTTATGTGATAAATGTAAGTTCGTGGATGTTATTTGTATGTTGATGATTGAATGTATGTGCTTCCTAGAATTAGAAGATACAAACTTGAGACTGAATTGTGAATGTAATTGCGAATTCGAAAGAACTACTCTTAAAACTACTATTCATAAGACTATTCGTGGTTAATCAATGGAAGAAAACTAATAATTCATAAAATTTCTAATCAGATAACCGTCAATCGAAAGAATGAGTACAAGGGGTCGAGGACGTCCGTCGCATAAACGCGGTAGGGTAGGATGACCTGGTCTGAGCCAGTAGGATCTGGCCATGGATCTGGGAACGAGATGCCAGTTCCACCAGCTGCGGAGGAAGAATTTCAAGATCAGACTGTCGGAGATGATGCGGTATCTCAAGCGATGTTAAGGGTTTTAGAGAGGGTTGCTAGGGCTGGTATGGGCACAAGAACCCGGAAATCTGTGCCGGAGCGGCTTAAGGCCAATGGGGCAGAAGTGTTTAGGGGAATTTCTGGTGTAGCCCCAAGTTCAGCTGAGTATTGGTTGGAGGCGGTAGAACGCATAATGGATGACTTGGATTTCACGGCGAAGGAGAAGTTGAAAGGAGTTGTATCCCTTCTACGGGATGAAGCATATCAATGGTGGCTTATGGTTAAGGATGGTACAGTGGCTGACTGTATCACCTAGGATCTCTTTAAAATGGCGTTTCAGAATAAGTACATTGGATCGAGTTATGTGGATGCGCAGCGCAGAGCATTTCTGAATCTGGTTCAAGGGAGTAGGTCAGTGGCTGCGTATGAAGCTAAATTCTTACGTCTTAGCTGTTATGCTCGAGGGATGGTAGCCACGAAGCATGAACGTTGTGTTAGGTTCGAAGATGGCCTGAGGGATGACTTGCATGTTTTAATAGCCCCACAGCGGGAGAGGGAATTTGCTGTCCTAATGGAAAAGGCTAAGATAGTCGAGGAGGTAAAGCGAACCGAAAAACTGAATCAGGATAGAGATAGGGGTGGAAATAAGAGGAATTTTGGATCATCAGGAGCAACTGGGCGTACTCAGAAAAGGCCCAGGTCTGATGGACCGAAACAGGAAGAGAAACCTACTGCTAACCAGACACCAAAGTGTGCTCGATGTGGCAAATTTCATGCTGGTGAGTGTTGGGCAGGCAGTGGGAAGTGTTTAGGTGTGGATCTATGGACCACCATGTTAGGAACTGTCCGCAGGAATGGGACAGTGAAGGGACCATGGGTCGAGGGAATGCTCAGCCTGGCAGAGGAGGTCAGCAGCCACAAAGAGGTCGTGGTGCAGCCAAAGGTGGTAATGGTGCTGGTCGGGGTCGTGGAGCACTAGGCCAAGGGGCAGGAAACACTGAGGCGAGACAGCCAAGGTTGGTCTATGCTGTCAAACATCGAGAGGAGGCGGACGCACCGGATGTCATAACTGGTACGTTTTTAATTTTTGGCTTGCCTTACACTGCATTGATTGACATTGGGTCGACACATTCGTATGTAGCTAGTAGCGTATATGGAACTCTAAAGTTAGAATCTGAAGTTACCTCTAAGGCAATGACTGTAGTTAGCCCGTTAGGACAATCTGTAGTAGTGGATAAACTCTATCGTGAAGTACCCCTAGAAGTTTAGGGGATAGTTTTCCGAACGAATTTAATGGAATTACCGTTCGGGGAGTTTGATTTAATTTTAGGCATGGATTGGCTTGTGAAGTATCAAGCTAATCTGGATTATGCGGCCAAGCATATGGTGTTAAAAATCCCCGAGGGTGATGAAGTGTTGGTGATAGGAGAAAGGGGGAACTGTCTGTCGAATGTAGTAACTGCCCTAAGAGCAGAAAGGATGGTGAGAAAAGGGTGCGAGGCAGTTCTATTGTTTGTTCGGGCTCTAAAAGCCAAAGATCTATCTGTTGGGGACGTCAGAACGGTAAAGGAATTTCTTGATGTTTTCCCTGAAGAGCTTCTAGGATTACCCCCAAATCGTGAAGTGGAGTTTGGTATTGATCTTCTTCTGGGAACAGCGCCGGTATCTATTGCTCCGTATAGGATGGCACCGAAGGAGTTGGTGGAGTTGAAAGCATAGATTCAGGAGTTGCTGGATAGAGGGTTCATCCGACCGAGCGTGTCTCCTTGGGGAGCGCCAGTGTTATTTGTGAAGAAGAAGGATGGATCAATACGTATGTGCATTGATTATCGCCAGTTGAATAAGCTAACAATCAAGAACAAGTACCCGTTGCCAAGGATCGATGACTTGTTCGATCAGTTGAAGGGGGCCTCAGTCTTTTCAAAGATAGATCTGAGGTCAGGATACCATCAGCTTAGGGTCAAGGAGGCGGATATCCATAAGACGGCTTTTAGGACTCACTATGGTCACTATGAGTTTATGGTGATGCCGTTTGGATTGACTAACGCACCAGCAGCGTTCATGGACATGATGAACCTAGTGTTCCAACCCTACCTAAACTGGTGTGTCGTGGTGTTTATCGATGATATCTTGGTTTATTCGAAGTCGGAAGAGGAGCATGATGCTCATTTGCGAATAGTTTTACAGATTCTGAGGAAGAAGCAGTTGTATGCCAAATTCAGTAAGTGTGAATTTTGGCTAAGGGAAGTTACGTTTCTAGGGCACGTTGTGTCGGCAGAAGGGATTAGGGTTGACCCTCAAAAGATTGAAGCGGTGCTAGATTGGAAGCCACCCAGGTCTGTGGCTGAGGTTAGGAGTTTTCTTGGTTTAGCTGGGTACTACCGAAGGTTTGTTGAAGGATTTTCTTCGGTAGCGGCACCGTTGACTAAGTTGCTATGGAAAGGAGTTCTGTTTGTTTGGTCTGATAAGCAGCAGGAGAGTTTCAAAAAGTTAAAGAGGTTTCTAACGGAGGCTCCGGTGTTGATTCAGCTGGAGGTAGGGAAGGAGTTCGTAATTTACTGTGATGCGTCACACGCAGGATTAGGATGTGTGTTGATGCAAGATGGAAAGGTGGTTACATACGTATCTCGGCAGTTAAGACAGCATGAATCGAATTATCCGACTCATGACTTTGAATTGGCGGCAGTGGTGTTTGCCTTAAAAATTTTAAGGCATTATTTGTACGGGGAAAAATCTGTCATTTACACAGATCATAAGAGCTTAAAATATCTTTTGACTCAGAAGGAGTTGAATCTAAGGCAGAGAAGGTGGATCGAGTTACTAAAGGATTATGACTACTCGATCGAGTATCACCTGGGAAAGGCTAATGTAGTGGCAGATGCTTTAAGTCGTAAAGTAGTCTCTGACTTAAGAGCAATGTTTGCTCACCTTAGTTTGTATTAGGATGGAAGTTTATTAGCTGAACTTCAAGTGAAACCTTCTTGGATTAGTCAGGTGAAGGAGAGGCAACAGACCGATGAGTTGCTAAAGGGGAAATTGCAGCTAATCTCAAAGGATGGACCAACAGAATCCAGTATGAATGAGGAAGGACTGTTATGTTTTCGAGGGAAAGTTTGCATGCCAAAAGATCCGGAGTTGAGGAGTAGGATTTTGCATGAGGCGCATGGTGGTACATACGCTATGCATCCTGGAGGAAGTAAGATGTTTCGGGATTTGAGAGATCAGTTCTGGTGGCCGAGTTTGAAGCAAGAAGTAACTGAATTGGTGTGCAAGTGTTTGACCTGTCAGCAGGTCAAGGCGGAACATCAGTTACCATCAGGATTACTGCAGCCAGTGAAGATTCCACAATGAAAATGGGAAAGAATCACCATGGATTTTGTTAGTGGGCTTCCCCTCACACCCACTAAGAAAGATGCAGTTTGGGTAATTGTGGATCCCTTGACGAAGTCCGTACACTTCATACCAATGCGTATTGACTATTCTTTGCAGAAGTTAGCCAAGTTATACATAGCAGAGGTGGTGAGGTTGCATGGAGTACCGGTTTCGATCATATCAGATAGGGACCCTAGGTTCACCTCTCGATTTTGGAAGGCGTTGCATCAAGCGCTGGGTACGAAGTTGGATTTCAGTACAGCGTTTCATCCTCAGACCGATAGACAGTCTGAGCGGGTGATTCAGATCTTGGAGGACATGTTGAGAGGATGTGCCATTGATTTTAGAGGTAGTTGGGAAGAGTTCCTACCGTTAGCAGAGTTTGCTTACAACAGCAGCTACCAGTCAAGTATTCAGATGGCGCCCTACGAAGCTTTGTACGGGCAGAAGTGTCGTACTCCTACCTGCTGGACAGAACTAGGGGAACATCGGATTTTGGGTCCGGAGTTGGTGACCGAGACAGAAGAGAAGGTTGAATTGATTCAGGTTCGACTGAAGGAGGCGTCGGACAGACAGAAGTCCTATGCTGATTTAAAGCGTAAGGACATAGAGTTTGCAGTGGGTGATAAAGTACTCCTAAAGGTGTTGCCTTGGAAAAAGGTACTAAGGTTTGGTCGAAAAGGTAAATTAAGTCCCAGATTTATCAGACCATATCGGGTGTTGAAGCGAGTAGGACCAGTAGCCTACCAACTAGAGTTACCTCCGGAGTTAAGTCAAATTCACGATGTATTTCACGTCTTTATGCTAAGACGTTACCGTTCGGATCCGTCCCACGTTGTGCCTGTGGAGGAAATCGAGGTAAGACCAGATCTATCCTTTGAAGAGGAGCCAGTAGAAATTTTGGATCGTGATGTCAAGGTGTTGAAAAGGAAAACGGTTCCTTTGGTTAAGGTGCTGTGGAGGAATCATGGTTCTGAGGAGGCTACGTGGGAACCCGAGGAAGCAATGCAGCAGCAATACCCCCATCTTTTCTGATCAGGTAATTTCGAGGACGAAATTTCTTTAAGGGGGTAGAACTGTAACATCCTAAATTTATGGGCCTATGCATTTAGTGTAGGGATAGGTTTAATATGTTAATTTAAGTGATAGGGGTCCAAATTGGGCTCAGGATTAGGCAAAGGCCTTGGTTAAATTATTAGATTGGGCATTATAGAGTTAAAAGGTGGTAATTATGTTTAAAATACCAACGTGGGCTTGTGGCCCAACAATAGGTGGCACTGTAAGGGAATTAGAAGGTAGCGCCATTAACAATTAAAGAGGCCCAAGTTTTGGCCGCAAGGAGCCCATGTTTTTGGGCCATTTTCGGCACTTAAAATGGAGCAAGGAGTGATGCCACACACAAGGAGTTAGGGGCCCAAAATTTAAGTTTTATGGAGCTCAAATCTTTTAATTTAAGTGAGTTAAATTTCGGCATTAGGGTTTAATGAAGTGGACGGCTACAAGGCTCAAAAATAGGAGGATTTATATGGATTTTATAATTGATAATTTAGAAGATAAAAAGGAGAAAAGATAGGAGCCTATCTACAAGGAAGGTGATGGCCGAAAATCAACCACTTAGAGGAGTAAAGAAATCGGCTACTGCATGGCAAAGGGGTGCCGAATTTTCCCTTTCATTTAGCTTGAATTTTAATTAATTAGGAAGGGCGTTTTTGGTTTTATACAGGAGGTGCCGAAATTCCTATAAATAGGGGGGATAGCTCCTTGATTCTAGCATTTAAACCCTAATTCTCTCTTCACTCTTTGTGCCGAAATTCTTAGCCTCTTCCTCTCCAATTTCTTTTCTTCAATTTCTTCAAAAGCCGAAACCTCTTCTCCATTCTTTTTCCCCTTGAGCCGATTTCTCTAAAAAGCCGAAATCTCCATAGTTTTTCTTTATTCATCCTATTTGAGAATTAGTTCTATTCTTCCGGCATTTAAATCTTTTTCTTTGGCATTGCCGAATCTTCTCTCTAGTGCTAGCCGAATCTCTGTGTTAAGGTAAGTGTCGACTCCTGTTAGTTTCTCACGTTCTATTTCGGTTCTTGAAAGGAAAAAGCCGAAAAGCTAATAGTTTAATGGTTCCATGTTGGGCGGCATTCCGGGATTTGAAGGAAACTTGGTCGTCTAGATCTAAAAGCCGAAAATCACTAGTCTTCAATTTCGGGATTTTAAGGTAAGAAGATTTTCCCTAGATTTTTACTAGATTCATTCATTATATGCAAGATATTAACATTATGATGAGGATTAACGATCATAAATTGTGATAGTAGTTCTGACAAGGACTTGTGATGGAATTAAATATGGATCAGGCAAAGGAGAGAATCCCTAAGTTTAAGAAATGAGCGGTATCTACCGTTCGAGATTGGCCACTTGGTTTAAATTATACTTAATAATAATAATAATAATAATAATAATAATAATAATAATAATAATAATAATAAGGAGTTTATTTTTAAAATGTCATCTATTTGTTTAAATTATGTCTAATTAACTTACGACTTCCAAAACCAACAAAGCAGAAGTTTTCAAGGTACAAGTCGTGACACGCCAGATCAGGTCGAAATGCATGGGCCAGGTTTGGGGTGTTACAGCACCAGTTGAGAGTAGACCCGAGACTATGGGTCAGGGAGAAGGGGCTTGAGAAGCCTTTCTCCAAATGATGAGCAACTGGTATACCGAGTACATACGAGCGAATCCTAATGCTCAACCCCCTCAACCCCCACCTATTCCTCAACCCGCTCCCGTAGCTCCTCAAGTGGTTGAGGTAGTAAAAAGAGAAAAGCCTCCGGTCGATAAGATCTGGAAACAATAAGCCGAGGAATTCTGGGATAGTAAGGATGATGATTCGGAGAGGGCGGAATTCTGGCTTGAGAATACCATCAGGGTATTTGATGAGTTGTCATGCACACCTGGGGAGTGCTTAAAGTGTACGGTATCTCTCTTGAGATATTCAGCCTATCAATGGTGGAACACCCTTGTGTCGGTGGTACCAAGGGAGAGAGTTAGCTGGGAATTCTTCCAAGAGGAATTCCGAAAGAAGTATGCTCGGGAGTTCGTAAGGCTTAGTAAGTATGCCCGGGAGTGCATGTCTACTGAGGCCATCATGTGCAAAAGGTTCGTAGACGGGTTAAATGAAGATATCCGTTTATATGTTGGAGTCCTCAAACTAAAAGAATTGTGGATAGAGCTTGCAAAGCCGAAGAGTTGGCTAAAAAGAAAAGAAGAGCTGAGATTGAGTCCCGTGACTTGAGGAAAAGACAACTGAATAAGTCATTCCAATCCTCATCTAAGAAATCAAGATATTTCGCTACTCGATCAGCCACTTCAGCCGAGTTTTCAAACCGAAGTAAGGACAAACAGTTTTTAGTGTCTAAAACGCAGACCACATCAGTTGCTAGTGTCAGCAATGCCCGACGGAGTATACCGGAGTGCCCGTAATGTAGCAGACGTCATTTCGGTGAGTGTCGAGCAAGCGAGAAGGCCTGTTTCAAGTGTGGGTCTCTAGACCATTTTATAAGAGATTGCCCCGAGGTGGGTGAGAAAGAGAAGTCTCAGAATGCAAGATCGAGAAGTATGGCTAGAGTAAGACCATAAAGAAACCCAGGAAATGAAATGGGTAGCAAGAATTTAACTAAAGAACTGACTGCAAGAGTTGAGGGTAAAGCACTGGCGAGAACATATGTCATTCATACTCGTGAAGAGGCATCTTCCCCTGACGTAATCACGGGTACCTTTTCTCTCTATGATACTTGTGTTATAGCTTTAATTGTTCCGGGATCTACCCACTCATACATATGCATGAAATTAGTCTCTAGCATGAGCATGCCTATAGAGTCTACTAAATTTGTAATAAGAGTGTCTAATCCTCTAGGTAAGTATGTGTTGGTTGATAGAATATGCAAAGGTTGTCCTTTGATGATTAGGGGTCATTGCTTTCCGGTTGATCTTATGTTATTGTCATTTGACGAGTAGCTACTCATGGTGTGATAGTAAATTGTGGGAGAAAGTTTTTTGAGTTAAAATGTGAAAATGGGGATCTTATTCGTGTTGAATCAGATGAGTAAGATAGATTGCCAGCAATGATATCTTCATTGTTGACTCAGAAGTATTTAAGAAAGGGGTACGAAGCTTACCTTGCCTTTATGATGAATACTAAAGAGACTGAGTTGAAAATTGAGTCGGTACCCCTAGTATGCGAGTATCCAGATGTTTTCCCAGAAGAATTACCAGGGTTACTTCCGATTAGAGAGATTGAATTTGGGATTGAGCTAGCTGCGGATACCGCCCCTATTTCTATTGCTCCATATAGAATGGCTCCAACCGAGCTAAAAGAGTTGAAAGCGCAATTGCAAGAACTAACGGATAAAGGTTTTGCAAGACTTAGTTATTCTCTATGGGGTGCTCTCGTATTATTTGTGAAGAAGAAAGATGGTTCCATGAGGTTATGCATAGATTATCGACAGTTCAACAAGGTAACTGTGAAGAACAAGTACCCATTGCCGAGAATCGATGATTTATTTGATCAATTGAGGGGAGCCACAGTATTTTCCAAGATAGACTTAAGGTCTGGGTACTATCAGTTGAGAGTCAAGGACTCGGATGTACCGAAAACTGCATTTAGGACTAGATATGCCCACTACGAATTTTTGGTCATGCCTTTTGGTCTAACGAATGCCCCTACTGTTTTCATGGACCTGATGAACCTCATTTTTTGGCCATACTTGGATAAGTTTGTAGTGGTATTCATCGATGACATCCTAATCTACTCTCGAGATGAAAATGAACATGTCGAGCACTTGAGTATGGTTCTACAAATTTTGAGAGAAAAATAATTGTATGCCAAGTTCAGCAAGAGTGAATTTTGGCTTAAAGAAGTAGGATTTTTGGGGCACACTGTCTCAGGAGATGGAATTAGAGCTGACCTGAGTAAAATCTTAGCCATTGTTGAGTTGAAACCGCCAAGGAATGTAACTGAAGTAAGGAGTTTTCTAGGCCTAGTCGGCTATTATAGGCATTTTGTCAAAGGGTTTTCCATGATGGCTACTCCGATGACAAGATTATTGCAAAAAGATGTGAAGTTTGATTGGTTAGAGAAGTGCCAACAGAGTTTTGAGAAACTAAAGGCATTATTGACTAAGACTCCCATTTTGGTACGCATCCCTGAATGGATTGGGTTGTGTACTCATACAAGAGGGCAAGGTGATAGCATATGCCTCAAGATAGTTAAATCCGCACGAGAAGAATTACCCGACTCACGACTTAGAGATAGCTGCTATCGTAATGGAGACACCATTTATATGGTGAAAAGTGTCAGATTTTCACCGACCATAAAAGCCTAAAATATTTGATGACTCAAAAGGATTTGAATTTAAGGCAACGAAGATGGATGGAGCTGATTAAGGATTATGAGTTAGTGATTGACTACCATCCGGGAAAGGCGAACGTAGTCACCGATGCTTTGAGCCTAAAATTATTATTAGCACTGAGAGCCATGAACACTCAGATGGCTTTGTTGGATGATGGTTCTATTCTAGCCGAGATAAGGGCTAGACCATTATTTCTTCAAGAGATTTGGGAAGCTCAGAAAGAGGACAATAGCTTACAAGTCAAAAGAGTTCTATGTGAGCCAAATGTTGAGTCAGACTTTCGGGTAAATCCTGATGGATGTTTGATGTATCAAGGTAGGGTCTGTGTACCCAGAAAAAATGAGCTTATTTGGAAAATTCTACATGAAGCTCATAGTGGATGTTTGCCTGTACATCCAGGCTGCACAAAGATGTATAACGACTTGAGGAAGTGGTATTGGTGGCCTAGTATGAAGAAAGACATTTCCGAGTTCGTGTCGAGATGCCTAATTTGTCAGCAAGAGAAGGCTGAACACCAAGTACCTTCGAGTCTACTTCAGCCCATTATGGTTCCTGAGTGGAATTGGGATCGTATTACCATGGACTTCGTGACGGGTTTACTGTTAACACCGAAAAAGAAAGATGTCATGTAGGTCGTAGTAGATAGACTCACGAAGTCGGCCCATTTTATACCAGGGCGAGTTGATTATTCGCTTGATAAATTGGCGGATTTGTATGTGTCAGAGATAGTAAGACTTCATGGTGTACCATTGTTGATCATTTCAGATAGAGATTCGAGATTCACGTCACGGTTTTGGAAAAAGTTACAAGAGGCCTTGGGCACAAAATTGAGTTTCAGTACAGTCTTCCATCCACAAACCGACAGGTAGTTGGAAAGAGTAATTTAGATACTCGAAGACATGCTTCAATGTTGTGTTTTGGAGTTCCAAGGTAATTGGGAGAAATACTTACTGTTGGTGGAATTTGCCTACAACAACAGTTTTCAGTCAAGTTTGAAAATGGCACCTTATGAGGCACTGTATGGGAGTAAGTGCCGAATGCCCTTGTATTGGACAGAACTCAGAGAGAAACAGATACACGGGGTCGATTTGATCAAGGAAACTGAAGAGAAAGTAAAAGTGATACGTGAGTGTCTGAAAGCGGCCTCAGATAGACAAAAGTCCTATTCGGATTTGAAAAGGAAAGAGATTGAATTCCAAGTCGGCGATAAAGTGTTTCTGAAAGTATCACCATGGAAGAAGGTCCTCAGATTTGGCTGGAAAGGCAAATTAAGTCCTCGTTTTATGGGACCTTATGAAGTTATCGAGAGGATTGGATCGGTAGCTTATCGTTTGGCCTTGCCACTCGAACTGGAAAAGATTCACGATGTCTTTCACATATCCATGTTGCGCCGATACCGTTCAGACCCTTCACATATCAAAGTACCAACAGAGGTAGAGATACAGCTGGATTTGACTTATGGTGAAGAGCCGGTTAAAATTTTGGCGTGAGAGGTCAAACAGTTAAGAAACAAAAGTATAGCCCTTGTGAAAGTACTATGGAAAAGACATGAAATAAAAGAGGCTACGTGGGAGCCCGAGGAGACTATGAGAAACCAATATCCCAACTTTTTCACTGGTAAGATTTTCGGGGACGAAAATCCTTAAGGGGGAGAATTGTAACAGCCCGATTTAGGGGCTAGTCGGAATAGTGATTTCGAGGTCACTAATCCAAGGTTAGAGAAAATTATTTTCATATTATTTTATGTGTAAGAGTATGATTATATAAGTGCATGAAAATTTTGGTGCTTTAATTTTAGTGATTTCTTGCTTAATCGCGAAAAATGACTAAATTGCACAAAGTGCGAAAGTTCCATTTTATAAATTGAAGGTGCTCAATAGCTAAAGAACATTAATTAGAGGTCTTTAAAGTGCAATTAGACCCCCAAGAAATAGAGTGGTCGGCCATAGGAGACAAACATTGACAAATTGGTCAAAGTTGTTGATATTAGGTGGACTAAATTAGTGTTTTATATTAAAATAAAGAAAAAGAAGATATCATCTTTTTCTCTCTTATACTCCACCAAAAATTGGAAACAAACTAAGGGGTTTGAGAGCTCAAATTTTCAGCAAGCTTCTCTCCTTGCTAGTAAGTATTGTAGTGATCATTTCTTGATAAATATTGTACTTTTGGGACCCCTAAAGCTTAAGCTTTCTAAAGAGGGGACTATCTTGCAATATGGTGAAAAGTTTAGGGTTTTTCCATGAGAGCTTTTCTATTGTTTGCTGCATTTTTATGGAAGAAGATAAGTCATAGTTGTTAGATAAACAACTTTTGTAAGAGGTGTTATCATGAAAACACCTAAATGGACCTTGTTGTAAAGGTTATAAAGTTTGTAGTAAATGTGTGAAATGTTGAGTTTTGATGATAGTTATAAGAGAAATAAATGTTCACCTAGGCTTGTTGAAGATAGAAATTTGATTAGAATTGATTTCCGAGCCTAGGGGTAAAATGGTCATTTTACCAAAGTCTAAGGGCAAAATAGTAATTTTGCTAAAGCATGATTTTTTAAAATGCTTTTATTAATGTGATGACTAAAACGAGCTAATTTGCTATTATAGAGCAAGAAGAACCAAGAGTCCACCTCGATCGGGGAAAGAATAAAGTCTCCCACTAGATCGACGATCTAGCTTATTTTGAAATCGAGGTAAGTTTGTATGTAATGAATCAATATTTATACTAGCGGGTTTGAGAATGGGTGATATTATAATGACATTCTATGAAATTGAATATTAGTGTTATATGAGAAAGATGATTAAAGTCGAGATGTTGAAGTCCCGGTGGGACTATAATAAGTGTGAAAATGCTATCATCAAGATATGAGATGTGTTGGAACGCCGGTACCCCATGGCGCAGCAGAATAAAATTAGATCCGGCGATCCAAATCATGGATCCATGTGTGAGGAACGAATCGGGGTGAAATAAAGGTTTCGAAATTACCAAAACTTCAATCTGAGTAGACAGCGACGCCTTGGCAACAAGAGTTTTGATCTACTGTCGAATCAAGCCTCAACCTTTTTCGATGTCGGCCTCTACGTAATCCACCCGGTTCGACCATGAACGGAAGAAATCTCCAAAACTGTTTTGGAGGCTTATTTGCTTGACGGCTGCTAGACCTAACAAGCAATCACTTAGAGTTTTCATCTTGAGTTTTGTCTCCTTTTAATACCTTTTATAATGGGTGCCTTTCTCATTGAGCCTTTTATAATAGGTATCCTCTTAATTGGGCCTTTTATAATTGGTATCTCTTGAATGTATTACAAGATTAAATAAATACAATAAAGTTTTTAACCGAAAATTATAATTACATTAATTATAATAACGATTCCGGTAAACTATATTTATTTAAATTTATATATGAATCAAATTCATATATTAATAAAATTATGTTATCATTATGTGTACAACATCCTTGTACATATAATATGTTCAATATTTGATTGCCCAATTAAATTAATTCTTTAATTAATTTAATTTATGTGACAACCAAGCACAATACCAACTATATTTTATTCCGTTCATTTCAGCCATAGGGTGTAACACCCCTTACCCGTATTCAACGCCGGAATAGGGTACGAGGCATTACCGGAATTACAAATTTATTTATCAGACATTTTATTTCATCTAGCATTTATATTTGAAATCAATCAAAATCAAACATATTGTCCCTTAAATATATTTATTTTTATCGACATGTCTTACTTGAATTTATTACTTGTTTCATCATACTTAATTACCTTGTATTAATATATTAAAGATAATCACATATTTACATGTCATGATAAATATCATTCACTTGCCATTTCTTCATAAACATAAAACAGTTAATTCATCATATCAATATTTTACGTACCATCAACTTATATTTCCTTATATCACATAATTAAGTTACACGAACTTACCTGGTTAAATTTGCAGAAATATCAAAATTAAAGGGGCACTTTGGAAATTTTCTATTTTCATTGATTTTTCAGTCGATCTTAATCTAAATTAATAATTTCATTCAATTTTGCAATTTTAAATAATAAAATAATCCATTTCATGCAAATTGATCATTTCCACATTTTTTTACAAAATTAATCATAAAGTTTTACTTTTATTCAATTTAGTCCCTGAGTCTAAAACATTACAAATTAGCCATGCTAGCTGAATATTCATACATATTTTCCTCCTCCTCCTCTCCATTCCACTTCCTTAATGTATATAACATGCTATAAGTAACATTATCAATAATTTCATTAATTACTCATAAGTAGATTCAAAACTGTCAATTTGAGTTATAGTCACTAAATTATTTATTTCCAGAGCTACAGAACTCCAAATGAAGAACCGTTAATTTTTCCTGAAACTAGACTCACATATCTTCTTTCCATAAATTTTTCAGAATTTTTGATTTAGCCAATTAGTACAGTTTATTCTTTAAAGTCACCCCCTGTTCTGCTGTCTGGCAGTTCCGACCCTTCTTTACTAAAAATTAATTATCTTTTTATATAGAATTCAGATGATGTTATAGTTTATTTCTTCTAAAACTAGACTCATTAAGGAATCTAACCATATAAATTATGTTCCCAAATTATTTTTATACCATTTTTGATGATTTTTCCAAGTCAGAACAGGGGATCTCGAAATCACTCTGAACCAGTCTTACCAAAATCTAAATATCTCAAAATACAGAATTTCTTTTCTTTCCCTGTTTCTTTAATATGAAAATAGACTCAATAAGCTTTAATTTAATATCTCACTCAACTTCTAATTAAATTTCTACCATTTTTGGTGATTTTTCAAAGTTACCTTACTGCTGCTGTCCCAAAACTGTTTTCTTATAACTCATTTTACAATTTAATCCTAATTAAGTTTACTTACTTTCCTAACTTAATTCATACTTATTTTCTATTCAAATTCCATCCAAACTCAAATTTAACTACTAAATTTTTAGCATATTTTCCTCAATTTAATCCCTACAGCATAAAACTTACATCTTACTTCTCAATTAAATCCATTTTTCAATTCTAACTTGAAATTCATTCAATTATGTCCCTAATTCATATTTTTGTTCAACATAAACTATACTTGATAACTCATAAACTTTCAATATGACAACTTAGCTTCATCAAAACCTTGTTCCAAGGCTTCTAAAACATCAAAATTAAGTAAAAAGGGCTAAATTGACTTACCTATCAACTTCCAAGCTTCAAACTTTTAATTATCCCTTTCTTCTTTCTTTTCTTTCCTTCCTTCTTTCCTTCTCTGTTTCGTTTGCCTATTCTCTCTGTTTCTTTTCTGTTTCTCTCCCCCTTTCCTTTTGTTTTTTTGTTTGTATATATAATAATATAATAATAATAATAATATAATATAAAAATCTCAGATTTTTCTATGTTATACCGCCTCAACTATATAAAATGGTATAATTACCATTTTGGTCCTTCATAATTTCTTTTAATCTATAATTTAACTTTTACTTTCATTTCAATTTAGTCCTTTTCATTTAATTTCCTACCCAAACGTTAAAATTTTCTAACGAAAGTTTAATAATAACTTAATGACATTCCATAAATATTTTTAGAAATATTTATGGCTCACTTTATGAATTCGAGGTCTCAATACCTCGTTTTTGGCCCAATTTTTCTAATTAATTCTTTCAGTTCACAAAATTCACTAATTTTAAAATATTTCTAAAATCACACTTAACTTATAATTATCGATTAACAAAATTTTTTATCTTTTCGTCAAATTTAGTGATCTCGAATCACTGTTCCGACACTATTAAAATTGGGCTGTTACATAGGGTGTGACCCTGTAGGTTCTTGCAACGTTAGCAGTAATACTAGAACGATTCTATTGTCACAGACAATGAGTGGCATCTAGCAATGCATCATTGCTACCTAAGTTACAAGAAGTCATGATTCGACATAACCTTTCGTGATTAACCTTTCATGCATTAATCCTTAAGTCCTTTATCTCTGGAACGGATACAAGTCATGGGATAGTCACACTTGCATAGTCCATCCCATGTTTCTTGATATCTTGAGTAGACTATGATATACAAATTAGTATGACATCTCATATCAACTTATTTGAGCATGGCCATGCATTTCTAGTCTCACTCAATCAAGTGGCCTAAGATATTACTCCTATTATGTAGGAGGGACTTATCCTTTATTGATCAACCATATCCCTCTACATAGATTGTGGTATATCCAACATCAGCCTTTATAGAACAACCTGTTACGGTGTACGTTTGACTGTATCAAAATATACAACTCACGATGCTGGGATAATAATGATCTCAAGTCTGAGGATCATATACATATTAATCACTATGAGTAATGTTGTGACAATTACATAATAATCCAAGAAACATACTCATAGCGGGTCAATCCAATATGTTGTTCTCTAACACACATATTCATGCATTGATTTTGACACTCCATATCAATGACAACTCTTTATCATCAATCAACTACATGTTAGTCTTAATGCATTATTATTGTCCTAGTCAACAATAATACTCGACTAAGGATCTTTTAAGAATAATCATATTATTCTCAGGACATTATTATAAAACAGTTTATCTATACACACAGAAAGAAAAACTGAAATAATAATGACAACGCTTTATATTAATAAACATGGTAAATTAAGTATGTTATTACAACCATCTCATGATTGATCTTTGGGCATACTCTTACAAGATGAATAAGGTCCCGTGTAAGACCATGTCCGGGACATGGCCTTGGCACCGAATTGAGATTCTGTATAAGACCATATCCGGGATATGGCTTCAATATTGAGTATGAGAATCGTATAAGACCATATCTGGGATATGGCATCGATGCTTAATGAGAGATTCCATATAAGACCATATCCGAGATATGGTATTGGCACTAAGAAATGACCCCATGTAAGATCATATCCGGGATGTGGAATTGGTTTCGTGTTATGCTAATGTTTATGAATATACATCTTTGAGTATCCCTAGTGAATTATCGTGATGAGTTGATTAACTTAGAAATAGTAAAGAGGATTTTACTAATAGTTATGTGATTGAGTTAACACAGGTACTCGTGAGTATTTCACGAAGAAACAATTACGATATGAGGCATGGTATGTGCTAAATAAGGGCAAGTATGAGTATATATAAATAAGGCAAGAAGCCTATGACTTGTGTATGGTTAATTATTGGCATGGATGGATTATATTATGAGCTTATTGTTGCCATTTATTTCCATGCAAACTTACTAAGCTTTGTGCTTACCCCACTCATTTCCCTTTTCCTTGTAGTATTGCATAGATAACTCGGGGATCATAGGACGCGGGAGTTTGGAAATCACACTATCAACATCACTTTGGTATAACAATTTAGACTTATTTTGAGTGTGGCATGTATAGGACTTGGGTATTTTGTTAGGTCGTAATTGTTAGCCAAAGTGTTGGCTATTTATGTTACGAAAGTCATTTAGTAATTGGTCATCGAAAATGGGCCAACACTTGACAAGTTTATATATTATATATATATATATATATATATATATATCTAATGGTAATGAATTCTGAAGTTTATGCTTGTGTGAATGCTTTGAATTGAGCTTTTGGATGTACCTTTGGGTCATGAATGATGCTCATATGAGTTGGAGTTAGTATGTTTACCATGCAGTGTGGCATTTGGCTTGGAACATAGCCTTTTTATGTCCACATGGGTAGACACACGGGCGTGTGTCTAGGCCGTGTGGGACACACGGTCAGCCCCATAGGCGTGTTAATCGATCGTGCGTCCCCTGCATGCTAGGTTTACAAAGTCAGAATGCCCAGTAGTAAACACACGGGTAGAGACACGGCCGTGTGTCTCAGTCGTGTGGGAGGCACGACCTTGGACATAGGAGTGTGCCCAGGCTGTGTGAAGTTTGCACTTTAAATGTAGAATTTAATTTGACACATGGTCTAAGGACACGGGCGTGTGCCTTAGCCATGTGACCATAGTGAGGTGATGACGTCATAAACAGAATGCCAAGGTTTTAGCACACGGGCTGAAACACGGGCGTGTCGAGGCAGTGTGAGGGACACGGGCCAGAGACACGGGCGTGTTCTCGGCCGTGTGAAATAAGCTAGTGTCGAACACGAGTGAGGGACATAGGCGTGTGTGACCAAACGGCCTGCCCATACGGGCGTGTTCCATTTCACACAGGCGTGTGGCCCCTGTTTAGGCAATTTTTTTGAAGTGCATAAAAGTTTCCGATTAATTCTTGAAACCTTCCGGAAGTATGTTTAAGGCCTCGTAGGCCTAGGATGAGTATGTTATGGGTTTGAGTGGAAAGTGTTTAAGACTAAACGAAATTTTATAGTCCGAAACATCATGTTTAAGCAAGTTGAGTTAGGTAATGCCTCGTAACCGGTTCCGACTTCGAACACGGGTAAGGGGTGTTACAGTAAGGATCATAAGGTTGTTAGGGAAAAAGAGAAAAGATGAAGGAGTGATGCTTGCTTAAAGGAATAATATGTGTAGTTATATCTTTGCCACAAAGGTACTGTCTTGTTTATTATTAACTTACAATGTGATTTGACTTTGTACAAAGTTAGGTTGCTTTTTTTTCTAGGCTATTAACTCCTATTCTAATATTCTAGTATAGCATTATGTGTACCTATATCAAAAAACTAATTAATAAGGAAATGTTTTCTAAACAAAATTAATTTGAATTTGACTTTTTTCAGTATAAATTCATAAAAATTTTCTTATGGGGAAAGGATTAAAGAAAGGACATAATTTAGTTACTTTATATGATTTTATATTTCTATTTAGAGAAACATCAATCAATTATTTTAGAAACTTTGACTGAACTTTTGTCGCAAAAATGAGTTTGAACAAGTTTTTATAACAATCAAAGTTTCTTATGATAATTGGTGATTTTGACTTGTAATATTTTAAATATTATATTTGTATTTCGTGTTAGGTAGAAGATATAGGATTTTGTTGAAAAAAAGGAACACATTAATATCTTGTTAGAGCCCACTTGCTAGAAAGAACCTTTGGAAGATAAGGAAGAGTTCAAGTTTTGTGGACTCTATCAAGCTGAGTTTAAGACTCAAATTTGGTTAGTTTGTAGAGTGCTTTTAAATTTGAAATTTAGCTTATTATGCAACATATTTCAAATTTGAAAAACAAAGCAGATAAAGGGTTGATCTTCATGTGATCTTATTAGTTCAAATATTGAGCGTTAACCTATATGAGGCAGTCAAAACTCATTATTTGGGAGTGCTTTTGGGGGAGTCTTTATTTGTATTTCTTGGGTATACTCTATTGGGTTTTTCATACTTAGTTCATTTAAGTATTTCTTAGAGAGATTATACTTGTAAGTGATGTTATTTGAGAGAGTGAAGTAAACAATTGGGAAATATTTATGCTTCAATTACACATGTGAGAGTTGGGTAGATTGAGTCTAGATAAACTATTATACCGAGTAAGTTGTTTAGTGGATTCATTCTCTAAGTTAGGCTACATGAAGGTAGGATTATTTAACTTGAAAATCAATTATGTCAAGAACCTTGTTACAACATCTTTTTCGACAACAACTTGAATAAAGGAAAACAAAGATACTTTTTTTTTTATTTGTATTAGAGTAGACCTCAAACGCACTTGAAAGATCACTCAACCATCATTTCTAATTGGTTCATCAAACTATGTTTATTGGAAGACTCGTATGAGGTTGTTCATTATGTCTATAAATCGATGAGCTTGGATGGAAATAAAAGATTTATGGACTCAACCAACAATGTGTTGGAAAAAAATCCAATTTGAAAATGGTTTTCTTACACAGTGAAAAGTTAAAATTTTGAAAACTAACCCAGTTTGTGAAATTTATAGCAATAAACCTTAGACCAAAATCATACCTGTGTTTTCGAATAAGCGGATCCTTGATGTTTTTCGGCTTTCAACCAAAAGATCTTCTTCGCTATTCTCATACCACGAAATACTTTAAGTGTAGGCTCAAACCAATTGAATCAAAACATAAAATTAGAAAAAGTTTTCTTTTTTTTGGTGAAAAAGAAAATTCTCTCTTCTTTAATAGAAACCGACATAATTGTTATTCCAGAAAAATATATTTAATAGTTGAGAATAAATTCTCTCATTTTTTGGTAGAGTAACAATATCTTCAAGTTGTGTAAATAGCTCTACTGGTGCCATCTATTTATAGGAAGAGAATGTAGAACTCTTGTTGAATTATAGAGGTTTGTTTCAAAAAAAAAAACACTTTCTAGTCCAACTAGGAGACGAGAGGGGCTAATAGGGTGTGCCTCCCTTCATATGTATTATGATGGGGATTCGGGCCTCTCATTGTATTAGGCCCAATTATATGTGCTTTCTGGACTTTAAACCCAACACTTTATAATTTAATCCAACCTAATACATATTTTTTTATTTTCCAAAATAAACATTAATTTCTCCAATTAAATAACCTAGTAAAATTATGATGATTTTACCCCTGGTAAAATTTCCAAAAAAAGATATATTCACTATGACCTAATGATTTATTTTCATTTTCAGTCTTTAAAATAGCTCAAAAACATAAAAATATTCTTCTGTTCATTTCTAAGTAATCCATGTGCATTTGCAAATGAATCATTTCTCATTTTCATTTCCATTTCCTTTTTTTTTTTGGAGAAAACCACGTTCATTTCCGAATGACTCCATTTCTACATTTCGAAGATGACTTGCTGCCGATCGTAGTGGTAGTTTAAGTACATTTCAGCAATTAACGAGCTTTTTTTTACATTTTATAATTAATTATTGCATTTTCATTATTAGTAGGCTAGAAATAAAATATTAATAAAATAAGTGCTTTTATGCATTTTTTGTTTCGATGACCCGTAAGGCCAACTCGGGCCTCGTGAGTTTCTAATGGGCTATTTAAGTGTGTCGGATGTAAATTCAGGTCTAAGAATACAAGGGATGATGATTGGGCCATGAGACAAAGAAGCCCGATAGCACAACGAAGTTGCTAAGGCTTGGAATACACTCGACATCGTGACGATGAGCTTCCTCTCATCACAAAGATACAATGGATTTGGGAAGCATATCACGATGGCAACGTTGCGATGAGCAATCTTCCCACATCACGATGATGGGACGATGGCATGCCAAGATATTGTTGATTCTTTGGATGAAACTTTTGGGATATTTCCTTATTTGGACCCTAGCATTTATTAGAATATTGTATTAATTGGTATCTAAGTGTATCTAGGGTTGAGTGGTCACCAAGTAGCCCGTTACATATATAAGCAACCTTAGGGTCACCGAAATTGGTGTGCAGACTTAGACAAACAATTTTTCCTATTCAGTTTTCTTTGTATTTTATTTTTATGCTTGCTTAGTCGGAACTTTTCTATTCCAATGTGAAGACAATTGCAAGTAGAGATTGCACCGGTATCGTGTTCACTATTTTCATGAGTTTTCTCCTATATCTTATTCTTTTATTTATATCTTTATTTCTTTACTCAATTAGTGTTTGTATGAATAATTGAATAGACTATTGTGCTTATTTTATATCTCGCATGATTCAGTTAATAAACTAATTTATTTGTTAAGTGATTATTTATCTGAAATTGGTTGTTTATTCAAGAGTACTTAGTATATTAGGGAGTGACGTCCCAGATAGAATACCGAGACAGGTGAGTCCAGAAGGGTATTGATAAACCATAATTTACACATATTTTAACCCCATGCTTGGTTTATTTTTGGATGAATTTTCATTAGATTTGATGAATTCGATGCTCCTAAATCCTTTAATTTCATGTTTTACACTCAGGAGAGCTTAAGGAGTCGAAAAGAACGAGAAACGGGTCGAAAAGGGACAAAATAGGCCTACCTCGGAAATCAACCCGACCTGGACTGCCACACACGGGTAAACCACACGACCGTGTGTGACGAGCAGAATTGCGCACGGCCTAAGCCATCAAACACGGCCGTGTGAGCCAAGCAGAATCAAGCACGGCCTGGGCTCTTGCACACGGGCGTGTCCCTGCCGAACGCAAGTCTAATTCTATTAAAAAAAGACCACTTTTGGGCCAAGAAAGGTGTTCGAAAGCCTATATAAACACCCCAGGGGAGGACCTAAGAGGGGATGTCTAGTAGAAGGCAGAAAATACTCGAAGACAGCCAACGGAAGCAGGTTGGAAGGAGGATCCCCATCAAAACTGAAGATCTCCTATCAATTTCTCTTGAAGTTTTTGGGTTTGCTTATGTTTTGTAGTTTTCCTTATTTTGAGATGTTTTCCTTTATCAGTATGAACCAATCCCTTAAATACCTAAGGGGATGAAACCTAAGGCCGATCTTATTATTATTTGATTTATAAGATAAATACTTGTTCTTATTCTTAATTGTGAGTTCTTATTCTTGTTTTGATAATTCAGGTTATTGATTCAAGTCGAATGTGCTTATTCAGAGGAGCAAAATTCATGTTTAAGAGTAGATCAACACAATTAAGCAGAGTTGATTGCAACCCTAGAAATAGGGTGACAAAAATCTGCCGAATTAGAGTCAAATCTAATAAGGGAATCCATAGATCGAGTTAATGCGACAATAAGGGTTTTAATTAGAAAGAGATTTCAATTAATCAACCTAGAGTCAGTTGTTTTTAGTCTCGAAAGAGATATTAACATAAATCAGGGATTTCTATGGATTAAGTCAAGTGAATAAATCATATGAATCAAAAGTAATAAGTGAAGTCTAGGTGGATTCTTCCTTGGGTATTGCCTATCTCATAAAGTTGTCTAAAAGTATTTTCCCAATTCATTCTCTGTCGTGCTTTTAATTAATTTTATTTTAAACGAAATCACCCCAATTCTTAGGCTAAATAATAAGAAGATAGTAATTACTAGTACTCTTGGTCCTTGTGGATACAATATTACTGGTCTTACCATAACTATACTATTAAATGATAGGTGCGCTTGCCTTTGTTGTAATCATAGTTAGTTAAAGACACATCATGTATCTTGTCATGTATAACTTTTACCGAGTAATGAGATCGGGAGGTATCTATATGCCTAGGATGAGACCAGAATGATGACTTAGATGGTAATCCTTAGTGAATATGAGACCATAAAGGTATTTTTAGCTAAGGTGGAAGTTCGCCAGGACAGTAAATAGGGAAGGTCATCAAGGCATATATGTGGAAACCATTATATGACTCACGAGACAAAAAGCCTATCATAACGGTTATGGTGCATATGAGAATGCTAGCAAGTATGTTGATAAGAAGTCTAACCAAGATATGAAGGCTAAAGGAATCTGTGAAAGCATCTTGCATGTGGATATACGTGGAAAAATGAGTTTTCTCTCAGAGTATTTGCAAATAGGTATCCACCATTAAGATTCCGCTAGAGGAAACGAACAAGCCAATATTGGTTTTGGGAAAGTGAAACGGTTCTCTAGAATCTATTCTTAAAGTGCTTCCTAGCAAAGAGGTCGCTAGAAAAGGGAAGTCTGCCAAGGGCTATCTTAGGTGGAATGTCTGCCAAAGGCTATATTAGGTCAAATTTTTGCCAAAGGCTATCTTGAAGACGAGAATGTTCGTAAGGACTACCTGTTCTATAAAGTTCGTCAGGGACTAACAAATGAAGGGGATGCCTATTAGGACTATCTAGTGTTAGGAAGTCTGCAAAGGTCTATCTTACAAGTACAATCTAGTAAGAAAAGAGTGGTGCTTAAACTATGCGTCAAATATTATATTCGAAGTCCACATACGAGGATGTAAGTAAATGGTTTTCCTTTGGAAGAGTATATGCACAAGCTAAGTTATAAAAAAGTAAATGTCTATAAGTCTGCCAAAGTTAGTCGATAGTCCATAAATCTGCTTGTCTGGCCATCTTTTAATAAGTCAAACCAACAACGCAGAATAAAAGTCTGTTGACGCTTGACAAGTCAAGTTTCAAAAAGGGTGTTCTAAAAAAGAGTACAATTATGTCCAAATCCACCTCGATATCTCTGCTAGTGATTCATTTAAGAAAAACGTATAGGTGTCGACCATGCTAGATGAATTGCAAGAGCTTATACGAAACTCAGGGAGTTATTTACGTGCATTAATTCTTATTACTCGTAATACCAAGATGCTATTATTTAATTATTGATGTATGAAATCTCACTAAATTCCTTCGAACTCATGAGTGGTTTGCCTTGAGTGCAGGATCAAAGATTGTTATGGATAGTATGGGAGAGGACCATGCCAGACCTCGCGAAACCCCTATGGACTTTTTTGATGCGATATCATGCATATATAGGGGCACCCTTAAATTCTATGCCTCGCGGATTGAATATGTAATTAAGCAAAATCAAATTTTGTCAGATTACGTGTATAAGTATATTCAGTAGATGGGTGTAACAGCCCGATTTAGGGGCTAGTCGGAACAGTGATCTCGGGATCACTAATCTGAGGTTAGAAAAAATTATTTTCATGTTATTTTATGTGTTATAACATGTTAATAAGGATGCATGGAAATTTTGGTGCTTTAATTTTAGCGATTCCAGGCTTAATCGATAAAAAGGACTAAATCGCATAAAGTGTGAAAGTAGGTGCCTAAAAGCCATAGAATGTTAAAGTGGAGGCATTTAAAGTGCAATTAGGCCATTAATAAGAGGTTGGCTAGCCATGAGGACAAGGGAGACAAGAGCATTTATGTTTGGTCAATAGTTGGTGATGTTAGTTGACAAAATGAATAAAATAAGATGAAATAAGCCAAGGCTGTCACCTTTTCATTTTGTTTTCTTCTCTAATCGAAAATACCAGCAAGCTTAAGGGTTTGAAAGCTTAAAAATTTTAGCTACACCTTGCAAGTAAGTCCTTTTGATGATAATTTTTGATGATTTTTGTGTTTTTGGAGTCCCCAAAGCTTAAGCTAGCTAATGAGGGGACTAATTTGCAATATGGTTGAAAGTCTAGGGACTTTCCATGAGAGAGTTTATGTTGGTTGCTGAGTTTTTATGGAAGAAAATGAATGTTAGGAAGATGAGAAACAACTTTTGTGAAAGGTGGTGTCATGAAAACACCTAATTGGGACTAAGATGCAAATGTTGTAGTTTGTTCATTAATGCATGAAATAGTTGGAACTGTGGATAGTTGTAAGAGGATTAAATTTTCAGCTAGGCTTGTTTAATAAGAAAATGTTATGAAAAGTGATTTACGAGCCTAGGGGCAAAATCGTAATTTTACCAAAGTATAAGGGAAAATAGTCATTTTTGCCTAAGTGTAGTTTATGATGTGTTATGATTAATAAGTGATTAAATGAGTAAATTCTATTGTTCTAGATCAAATAAAACGAGATTCGAACCTAGAACGGGAGAAAATAAACATATGGACAAATAGGTCCCTTTCTACCCTTTCGATATTGAGGTAAGTTCGTGTGCAAATGTTGCAATTACGTGCAGGATATTGAATATTCCAATGCTATATGGAATGTATATTTACTCTATGAATGTATTAAATATGTTTTGACGAGAGGTCAAGAGAATTGAATCTAAGAATAGTGGGAACGCAAATAGCATAAGCTGATGATAGTTAAGGTCTAGAATAAGACCATATTGGAATATGGCCTTGGTGTGAGATATTGAATAAGACCATGTTAGGGACATGGCATCAATATGATATCTCATGTAAGACCTTATACGGGGCATGATGTTGATGTGATGTTATGTGTATAAGACTCAAGAGTGTTATTTAACAATTTGAGTGATTCAACAGGTATGTTAAAAATGAGAAAGTATGTGGTTGTACCACGAGAGGTACATGTATGTGTTAGAATTAAATTAAGGTGAATTCGGTATATGATGAACCCATAATGGCTTATGTGTAAACGATGCACTTTATATACACATTGTTGTTACTAATTGGTGCATGGCATGACTGAGAACATGTATGAATCAAGTGGATTGAATTGGTAGTTATTGAATAGTTTTCGTATGAATGACGAAATAGATATGTAATTGTGCAATAACAACACATGACGGTGGGCTAAGTGCAATATCACCTTATTACTTATCTACGATAGGCTATGTGCGATGCCACCGTAACTATCTATTTGGTGGGCTAAGTGCGATACCACCCTATTAAAGATTGATGGTGGGCTAAGTGCGAAACCACCGAGTGATTTAGCATTGAAGTTGGCTTAGTGATAAATTATGATGTGTTGTATTATGAGAAATTGTGGTGATAAGTGCAGAGAATGTATGTTAATGGATGTGAGCATTAAGCTCAAGATATGGTTAGAATGTGATAAGAGATGAAATGAGTAAGCATTGTGAATGATTGAATGGGTAACCATGAGTTTAAGAGTAAAACTCATTATAATACCTTGTGATTGAGTATATCAATAATTGATTATTATTTGCATGTGAACTTACTAAGCATTATTGCTTACTCCTTTTCCTTTCCCATCTCTTATAGGTTAGCTTAACTAGGTCGGGTTGGAGACCGCCAGAGATGTTTTCACACTATCAAGCAGACAATTGGTATAAGGTTTCAAGTCCTTATGAGTTATGGCATGTATAGGGATCTTTTTAAAGTTGATTCAGTCATAGTTGATATAGCCAAATGTGTTGGCCTAAGAGAGTTTATGGTTTGGTTGTGTATAGCCATAGATGATGGCTTAAGTTGATTGTAATTATACCAGAATTAGTTCTCCCCCATGTATGGGATGAAGACTTCATTTTATAGATTAAATGTGATAATGCAAGAGTTATAATTGATGATAGGTGAAGTTTATGTGATGGTGTATAAATGTATGCAAGTGAGGGTGGCTAAATGGCTTGGAAAATAGCCTTGGATTGGTCCACACGAGTAGACACACAGTCTTGTGTCTAGGCCGTGTATAACACACTGTCAGCCCCATGGGTGTGTGACTTAGCCGTGTGTCCCCTGCATGTTAGTGTTGTAAGTCAGTGCCGACCACGGGCTAGCTACACGAGTGTGTGCCTAGGCCGTGTGACCCTTATGAGGCTGCTAACGTCACAAACAGAATACCCAAGTTTTTACACACGGGCGAGGACACGAGCGTGTCTAGGCCGTGTGGAGCACACGGGCCAAGCACACGGGCGTGTGTCCGGCCATGTGAAAACCTCTGTAGGTTTGAAATGAAAATAAATCCCACATGGGATAGGGACATGGGCATGTATGACCACACGGCCTGCCCACACGGGCATGTCCCATTTCACACAAGCGTGTGGCCCCTGTTAGGTGAAAATTTTCTAAGTGTTCGAAAAGTTCCAGTTTGGTTCCTCGATACCCCGAGCGGGTGTAATGGGTCTCGTTGACCCATGATAGGGAATGTTATGCTGGTGAATGGAAAGTTTTAAATTGGAGAGAATTTTTATAGCGTAAAGTGGAATGATCAAGCAAGTCAAGTCCGAAAATACCTCGTGCCCGGTTCCGACATAGAATCCCGGTAAGGGGTGTTACAATGGGTATGTTTGTAAAGAACATTAATCTACTTAGTAGGTTAATCGTATAATAAGAGGTTTAGTATGATGTTCATTCATGGAAATGTTATGGAAAGTTAATTAATTGGATTAAAGTTGTATGAGAACGTGGCTTTAAATTTGGCGTAGAATTAAAGAAATTGGAATTATGGTATGATGATTTGGTTTAATTGTAACATTCAGTGTCTGGACCTAGCAGTCGAGTCAGGTATAAGGTGTTACAATTTAGTGGTATCAGAGCGAGATTTAATCGATCCTATGGACATAGGAATTTGAGAAATAGCCCCTATATGCACGGTACATTAAATCTAGCTTAGTCCTTTGGATTTTTATAAAGTTATTATGTGTTATGTAGTTGGGTGTTGAATAGCGGACCGTTATAAGTTTGGTAGTAGGCATTTCAAAAAAAAACATGATAGAAAGAAAGGTAAGTACAACAAATATAAGAGACAAGTGAAGAAAGGAAGGAATATTTAATTGAAACAAGAAATTAGGTCCAAATATAAGAAAAGTTAAATATTTTCCTTTATTGGTTGGTCAGCTAACAACTTTGTATCTTCTTCTCCCTCATTACTAGCTTTGTAACACCCCTTACCCGTATTCGAAACCGGGACTGAGTTTGAGGCATTACCTAACTTATCTCGCTTAACCATGACACATAGGGCTATAAATGTTCAGTTAAACCCATCTCTTACTCATTCTCGGCCTACGAGGCCCTAATCATACCTCTAAAAGGTTTCGGGGTTTAACTGGGAACTTTTACAACTTGGAAAAACTCTTCATCAAAACAGGGGCCACGCGCCCGTGTTGATCTAGGGACACACCCCTGTGCCCCTAAGACATGCCCGTGTCTTCCGCCCGTGTCTTCCACCCGTGGTCGACACTGACTTAATCCACACGGCCTATCACACGCCCGTGTCCCTAGCCCGTGTCCCTCACACGGCCTCGGCACGCCCGTGTCCTAGCCCGTGTGCCAAAACCTTGGCATTCTGTTCATGGCCTCATCACATTAATATGGCCACACAGCCAAGGCACACGCCCGTGTCCTTAGACCGTGTGTCAAATTAAATTCTACATTTAATGTGCAGACTCCACACGGCCTGGGCACACGCCCATGTCCTAGGCCGTGCCTCCCACACGGCTGAGACACACGGTCGTGTCTCTGCACGTGTGTTTACTACAAAGCTTACTAACTTGTAAAATTTTCATGCGGGGGACACAAGGCCTAGTCACACACCCATGGGACTGACCGTGTGTCACACATGGCCTAGACACACGCCTGTGTGCCTACCCGTGTGGACAAGGGCAAGGCTAAATGCCAAGCTTTTCTCAACATTCGAACTCATATGTTCACAACCACATCCAACCATCCACAAAACAACTTTAATAACAATATACACTTTCTTGAATAACCTCATATATTCATAAAATAATAAGGTGAGCCATCAACCATGGTAATATACAAAAGAGTTTATCATTAAAGGGGCCAACACTCTCTTGGCCAAAATAACAAAACGATTATCTAGTCTAGCCCCTATACATGCCATACTCAAAAACACTAAGACTAGATGTACCAAGATGAGCTGATAGTGTGGGCGGTCTTCCAATTATCTTTGTATCCCGATCCGACTCTTTAACTCTATAAAACAAGGGAAAGAAAGGAGAGTAAGCTTTAAGCTTAGTAAGTTTACATGTAAACAACAAGCATTACAATATATGCAAACCAATAATATAGCATTATTTCATCATTCATACGAGAATTATTCAATAACTACTGAATTCAATCCACTTGAATTATACATATTCTCAATCATGCCATGCACCAATTAGCAACAACAATGTGTATATAAAATGAATCATCTACACATAAACTTACCTAGGTGCAAAACGTTTCAATTTACGGTTTAATTCGTAATCTTGCCTTTCCCCCGGTCAAGGTTGATTCCGTGCTCTTCTTGATCTATAACAATAAATTTCACTCATTTAAATCATTCTATGATTATAATGCATCAAAATCTACACTTAAGCAAAAATGACCATTTTGCCCTTGTACGATGTAAAATTATGATTTTGCCCCTAGGCTCGTAAATCATTTTTCAGCACATTTTCTCATTAATCAAGCCTAGATGAACATTTATTTCTGTTACAACTACTCACAATTCCAACTATTTCATGCATTTATGACACAATTTAAATATTTGCATTCAAGTCCTATTTAGGTATTTTCATGCAAACACCTTTCATAAAAGTTGTTTCCCATCTCCCTAATATTTATTTTCTCCCATAAAAACTCAGCTAACATCACAAACTCTCTCATGGCAAGTCCCTGGACTTTCAACTATTTCACAACTTAGTCCCCTCATTAGCTAGCTTAAGCTTTGGGGACTTTAAAAGTACAAAAATCATCAAAAATAATCATCAAATTAACTTACTTTCAAGGAATTTGTTTTGCTGAAAACTTGAGCTTCTAAATCCCTATTCTCTCTTCAATTTTTGGTGGAGAAGGTATGTGAATAGTAAAAGATGAATTATCTTTTATTCATCTTATTTTATTCATCTTTTGTCACCTAATTCCACCAAGAATTAAATGCTCTTGTCTCCCTAAGCTATATGGCCGGCCAACTTACTCTAATTGGTCTAATTGCACTTTAAGGACCTACAATTTAATATTCTATGGCTATTTGACACATCTATCTTGAAAAATAGAACTTTCGCACTTAATGTGATTTAGTCCTTTTTCACAATTAAGCATAAAATCCTTAAAATTAAAGCACCAAAATTTTCACATAGCCATATATTAATGTCATAACACATAAAATAACATCAAAATAATTTTCCTCGACCTCGGTTTAATGGTCTCGAAACCACTATTCCGACTAGCCCCAAAATCGGGCTGTTACAAGCTTTCTCAATTAAAGTAGGGGTGGTTGTCTCTATATTTGGGGAAAAGAAGAGGCCGCCAAATTCCATCCATTTTTGTAACACCATATACCCAGATCGGTCGCCGAGCCCGAGTAACAGGACATTACATCAAACATCGAACTCATACATATTCACACAGTCTCAAATACATGCAACCATCGTTACTTTCAAATATTTAGAGAAGTAATAAGTTTTAAACACCTTAGACAACATTTAAAACGACTTAACATATCTAAATCAACATAAAAAATAATTCAAAAACATGCTTAGGGACCATTTGATAAAATTATAAAGAAATAACGTAGGTATCAATACGTCATCATAAGTATCGATATTTTGGAAAATAAGTATCGATACTAGTAAGAAAATCGACACCAAACTAGCATTTTGTCAAATTTTAAACAAGAGCATTTTATTGGTACATAGGCAAAGGTATCAATATTTTCACCCCGAGTATCGATACTTGTGATTGGGTATTGATACTAAATTAAGCTACTTACTTCACAAAGATACAATTTAACTTCGAGGTATCGATATTTATGTCCTGAGTATCAATACCTCTGCTCAGATTCGTAAAAACCCAGCAAAACAGAGTATTAAACATGCTCAACATATCTCTATTCTAACATGCATTAATCATCACAATATCAAGCATCAAATTTACCCAAAACACAATCCCATGCAACATCTTTACATTGTCGTCCAAATCATGGTAATAACAATTAAAAATAGTAAAAATTACCAAGAAAGAAATTCTAGAAGTTCATAATCATACTAAACCAACAAGAACATAATAATAACCAACCAAAGTTCTAACCACATTGCCTTTATTTCCGCAGTTCAATGAATAATAATATCACCTACTTAAATACTAAAGCCTAACTTGGATCACTTTCTTGGAACTACATCGCTAACACCACAAACGTTAAATATCTACAATGGTTAGAAAGAGTGGGTGAGGTACAACGATCGATTGCTCTGTGGATGCCAAGTGTTCAAGCGTCTGTTTTGGACATTCAAGCAATGTCGAGACGCATTTCTATATTGCAAGCCATTGGTACAAATTGATGGTACCTTTATGTATGGTAGATATATGCATGCATCGGCTATTTCTAGCTGTGGCACAGGATGGCAGTGGGAGAATCCTTCCAATTGCGTTTGCAATAACACCGGGGGAGTCAGCTGATAACTGAGATTTCTTTTTATCTAGGTTAAGGAGGCATGTCTGCCCCAAACCTGATATATGCGTTATATCAGATCGGGGCCCTGGAATACTAGTCGCAATAGAGCGACAGGGAAGCCTATGGCATCACACACACCATCGATATTGCCTAAGGCATGTTGCATCCAACTACCACGGGCAACATCGATCTACAAGTGAACGACGGCAAGTGACCAACATGGGTATATAATATATAATTTCGTTTGTAATATTCAATTTATTCTTAATTGAAGAGTGGTATGTAATATTCGCTATCAACTTATATTGGCAGGGTACGAGATCAATAAGGACTGTTTTCACGAGATGTTGGCGATTTTGCACTTAGTTAACGAAAAAGGCGCAAACTACCTATGAAACATACCTTTCGAATAGTGGACACAAGCATATGACGGCGACCTACGATATGGTCATATGACCTCAAACCTAGCTGAATGCATAAATTCTATTCTAAAAGGAACGTGTCATTTGCCGATAACATCGGTTGTGCAAGAAACATATATTTTTGTTTAGCGGCACTATTTCCGAAGCGAGCAACGAGTTATAAAGGACAAATGCAGGGAGGCCATGTATGGTGCGCGAAGGTATTAGGAGAAATTAACAAGGCGAAGGCACGGGCCAACGCCATGCACACAGTGTGTCACGATCGCGACAACCTATGATTTCGTGTGACGGAGTTTGACAGACCGAACCAAGGTATTGTTGGGGGGCAATATCGTGTACACTTGAGAAATAGGACCTGCGACTGTAGGATATTTGATGCACTTCGTTATCCATGCGCTCATGTAATTGCAGCTTGTCAGAATCTTCGTCTGGATCCCATGAGCTATGTCGACGAAGTGTACAAAATAGAATACATGTACAACATGTGGAGACACGTATTCCCACCAGTCCCAGATGAACGTAAGTGGCCGTCTGTATCGCTTGCTCTGTTTAAGCTGTTATCGGATAGAGAACTGCGTCACAAACCAAAGGGTCGACCTTGCTCGACTAGAATACGCAACAATATGGATATCTGAGAAACAGCTAACCAACGGAAGTTATGCGGATGGTGTAGGAACCCAGGTCATACATCTCGCTCATGTCCAAATCAGAATAGTTGATAGTCTCCTTATCATTTTTGTCTCTTGGTGGCTATGAAAATTCTTTTAATTTCTTGATGAAAATGGTAAACTTTTGTAGAAGGACTAAGTTGCAAAACAAGAAAAAAGTTATTCAATTAATCTAAAATATCACCATCATCATTATTCTTCAAAATTATCTTTCTTGCTAAATGATTATTTTGCCCCTTACGATCCTTAAAAATTCCTACATTGGATCAACACCAATCTTGATAAAATTACAAATTAACCCCGCATATTTGTTCACTTATTCAATTTAGTCCTAATTCATCCATTTCTTCTTAATTTCTAGGTCCTTCCACCCTTAAAAACAACTTTTATTTTATCACAAATATAAAAAATAAATTACAATAAAAAATAAAAAACAACTTTTATTTTATTAAATGTAACAATATAAAAAATTTTGTAGAAAAATATTAAAAATATAAAAATATTAGCAATATTTTGTCTTATTTAAAATAAATTGATTTTATTAAAAATATAAAAAATAAATTACAACAAAAAAATAAAAATTAACTTTTATTTTATTACAAATTAAAAATTAAGTTATAATAAAAAATAAAAAACTTTTATTTTATTAAAAAATAAAAATTAAATTACATTAAAAAATAAAAAAACAACTTTAATTTTATTAAATGTAACAATATAAAAATTTTTGTAGAAATATATTAAAAATATAAAAATATTAGCAATATTTTTGCCTTATTCAAAATAAATTGATTTTATTAAAAAATAAAAAATAAATTACAATAAAAATAAAAAAAACTTTTATTTTATTACAAATATAAAAATTAAATTACAATAAAAATAAAAAAGAACTTTTATTTTATTAAAAATATAAAAATTAAATTACAATAAAAAAAAAAACAACTTTCATTTTATTAAATGTAACAATATAAAATTTTTTGTAGAAATATATTAAAAATATAAAAATATTAGTAATATTTTTGCTTTATTCAAAATAAATTGATTTTATTACAAATATAAAAATAAATTACAATAAAAAAATAAAAAACAACTTTTATTTTATTAAATGTAACAATAAAAAATTGTAGAAATATATTAAAAATATAAAAATATTAGCAATATTTTTGCCTATTCAAAATAAATTAATTTTATTATAAAAGATAAAAAAACAATTTTTATTTTATTACAAATATAAAAATTAAATTATAATAAAAAAAAAAAAAACAACTTTTTATTTTATTAAATGAAACAATATAAAGAGTTTATACAAATATATTAAAAAAATCAATGTTGGTGCCGATCAGAATCAGTGCCACATGGGAGTGGACGACGGTTACGCGTTGGATTCCTCCTTGTTTCAGCTTCCGGCGGGGGTTGTGGTTGCTCCGGCAGGGATTCTGGTTCCTCTGGCTGGGGGTCTGGTGGTGGGTGTTGGAAGGATGACCTACCTTGATAAAATAATGAATGTGGAGGTGTTTGCATCACCCATGGCGGAGGTGTTTGAATCCCATAAGGCATCGGAGATTGGTAAAAAGAAGAGCTCCCCGACGGCACCTTGTGCAATCCCTCATGCGACAGCAGCCTATAGATCGACGGTCCACTCGGAGTAGTCGAGAATGAACTCGAACCGAGTCATGCATTCCAACCTGCCATAGGACTGGGAAAAGGAAACATATAAGGGTTAGGATACATATAAGGGCTAGGATACGCACCTGGCATAACCAGAAAAGGCTGTGATGTGGGTGACGTCTGCTGAAGTGTTGGGCCCGGTGACTATGTGGGCGCTGTTGATGGGCCCGGTGATTGTGTCGGCACTGTTGATGGGTCCGTCCCATCATCCCTTCTCCTTGGATTTAAAGAGCCCCGTCGTTCCCTTTGTACACGAAGTTACCGTCGCCTCTCCTCTTCGGACAATAAATACGGCTTGCCATGGATCCTAAATCATGGCATGTATTTCGGCACGCACGCTAACTCAGGAACAATGATAGGTTCCCGAGTAGGTATATAATCATACCGGTTTTCCCACAATTCGATATATGCTGACCAAAATCTTGGCCAATCCGTATGCAACTGTCGTAAGTTGACTTTATGCTCATCATCGAGCACCTCAGGTGCCACGAGAATCGATTGTCAGAATCCAAATTGACGTAAAACCCGATCTGACTGGTGCATCTCCACGGTGGCATAGTTGACCAATGGGACCTTCACATGCCAAATGTTCGGATTTTGAAAGAACTCATCCGGAATTACTGCTCGAATTGATGGATCCTCGTATGGTGTCCATTGAAACTATATTAACATGATAAAAATATTAGTTATATACTAAATACTAAATACAAAATACGAAATACGAAACGACTATTTTATTACGAAAATATATTTTATTTAATACTTACTTGTGCTTCCGACCGTTGGTCTAATATAAGCCGTATATCTTCAAGCGAGGTATGTATTCCAACATAACTCGCCGAATGGTTCCACCTAATTAAATAAATTTTTAGCATACAATTATACTTTAAATCTATGTAACAATTGTAAAATCTAATATTAAATTTACCTTGTTATGAGTGGGAATGTATATGGGTGGTCCACTCGAGGACGTAAAAATGGAAAACGAAACCGTGCCCATGATTGCAGTAGTGATAGGTAACCTCCGATTTTGGCTTTATTCGGTCGCGTCGCCCCGCACATCTCCCGATACAATTTTGCTAGCACGGCAGACCCCCAACTCAATTCACTAATTGCTCTAAAATCAACGAGTTTCAGCAGCCATCTCAGATGTACGAGGTTTCGTGACAAGTCCAGCATCAGATAGCCTCTAATCATCTCAAGAATGTATGCCCGAGCATACCGTATTCTTTCTAATTTGGTCGAATCATTATCCGGCTCTGGGAATGTGTCTCGTAACCAGCCCATCTCGATCTGACCTCCGTTAATGTTATCCGGAATAACACCCAAAAGCTCGTAGCATACTGCTGCCCAATCACCAAAAGCTGCGGACCCGGTGACTACATACCCATCCACCGGCAATCCCAATTGCAACTGCACGTGTTCCAGAGTGATAGTACACTCTCCGCATAGAAGATGGAAAGTGTGCGTCTCGGGTCTCCACCTCTCTATCAACGCATTGATTAACTTCGGGTCCAACTTACACCCCCGGCCTATCGTGGCCATGTGCCAAAAACCCGCTTCCCGCAGGTAATTCTCGATCAACGGTGATGGCGGACCAGGCATATTGCGAATATAGCATTGCAACACCTGATCTACAGACTGTTTAAAAAATTATAAAATAAAAATTAATTAAAATTGCATAAATCTAAAAAATATTAAATAGTATTGAAAAATTAAAATTATAACTTACCATTGTCATTTGATCGACGGAGATGTGTTTATTGTCGAGACGAATTAATTCTCCGGTCATTGCTAATACGATCGAATATTTTTAAATTTTAAAAAAATATTTCAAAGAACTTTTAAACATGGCTTTTTTGTAAAAATTAAACGACTTTTTTGAAATTTGAGAGGAACTTTAGAGGAATTTGAGAGAAATTTGAGAGAAATTTGAGAGAAATTTGAGAGAAAATTGAGTAAGGACCTTTGTGTGAAAAAAATGAAAGGGGGTTTTATAGTTTTTTTCTTTTACCGTTGGAGGCCCAACGGTCAAAAAAATATGGCCGTTGGAAGCTGGCAAAACGCGTCCTTGAGGGAGCGTTTTTGCCACATTAGCAAAGCGAGCCCTCAAGGATGCGATTTCTGCTGATGTGGCAGAAAACGCTCCCTCAGGGATGCATTTTCTTGCTGCATCCCCTGAAATTGCACTGACATAGACGCGTTTTCGGGGGAAATGATCCATTCCGATAAATAATTGTAAAAAATGACCTTTTCCGAAAATTTTAAAAAAAGAGAGTATATTTTAGTAATTTACCCCAAATGTACGTCAAGGTTGATCTCATTAGGACATCCAATTTGTCCGCATTTATTCTAAAAGAGTATTTGTAAATAATTTTATATTCTTATAATTTACAAAACTTAAAAATGTTATTATTTTTTAGATTTTTTTTGGAATTTTAAGTATTTTTAGAAAATTTTAGAATTTTTTTTATTATTTTGCACATGTCAACCTTTTATTAGTTTATTTGATATTTCTTTTAATTAAAAACGTGGAAGTAACAAAGTGCTTGATGGAAAGAAAGTTCATACACTAAACTAACAAAAAATTTTCTTAAAGCACCTAACTGAGTATTTGTATATAGTACATAAGAAAAATAGATATTAACCATTTTTTTTATCAATTGTTTTCTTGTTAAATAGAATTATTATATTAACCCTTTGGTTAAAAAATTCTAATATTTATATTTTTCATGCAATTATCAAATTATTTATAAATCTCTCAAATCTTGAAATATTATGCTTAAAATGTTAGGACTCATAATTTTTAATAATAAAAATATCAATTGAATTAATAAGTGAGGTAAAAACCTAAACATAAATATGATTAATTAATAAGCACATGCTGTTGACAAACAATATTTAAATTCATCATGTTTATTACATTATATTTTTATTTATTTAAACATTCCTATCAAATATTTACGTCGTAATCTATACATATATTTATACAGTAATAGTTCATATGGTTTATAATTAATTGTTATTTTGAAGTTGCTTGGAATGATTTCATTTACCAGATTTGGAGTGAAATAGAGGCATTTTATAGGTTTACAAGCACATAAAGCTAATATTTTGGTGAAAATTCAAGAGTGTGAACAATTTAGACTTCGGGAACGGCAAGAAGAAAAATACGTAGAAGGAATTGGTGAAAAGGAGGCAGCAAGAAACGGATGAAATAAAGCAGGCAAAGAACAGAAAAAAAAAAAAACCCGGCAAATTACAAATTGTTGGAAACATATTTGCTCATTTTATCTCTTAATTATACAAGACAAAGCAGAAAACAAACCCAAAAAGGGAAACCACAGGACACAAAAATACAAAACCAAACCACAAATAAATAAAGAGAGTGAGATTTGGCAAACCAACAAAGCGACAGTAGGAAGAAACTAAAGCATTAAAAAAGATGTTCACGTCACACACTTACTAGATAAACTTACTTAGTGGTCTAGCCTCCTGAGAAGAGCAGATTTGAGGCCTTGTTCATTTCTGAGTTCAAGATCAGGGACGTTGACAACGATATCCTGGAGCATGGTCTCGTTAACACACGACATGCTTGCATGATGGATCGGAAACTCCAGATCACGAAGGGCAACCATTAACCTAGTAACTGGATAGTTCACATTCTCCGATTGAACCCTAATCATTGCATCATTCCCCATGATCTTGATATCGAATTCAAGGCCAACGCACCCTGCTGTTGCAGGGGATGGTGAATTATCAGGCTTTGCTGCTTCCTGTTCCACGGAAGTGGTTGTGCTTTGGTTATCCGTAACATCAACCATTTCTACCTTAAGTTTCTTACACTCCCTCTGACGCTGCGATTCCAGTTCTTCGATTTTCGCTTTTAGCTCATTGATGTATGAGACAGCGTCAGATAAGAGCGATGCTTTGTCCATGCGCGACACGTTCGGGACTACGGCTCGGAGGGCGTAGAACCTGTGGTTCAGCTTCTCACGGCGTTGCCTCTCAGCTTCCACGTGGTTCAACGGTGTCTCTCGTCCAAGTCCGGGTTTCCTTCCACGTTTCTGTGGGTTTCTCTGCTCTAAATGACTAATGGAAAGTGATGGACGATCCGAGTCAGAATGCTCCGAGTCCACAGAAGAAGATTGCCCAAGTTTTGTGGAATATTTCTTGGTTGGGTGGTTGTGGTGTTCTTGCTTGGTTTCATTAACAGGACCTACATCTTCTTCTTCTTCTTCAACACCGGAAACTATACCGATGTCTGCAAAAGAGATGTTTCTGTAGAGGAAGGGGATTGAAGGTGGTGTTAGAGTTGGATCTGTACTTGATTGCTCTTGTACCAAGTCAATGGGATCAGTTCCGAAAAGGGATTTCACTTGTTGGACTAAACCCCAATTTTCACTGATCATTTCTACGGATCCTAATTCAAGAACCCCGCAAGAAGTTGGTATACAGACCATCGTCTCAATGCCATGCATTTGTGCTTCTATAGCTCTTTCACAGTTGTAAAACTGCAAAGCATGAGCACCGGTTAACCAAACCAGAGAGCCAGTACTTAGAGCCATGCCTGGAATCCCTTCTCCAGCAGGGAAAGATCGAGTCAATGACATCACGTAGAACCATACAGCATCACTGACCCCGGTGGTGCCGTCCATCATCGACACATCTACCTCATGGTTATCTCCAATGAGAGTTTGGGCTCCCTTCATCTCCTTTTTTCTTTCATTTTCTAGGCACGAAATGTTGACGCTTAATAATTTTGGAGGCGTACCTTTGGTGGTGCCTTGAAAATAACCATCTCCCCAGCACAAAAACAAACGACCATGTTCATCGTTTGATGTCTGCCAAAATATAGCATATGTCCACCAAATTTGCTGGCTTTGCACCACAAATTGGAGCCTCTGCTGGAGAGCTGAAGGTGAAGTTTCCTGGGTCATATAGACCAGTGAAGAAGATGAAGATGGAGAGATTATAAGTTCTTCCATGGCTGACCGATACGAAAAGAAGGAAACAAAAAGAAGGAGAAAAATACACGAGGGAATCTAAAAGGCAGAGATTTTGGAAGTTCTTTACAACAAATAAGCCATTAAACCATCTTAAATTTTACAAGGAAAAGAAAAAACCAAAAGAGAATGCGGGGAGCATTGGACAAAAAACGGGGATAGAGGGGGAGTTTATAAGCTTTGTAACTTATAAGGTGGGGGCCACAAGATCCTAAAATCTTCTGCATGCACACCTATAAGCTTTGTCCAGTTTTCTTTGTTTATTTTAACAGTGAGACTGTGACGTTAACTCGTTAAGTTAGACTTGCTTCGTCTCCTCTTCAAGTTTTTGTTTTCCTTCTAATCACACCTATTTTCGTGTTTATTTTGGCTGTGTGAAATGATTTTAGGTTATCAAGTTGGAATTATTAACCTGGAATTTTAGATAACAGAAACTAGCATATTAATCTCAATAATCCTTGCAGCATAAAGAAAAGAGGGATTTGTTTCTAACTCGGTCTTTAAATTTTGATTAAAATTGAATTAATTGATTGAATTTATCTAATTCGATTAATCGATCTAATTTAATCGAAGGTCAATTAAAAGATTTCTAGATTTCGGTCAATGGTTAATTTGATTCGAAATAGGGTAATTAACCGCCGAACTTAATAACTAATATTATATATTATTGTATTAAAGTATTACTAGTTCGGTTAATTCGATAATCTGATCAAATGAACCTTATCATTTTTTTATATGTTTTATATTTGTTTTAACAAAAAACTAAAATAAAAAATATAAATTTTAGTTAATTTTATTAACCGGTAAAATTAATCAAAATATTTCAATTCAATTACTTTTTTTAAATGTTTCAATTCGATTAACAGTTAAAAAATTAAAAATTTTAATTAATTCAATTGAATATTTTGAGTAAAGTTAAAGGAAGAGATAGAATAAAGATTAAAAAAGATTAAAGTTAAACCGCGAAAATGAAAGGATTGGTGAAAATATTAAAAAAGCACATGTTTAAATATTGTAAACGTCACATATGAAGAGATAGAATAAAGGGCGGACATTTTTTGTCACCACTTGCACGTGTATTGATAGCGACGGGTCTAGTGACTACCATGGGTATGGGCTCCTCGTTATTTGGCATCACACACAATTTATACATCTTTTAACCCAATCATTGAAAACTGAAAAAAGTCATTAATGTATTATTACATACCAAACACCAAACTTGAAATATCATACCCTACCATATTATACTTTTTTTATATTACTTTCTTTATATTACATTATACAATAGGAGTTACTAAAATAGCTATATATAATAGACTGACACATATTTCGTATAATTAAGATAGTTTTCATATCATTTTCAAAAAAAAAAATCTTATTAATGAAAATTGTTTTTTTCTGACATTTATAATTAACTCTTTTAATAATATTATTTCTAAAATTCAAATTTAAAATATTATTTGTGTAATTATCATCAAACCGTGTTATATTTATATTAGCTGAAGGCTTTACATTTGTGGATTGTGCGCTCCTATATCAGTGTCTTTTTATATTTCAGGTTTTTTTTTATTGTTTATAATATTAAAAAGAATAAAAATATTTCTCAAGGAAAAGGGAATAATAAGTTACTTATATTATTATATCTATATAATTATATATAAAAGAAAGGTTTTGGACTAGAGGATAGGTTAAACTTAATACGGATGAAGCTGTATTGAGAAATAGTTCATTTGCAGGCATTGGGGGAGTGTTTAAAAGTGCCGACGGCAAGTGGTTAGATGGCTTTTCGATGAAGTTAGAAAAGGATTCAATTTTCAAGATTGAGGCGAGAGCCTTACTTGAAGGCCTACTTATATCATGGAGGAAAGGTTGTCGACAGTTGGAAGTGGAATGTGATAATGCTCTCTTAGTTGAATTGATTTTAGCTGGCAGAGCTTCAGATTGTCATTTGACTGAAATGCGTCTTATTCATCATTTATTGAGTCGGAATTGGAAGGTCTTTGTTCGTCATATTCCGAAGTCGCAAAATACAGTAGCTGATCATATGACCAAGTGTATGGCGACTAATTCCACAAAAAATCATTGGTTTGAAGAACCACAGCAATTAGCTAAAAGTTTAATTGAGGCGGATTATCTTATTGCTTTGAGTCACTAGTGTAATTTTTTAAGTTTTTCACTTTGAACTATCTTTTTTCTACAAAAAGAAAGAAAGGTTTTGGACCTTTCTCTTATTGACACGTGGATACTCACCCATGCCCTTCTTTCATAATATCCAAATAGTTAATATAATTAAATTTCTTATTAAAATATTGCATAATTATATATAATTTAATTATTTTAAAAACAAACACATCTTTAAAGCTAAAAAATAAAAAGTTTAACTCTTTAAAAATAAAAACTGAATTAAAATATAATTTAACTTTTATAATTTTAATGAAAATGATACTAATTATTTCAACATAGATGATACGGACAGTTTGAATCGATATATTAAACTTGATGAATAAGAATACTAATGTAGCATAAAATTATTAAAAATGGATAATATTTATGTTTCATATAATCCTTTCTGCTTTTAAGTTGAGTTCAAATCAGTTAATTCTCTACACTTCATGCTTCCAACCATTGGGGACCACACAGATTCCTCCGCAACCAATACATCATTCGCATTAATTCACTCCAAGATGTTATTTTACAAGAGAAAAACACTTACCAATTCCTCTAAAGATTATTACCTTCAAAATCAACACTCCTAGCTCAATCATAAAATTGGGAGTTTGAACATTTTGATATCTTATGCACAAGTCTCAATTTATGAGCTCTTTCACAAATTTAATAATTATTTAAAATATTACTCTTAAATAAATTTAAATCAATAATTGTTCAAGTTTATTTAAACTTAGACAGACATTTATCTTTGTTCATTGTAGATATCATCTTTAATAATATTTAATAATTTCTTATCATTTTTAAATAATTTTCTATGTCTAAATTTATTTTGGGCTTGAGTTTTTAAAAAATTATTTTATTTATTAATTTTTAAAATATTTGTCGATGTGGCATATATAGTACACAATGTGTCATTGTCTGGTTGTTTTGTCAATCATATATCACTTAACCACAAAAATTGGTAGAATTTTTAACTGAATGACCAATTTTTTCTTTAATCTAAAATACAATGATTATTTTATACATTCTTTTAAATAAAAAATATAAAATACAATCTGACTCTTAAATATATAGACTTTTATTATACTTTTCTCTCACAATTATCAATATTCATTTAGATTTATCTTCTCCAATCCATATACATAAAATTTTTTTTATTTATTGTATGCATTTGCAGTTTTACATGTGCATCACTCGAAAAGGAATGTTCCTTTTATTAATTAGTGTCTTAAAAGGTTATTTGTATTTTACTTCATTAAAGCGACAATCCAAAAAGAAAATAAATAAAGTAAACCTTCAAATCCGATAATATTGCACTGATACATAGCCGCTGGGACTCTAAAATTTAGAGACGGAAAACTAAACCAAATGACGTTTTACTGGAAAGTGATTTTGGTGAGAGATATTTAAGGTTTCCGAGTTGATTCTATAATATAATATTTAATGTATTATCGAGTTTCATACATCATAAATAAATAATAATATATATATCATCATTTAAAAATTAGTAAAAAGTTTATAAATAATAACCTTTTAAATATAATTAAATACTAATAATTATCGAGGTTTTAGGGTTTAAATATTTGTTTACCATTAATATTATTAAATATGTTTAAATAAAATTGTTAGGAAGTCTTATATTGTTTTTATTTAATGATGATATATCATTTTTTCGGTAGAAATATGTCATATTATTATGCATTTGTAACACCTCAAACCCGAATCTGGTGTGTCACATAGAAGTTTTTTTTTTTTCAAACCATCTTTGAGATTGTTAAAAACTTGTTTGAGAATTACAGCCTCTTTGTTAAAACCCAAAACACTTAAGCAATTATTATTTATTTGAAAACGTAATTATCTTTAAAAACCTTTTTGGTTGTGAAAACATATTTGAAATAAACAATTTACAAAAATGAGACGTTTGGGAATAGAGTTGCAGAAGCATTTTGAAAGAAAATCCGAGGCCTTATTACAACATTTAACCCAAAATAGAGTAATAAAATAAACAAGAAAGAAGTCTGAAGTCCAAATAAACCATTTCTGAAGTATGGCCTCCACCGAGTCATCCATGGCCGAAGTCCATGTCACTGAGCATTACCTGAAAAGGCTAAGAGAAAGGGGGGTGAGTTACAAGAACTCAGTGTGTAATCCTCTTACCGTTATCCATTGGGTCGTAATCCAATTAACAATATTTTGGGCCTAGCCCATTTTCAATAATAATAATAATGTATCAATTATAACATGAATATAAAATGCAATTCCCAAACCAAGCCTAGTATTTCCATCCGCTACACACCACCCGTACCAACCAACACACCTGTGGGGAGCTTTAGTCACCCACCCCGCCAACACACCAAACTGGGCATTAAGCCATATATCAAACTGGGCATAAAGCCATATATCAAACTGGGCATAAAGCCATATATCAAACTGGGCATGAAGCCATATTTCAAATCGGTGAGTGAAAATCAAATCGGTGAGTCCACAGTCATCTCGGGTGACTCGTGCGACCCTAAAAATCAAATCAATGAGTGAAAATCAAATCGGTGAGTCCACAGTCATTTCGGGTGACTTGTGCGACCCTAAAAATCAAATCGATGAGTAAAAATCAAATCGGTGAGTCCACGGTCATCTCAGGTGACTCGTGCGACCCTAAAAATCAAATCGATGAGTGAAAATCAAATCGGTGAGTCCACGGTCATCTCAGGTGACTCGTGCGACCCTAAAAATCAAATCGATGAGTGAAAATCAAATCGGTGAGTCCACAGTCATCTCGGGTGACTCTTGCGACCCTAAAAACCAAATCGATGAGTGAAAATCAAATCGGTGAGTCCACAGTCATCTCGGGTGACTCGTGCGACCCTAAAAATCAAATCGGTGAGTAAAAATCAAATTGGTGAGTCCACAGTCATCTTGGGTGATTCGTGCGACCCTACAAATCAAATCGGTGAGTCCACAGTCATCTCGGGTGACTCGTGCGACTCTAACAAATCAATCACTTCCTCCAATTACATAACCCAACCCATGCAGTATGTCATGTATGCAAAGCACATTTCATAACGATGTATGAAATAGATTACCAGATAATTAGAATACACACAATCATGCTAATCAACCCATAGGGGTATAACGGTAATTTTACCCACTAAGGGTAATTCGGTAATTTGGCAACCCAAGGTTATTTCGGTAATTTACCCTCTAAGGGTATTCGGTAATTTTTGCAACCCAAGGGTATTTCGATAATTTTGCAACCCAAGGGTATTTCGGTAATTTACCTTCCAAGGGTATTTCGGTGATTTCGCAACCCAGGGGTATTTCGATAATTTCACAACCCAGGAGTATTTCGGTAATTTACCCTCTTAGGGTATTTCGATGATTTGCCCTCTGAGGGTAATTCGGTAATTTACCCTCCAAGGGTAATTCGGTAATTTACCCTCTAATTGTATTTTAGTAATTTTACCCACCAAGGGTAATTCGGTAATTTACTCTCCAAGGGTAACTCAGTAGTTTTACCAACCAAGGGTAATTCGATAGTTTTACCAACTAGGGGTAATTCGGTAATTTACCCTCCAAGGGTAATTCGGTAATTTCATATTCAATGGTGTTTCCGAAGGCCTACTATCGCCTCGAGTGGCACAAATTTCTATTTGGGTCTCTATGGAACTATTGGGTCAAAAATCCATTTTAGGCCTAAACGGGGTAATTTTGCAATTCTGGACTTAACTACTAATTTGGGCATAAAAATTTAAAACTGTCCATCTGCATCATACTGACTAAATTGACTATAACTTGAGTTAAAAACCTCGAAATCTAAATCCGTAAATTTTTCTTGAAACTTGACTCATATATCTTCTTACTGTAATTTTTCCAGAATTTTTGGCCTATCCATTTAGTACAGTTTATTCCTTAAAGTTTCCCTTGTTTCACTGTCCAATGATTCTGACCTCTCTTACCTTAATTTCAATTATCTCACTATACGGTTTTCATATACTGCTCCAACTTGTTTTTATTGAAAATAGACTCACTAAGGAATCCATACATATAAATTATAACCCATAATTCACTTTGTACAATTTTATATGATTTTTCCAAAACAGATCAGTGAACCCCGAAGTTAATCAGAACCAGTCTCACTAAAATTAAGATATCTCAGAATATAAAATTTCTTTTCCTTCTCCGTTTCTTCCGTATTAAAATAGACACAATAATATTTAATTTTATATCTTATTCACTTTCTAATTCCTTTTCTCCTATTTTTAGTGATTTTTCAAAAACACATTACTGCTTCTAACCAAAACTATTTTATTACGAAATACGATTACCACTACGATCATACGCACGCCCGAGTGATCACGGATGTCGGTTTTCAGTTTTCTTCGGTATTTCGACCGATTAACAGCATATTTCATACAAAATTTCAGAGAAGTGTGAGATTACACACCATTTCAGATATGTATATGGAAGGGTATGAGATTACACACCTTATTCGGAATCCGTAACGCGGTGCTCTCCGCGGCACCAAAAATTCGAGTCACTTATTACGAGGGATAGATGATTGGGCGATTTGATTCCTATCGTGACCGATTAGTCCAATCTATTAATCCATTTAGCAACCAATCAAATAATGAACGATATCAAATAATCCATAAAGAACTCCTTACCTTGTTGACATTGGATTCGATTTCCACCACTTGACTTATGGCTACGGATGATACACGGATATGAGATTCGACTAACAAAAGAAAAATGAGTAAGAATGGATTGAGGATTTCGGCAAAACAAGGGAGAAAGATGAACAAATGTGCTAGAGTGTTTAGGCCAAAACAAGGGGAAAAGAATTTGGAAAAGAAAAAGTACCCAAAATGCTAATAGAAACCCAAAACCTTTCATGCACAAATTTGCACAAAAACCATAAGAGAAATCAGCTCTCAAAATCCCCCTACTAAACTGTATACTCAAAACACCTAAATTTTCTTCTTTCTTTCTTTCTTTTTTTAATAACCACCTACTCCACTCCCCAAATTCTCCTTTTTTTTATCCATCTACTCCACTCCCCAAATTCTTTTATTTCTTTTTCATCCACCTACTCCACTCCCCAAATTCTTTTATTTCTTTTTTATCCACCTACTCCACTCCCCAAATTCTTTTATTTCTTTTTCATCCACCTTACCTAAAATCCCTTAATTTCCTCCTTACCATACCTTTCCATAATTTAATAAGTCCACCTTACCATAATTTAAAAAGTCCAATTTGCCTTATTTACAAGCTTGGCCGAAATTTTGGGAAAGAGTACAAAAGTAATAGTCAAAATTTGCACACAATGGGATTTGAACCTCTTCCCTCAAGGTACTTCACTTGATGCCATAACCTCCTTGCCATATACTCATTTATGCTAGCAATTTACTCTTTTATTTCCATAAGCCTTGATGCCACTTACTATCTCTCCTTAATAGGCTTAAACACAAAATTTTACTAAGGCCCAACTTGAACCTAGAACTTCATAAAACCCCGTAACTTTCTAAAATCACTTTCCTAATAAGTCCAACTTGAAATAATATCGTTCTCTTGTTCTCAAAAATTTTAAACACTCCTATGCCCAAGGCCCAATGAGCCCAATTCTACTAGGCCCAATTTCGGGATGTTACAGTATTGATGGTGCATAAGACTCAAATATTATTCCCATAGTTATTTAAGTTGAGTCCAACTTGAAATATGGGTCTTAAATCTTTTCCTAGTTTGTCCATATATTTACTAATAGTTAACCCAAACTCATTAGACCAATCCACATTATTATTTTGAATATTTTTAATAAAAATATTTAGTAATTATAATGTATTTTTTTTCTTATTTGCTTTATACTATTACATGTTTAGTTTTTATATAATTTAAATTACATGAAATTAAAAAACAAGCGGGGACCGGGCCTTAAATATTAATATCCAATCCTGATTTATCTTAAAACATTTTGTTTAAGCGATGTTTTTTAGCTGCAAACGTTTGAGTTTTGACAAGTAAACCCTAATTCTAATTCTAAGGTATTAGAGAAATAAAAACTGAAAAAGTCAATTAATATTGCAACAAAAGAATTTATTCGTAGAATTGAATTTTCCTCGGTTCTGAACTTCGGATGCTCGAATTGAAGGTGAAAACCCTAAACAATGAACTGTTTGACACTGCTTTGTAATGGAACATTTTATTTTTTTTTTTTTTGTTCAACGTAACCAAGGTCAAAAAGGTTGAAGGTGAAAATCCTAAACAATTAAATTTGATCAAGTATTTATTAACATAAAGCCCCAACTTTTTTATATAGGACACTGCCACCTAGTTTTGTACTAGGATTCCTGTCAGTAAAAGCTTCCTTAGTTTGTAGCTCCAGTAATGGAATAAGAGACGTATGTTTTGTCGGGCAACAGTGAGCTGCAAGGGACGTTCGAAGTTTTACCAATAAATATTTTTATAATTTTTTTTTTTTTTGAATGCGTCCATGGAAGTTTCTTACACCATGATCAGGATTTCACATGTATGTGTTCTCTTCGGTCTACTTGCCAATTCCAGGCTCAAGGCTTAAGTAACAAAAATATATTATTTATTTATTTATTTATTGTACCTGACAGAACATGCAGGGCTTTCAGACAGTGAAAAAACAGCAAGCTTTCAACAAAATGCTTTAAATTTTATAATAGTACCATCAATAGTTTATTGAATCATCGACTGATAATTACAAGAGAGCTTTATTCCGATCATGCATGTGCCTTGCTTTAACCAACTTGATCTACACTAATCCTATTGGCTGTATCCTTCAAGGTTCTGTTGACAACTCCGGCAGCAGTGAAGAACTGATGGGCTAAGATAAAGAAAAAGAAGTTTGCAGAAATTAGTTTTTTTGATTAATGAATAAAATTTATTATAAAATTACAACTAATAGGTATTTATATATTAATTATCAGCTCCTAATTAACTAACTGTTTTTGTTACTTCACTAATTAATTAATAGTTATCTTTTCAACACTCCCCCTCAAGTTGAAGGGTGGTCAAGATCCTTGACCCCCAACTAGGATACCAAATATTCATGCTGCTGGACTTTAAGTACCTTAGTCATCACATCTACAAGTTATTTATTAGTGCACACATGCTGTGCTCCAACCAATCCATCTTGTATTTTTACCCTTACAAAGTGACAGTCAATTTTTATATGTTTGGTCCACTCATGCAATACAGGATTTGCTACAATCTGGAGTGCTACTTGACTGTCAGAAAGTAACAACATTGGATTAAGTTTATCAAGACATATTTCTTTTAACAAGCCATCTAGCCATACTATCTCCGCAATTGTTGATGCCATGCTTCTATACTCAGCTTCAATTTATGAATGTGAGATTGTATTTTTCTTTTTTTACTTCCAGAAGATGAGAGAATCTCCGAGTTTGATGCAGAACCCGATGATGGACCCTCTAGACAAGGGGTACGTGGCCCAACCTGAATCGCAATAGGAAATAAGTTGTGGTTTATTTGATGAAGCCAACAGAATCCTTTGGCCAGGATTTTGTTTATGTATCGAACAATTCAAAGCACTACTTCAAAATTGGACTTCTTTGGTTTTTGCATAAACTGGATCAAATGTTGAATCGCATATGATATGTCCGGCCGTGTATTTGTCAAATACAAAAATCGGCCCATGAGTCTTTGATATGTTAACACATATGAAAGTGGCTCATTGTTACAATCTCCTGAGTGTACAAATTCATCATATTCAGTTGTGGTGAGTTTCTAATTTTACTCAAGAGACGTGCTGATTAGTTTTTTCTCTCTTAACCGAACATCTGCTATTAATTCCAACGCATAATTCCTTTGGTTCAAAACAATTCCCTTGCTCAATTGTGCCACCTCTATACCAAGGAAGTATTTCAACTCCCCCAAATCCTTCATTTTAAAATTATGATGAACTTTTTTCAAATCATTAATCATCTCAATGTTATTTCTTGTAATCAACAAGTCATCAACCTAAACAAGCAAAATAACAATCTTACCACCTCATCTTTTTGTGAACAAAGAGTAGTCATACTTGCTTTGCACATAACTACCATGTAAAAGAGCCTCCATAAGCTTCAAATTCCACTATTGAGAGGCCTGTTTCAGGCCATAAAGGGACTTGAGTAAACGAAAAACCTTGTGTTCCCCCTGTTGAAGAAAGCCCTAAGGAATGTCCATGTAAACTTCTTCATGCAAATCTCCTTGAAGAAATGCATTATAGACGTCCCTTTGGAAGAGAGGCCAATCACTGATAGTAGCAACACTAATCACAGTGTGAATAGTAACTTGCTTAGCCACAGCTAAAAACATCTCTTGAAAATCCACTCCAACTTGTTGCTTATAAACTTTGTCCACAACTTGTGCCTTGAACTTCTTGATAGATCCATCAGAATTGTACTTTACTTTGTAAACCCACTTGCAGCTAATGGGTACCTTACAAGAGGCAAAGGAACCACCTCCTATATGCCATTCTCTTCCAAAGCTCGAATTTCCTGTTTCATAGCATCAATCCATCTTGGATCTAAAATGGATTCATGATAGGTTTGGGGTTCAATATAGTAGAAATATCAGCAGGAAAAGATCAAGTATGATAAGGTAAGTGAAAAGAAGAATAAAAATGAGAGATAGAATATGAACATATTTCAAGTGGAGTAGAAGATTAGTTACAACATATGTAGTCTTTCAGTCATGTTGGTTGCTTTATGGAATGAGAGGTACAACGTAATGGAGGAAAAGTGGATGATGGAGGCACGATAGGTGAGTCAAGTGCGAGTGTAGGCAGGTTAGGAGTAGGTATGGAAAATTTAGGTAAAGAAGGTGATGGGAGAGGTGAAGCTGTGGTAGTAGTTGAAGAAGAAAGTGAAGGTGTATCTAAAAAATGTGGTGGATTAGGGAGTAGGGGAACTAGTGGAATAAGATCAAGGTTATGAAAAATGGAACCATCAGATGTAGGAAAGAAAGGAGAAGATTTTATGGGAAATTTAAGAGGAAAAATAGTTTCATGAAAAATAACATCACGGTTGACAAAGAAAGTTTTTATGTCAAGGTTGAATAAAAGATAGCCTTTTTGAACATTTGAGTACCCTATGAAAACATATGATAATTGTTTTGGGAGAAAACTTGTCATTACAATGAGGCATGGTTGCGTTGCAAAGATAACAAAGACTTGTAAGTAAGAAATATCATGTGGCCTTTTGTAAAAAATCTCAAAAGGACTTTTCCAGTCTAAAATAGGAGTAGGCAGGCGGTTGATAAGAAAATGTGCTGCTAAGACATACTTGCCCCAAAGTTTGCTAGGCATATTGGACTGAAATTTTAAGGATCAAGCAACCTCAAGAAAGTGTAAATGCTTACACTTGGCCACTTCATTTTGTCGTGGAGTGTGAATGCATGAGCTTTGGTGTACAATTCCTAACGTACTAAAATATGCATTACATTCATTCTTAAAGAATTCATATCCATTGTCACTACGAATGATTTTAACAGTAGCTGAAAACTGATTCTTGATCATTGTACGAGCCCAAATTTGCCCGGGCCCGATTAAACCAACTTAATAAAATAATAACAGATAAAAACCCAAAAAATATGGTCCAAATGTCCTTTTTTACAAGCCCAAAACCCCAGACCTGTTAACAACCCACTTATCCTAAACCAAATCCTACCCAAACCCAAGCCCAACAAGTACTGGCCCAGGAGCCAGACAAGATCGGGAACCCTAGGGTCCCTCCTTTTTTCGAGCGCCGCCGCGCGTCACCAGCACGCGCGTCGATCCAACTGCCACCGCGCGTCATCCCGATCTCCCACGCACGCGCCTTCCCCACGCCTCGTGACTCGCCCGCACGCTCCAGCCTCCTCAGTGCACCACGCCCACGCCATCGTTCGCCCATCACCTGCAACAGCGCACCAACACGAACACCACAGCAAAGAGCCCAAAGAAATATAGGAAAATACGTGTAAATCTGCTATATAGGCAGAGGCAAACGGACTTTGTTTTTTTACGAACAATCGAAAGCCAAAAACAGTGTTAGCAATCAAAAGAACAGTAGAAAAATAGCGTAAACTGTTATAAAAACGGAAGAAAAGATCCTTGTTTTCTTCTTCGGTTTCGAACAGGAGCAAACTAGCAATAAAGGCAAAAATCAAGGTTGATTCCTTTTTCCGGTTTTATTTTCCGTCATTGTTCACTGTCCTTTCCCACCTTTATTCTCATTTCCTTTATTTTCAAATCTCGAATAAACGAAGCAGTAACAAGAACAGGAGGGTGAATACTTACCTAAAACCCCATCTCCGTGGGTCGTTGGCCGCTAGACGGGGCGGTGGCGCGACGATCGGACGAGAACCAAGGGGGGGATTCGAGAGAGTTCTCGACTTTTTTTGAAAAAAATGAAAGGGAAATGATTTTTTTTTTTTCTCTGATTTCCTGTATTTATGAGGGGGTGATACGGCATCGTTTAGAGCTAAGCTCCCATAGCCGAAACGACGCCGTTTGTACAAGCCCGAGAACCCGACCCGACCTTGGACTAAGATCCGCGCGTTCGTGCCCCAAAGGGCAATTTGCGCACTCGGTCCTTCCCCGTTTGAGCGGGTTCGATCTAAGGCCTTGCATTTTTTATATTTTATTCAAATTCGGCCTATATTTTTAACTACTTGTCGATTTAATCCATCGCCCTATGCTAGTAAACTATTTTACATTTATTACAAATCTGTTACATCATTTGCTTTTCTGTAATATGATATGTTATTCATAAAAAAAATCCCTCGAACATACTAATCATTTTAATTTAAAATTTGTTTTAAAATAGTATATATTATGTATGATGAACGGTTTTGCATTATCTATTTCAAATAATTCTATTTGTTAATCATTTAGATGTTCTTTTTATACGTAAAAATCGCTTTATGTATTAGCGATCCTAAAATCTTTTACATTATCTATATTAAGCTAACGATATGTGTTATCTAATTTATCGGTATTTGATCATCAATGTTGGTATGCTAGTAATGCATGTGACTTTAGCATCACTATTGTGCGTATTATGACTTATTCATTTGTATTTTCCTATCATGTCGTTCATTCATATAGTATTTCATTCATGTATCATTTTTCGTGAGCATTTGTTATTTTTATATCATGCCATTACATTGGACATTAAACCCTAACATATTGTTTCAATCTAGGTTTTTTTTAAAAGGAAAAAATCCTGAACAAATCACACATGCCTTTTGAATATTGCACCCCCCCCATCGTTTCAAAAAACAAAATTTCAATGCAAGGCATTTCGTATTTTGGAAATTCGAGAGAAATGGTGCCCTAACTTACTGGGTTTCTATTTTTTCTCGCTTAGCCTAAATAACGGAATATCCCTTGAAACGAAAAATACAGTTTTAGAATAAAAAACTTATCCTCGAGAGTATAAAGTGTCGTGCCCTAACTTACGGGGTGTGATATCTCGTTACCTCAAGATAAGGATTTCCGAAATGATTTTAAAGTAAAAGTTTATTCTCGAGACCACAAGGCGTTGTACCCTAACTTACTAGGTGTGACATCTCGGTACTTCGAGATAAGAATTTCTAAAATAACCATAATCTGAATTTGAGCCTCAGCTTATTCTTGAGTACTCAAGATGCCGTGTCCTAACTTACTGGATGTGGCATTTCGTTTCATTCAAAATAAGATGGGCTTTGATGATTGTTTCGATCCATTCGTACGTTTTAAAACCAACATTGGTAACAAATGATCGTATTCTTAAACTTATTCTCAATTCCCATTTTTTGACATCAAGATACTAATTAATCGATTTGGTACCGATTTTGGGCGTGACGAGGGTGCTAATCCTTCCTCGCGCGTAACCGACTCCCGAGCCCACTTTCTCGAAACTCGTAGACCAAAATGTTTTATAGGTGGCCCGATCGCACCTAATAAAGATCGGTGGCGACTCCCATTTCTATTTTCAAAACCCAAGTTCGATTCCCGCCTTTTCAAAAAGGATGGTTTCGACAGCTTGGCGACTCCACTGGGGACGGCCTACGAGAGTCGAGCCGAAAATCGATTAATTCTAGTATTTTTGTCAAAATCTGAAAATATGGTTTAAAACCTCGGTCATTTTGTCGTACAACATTCTTTATTTTCATGGTTTCTCTGATAATGCGCTTTCTGTGGTTTAAATCTCAGTGTTTTTGCATATTGCATCACATTGACTCGTAAATTTTACCCTTTAAGTGGGAGTGAGAAGCTATGCCTTCGTGAGGTTTTCGCCTCCGCATGGGCTAGTGGACCGCTTCCGGGACACATCTGTACCTATGTGCTTCGTGAGGTTTTCACCTCCGCATGGCCATAGGGAAATGTGTTCCCCTGAACTGAACTTAATCCATATGAGCCTATAATGGGTGAGGATTGAGGAATCTGCTAGTTCAGGTACCCTTACTTTAGAACCGAGCTACATATAGTAAACCTTAAGAGCCCACCTTATGTAGAGATGAGTAAACCCTAATGGTCACCCGAAAAGATGCTTGATTATTCCTTGCTTGTTGCCAGCTTTATAAATGTGGTACTAACTTGTTGTGTTTACTGTTACTGCATGGCATCTCATCATGAAGGGTGTTGATTCGCATTCAGTTACCGAATAGAAAAGCTCATCATGGAAAAGGGGTTTCTTGATAGAGTGGAGGACAATGCGGCCGTCCGAGTATGGGCTAAGACAGTGCAGCAAGAGAAAGGTGATAGCCTGGCCAAGGGGCACATTTCAGAATCACAGGACTTCACTCGCATCAATGTGGCCCAAAATGACCTTCAAGAGATGAAAGAGATCTGGGATCGGTGGGATAACGAGACTAAACAACTATTCTACTGCAACTATGGTGACTTGCCCTACTTGCTCGATATCAAGATAGACAGACACTTGTTTCGAGCTATCACCCAGTTCTGGAACCCGGCGTATAGTTGTTTCACTTTCGGAAAGACAGATTTGGTGCCAACCATCGAAGAGTACACGGCTTTGCTTCGCTGCTCTAAGATCCACCCTAATAAGGTTTATTCCAGGACCAGCGCCCTGCCTTTTGTGAAAAAATTGATGAATATCACTGGGATGAATGAACAATGGGTTGCAGCTCGAAGTCAGCAGAAAGGTGATAACAAGTGCATTCCCTGGAAGAACTTGAAAGAGTTGGTCTCAGGACATCCCGATATAAGGAAGAGAGTCGACATCCTTGCTCTTAGTATCTATGGATTGGTAATCTTTCCCAAAGCTTTAGGGCACATAGACGAAGCAGTTTCAGATTTATTTGACCGGTTAGACAAAGGGGTCACACCAGTCCCAGTAATCTTAGCAGAAACTTTCAGGTCCTTGAATGCCTGTCGAAGGATGGGAGAAGGCAGATTCATTGGTTGCGCGCAGCTCCTGTTGGCTTGGTTCCATAGTCACTTTTGGAAGTTAGAAAAGTCTCTCGTCGAGCCTTCTTTGAGAATTATTCCCCGCTAAAAGAAATAGCGGCCACACCGAGGCGGGACGACATTTCGGAAGAGAAATGGATGGTTATTCTGCAGAATCTACGAGACGAAGACATTGAATGGAAGGCCCCATGGTTAGTCCCAGATGAAATCTTGTACCGGTGTGGCGATTTTGACTGGGTCCCGTTGCTCGGGATATGGGGGGCTATTGGGTACGCTCCATTACTCGTACTAAGGCAATACCGGTCAAGGCAGTTCATACCAGCAACGCAAGGATTAGCTCATTGCGAATTCACATACAAAGACGACAATTACAAAAAGAGAGTTCGAGAAATAACAAATGCGTGGAACCAAACGCGCAGAATGAGGATATTTGCTGCAAACCCAATGGCAACCCCAGAATACGATTGGTGGCGAAGTCAAAGGAGCAACGACAACATCCCCGCGCCAAGCCAAGAGGACATTTCACCTTTAGAGGAACATTTGCGGGTTACCCCATCTGAATTAGAAATCATCAGACAAGACTTCGAGAACAAGAATCGGGAATTAGGAAAGAAGATAGAGCAGCTGGAAGATGAGAAGATGCAGTTAGGACTGGAGGTCGATATCTACAAAATGGAAGCCGAGAAAGTAAGAAAAGGAAAGGGCAGGGTTGAAGAAGATCTGAATAGCCTAAAGACAGATTACAAGAAACTGCGCACGTCAATCAGAACCGCTGGTTTGGGTAAGACCTCAGAGCAATGGCGGCAAGAAATCAGAAAAGAAAAGACTAGGGCCGACCAATGGGAGAAGGAATTCCAAGATGCTCAAGTACGCGAAAACATTTTGAAAAAGAAACTGTTGGAAAGTCAAAAGGAGAAAGAGAAGTTACGGGCTCGAGCGACAGAACTGGAAAGTCACTGCATCTGTATCGAAATCGCAACTCGGTAAGTGAACTAAGAGCCAGCCAAAGCAAGGTCGAGGAGCTAAAAAGAGAGATGGAAGGGCTCAAAACCGCACTACAAAACGGTGAATGCCAAGCTGAACTCCTTAACGAACGTTGGAAAGAACAGTTCCGCCATTCCCAAGAACAGGTCAGGAATAGAGATTACGTGATGGGTGAAGCCCTGGCTCAAGTACGGGAGGTAGCTGATCATTTACAAACCCTGGCAGCCCGAGCCGATATATTGAGTTTAATGTATGAGTCAGGATCTGACCGAGGCCAAAATCTAGCTCGGCTCCTCAAGGAAGTTAAAGATTTAGGTGTTAAGGCAAAGTCATATGTATGATCGTCCGCTCTATGTAAAGAAATTTGTTTTCCAGCAAAGTTGATCTAATGGAACTGAATTAAAATCAACACTTTTCTTGCATCTGTGCATTCATTTCATGCATTTGTATGGCATTTCATGCATTTGCATCGCATCATATCATATGCATTTAAGACCATGGGGAGGGCCTAATGAGCTAAAATATACAGAAGAGGAAAAGAGAACCTGGAAGACAAACATCCATACGGCACTCGCGCTAAAACAAGGAAAATGGATCAAAGGCTAGAGCAATTTCAGGACCAGGTGAAAGCACAGGAGCAGCTAATTAAAGTTCAGCAAGAGATGATGGAAAAGATGATGGAGTCCCAAAAGAGTATGACGGCTCAAATGGCTCAAATGGCCCAACAATTGGAAGGATTCATGGAAAGGGGAAAAGGCCCCATGACCATCACGGGAGGGGAGAATGAAGCTATTCCCTCGGGATCTACCCTACCGCACGTGTCGTCACCGCACGAAGAGTACCCCGAAGACCATCCATCACGATTAGGCCCCCACAAGGACAAGCTAATGTAGGGTCCCCTATGAATTTCCATGTAGGCTCGGGATCCAACCCGGGAGATGACCCTATCAACCCGATTGTGCCAGATTTTGATATAATGGAGAAGGAAGCGAAAGCTGAATCCTCAAAGCAGATAGAAGACAACTATCGATGGTTGGTGGAGAAAGTCAAGGCAATAGAAAATGCCGAGACTCGTTATGGAGTTGATATCAAAGAATTAAGTCTGGTCCCAAACCTAGTACTTCCCCCGAAATTTAAAACTCCAGACTTCGAAAAATACAACGGGACTAGTTGCCCAGGAGCACACTTGAAAATGTTTAGTAGACGGATGGTGGGATACGCCGATAATGAAAAATTGCTAATCCACTGCTTTCAGGAAAGTCTGGTCGGAGCCGCAGCCAAATGGTATGATCAGCTCAGCAGCACCCAGATCAAGACGTGGAAGGACCTGGCCCAAGCTTTCATGAAACACTATGGCCACGTAGCGGACATAGCTCCTGACCGGATCACGCTCCAAAATATGGAGAAAAGACCTAGTGAGAGCTTCAGGCAATATGCACAACGGTGGAGAGAATTAGCCACGCAGGTTCAACCGCCTCTTTTGGAAAGTGAGGCCTCCACACTCTTTATCCACACTTTGAAAGCCCCTTTCATCGGTCACATGCTGGGCAGTTCCACGAAGGATTTTTCAGAAGTCGTGAGATGTGGAGAGATGATAGAACATGCGATCAGATGTGGCAAGATAGAAATAGGGGAAGGTCCCAGGAAGACAGTCATGAAGAAAAAAGAGAGTGACGTGAATAACGTAAGTATCCGGGGTAAGCCAACCACTCGGAGTCAACCCAGTACTGTAATCGCTGATCGTCCAGGCTCACACAAACAGGAATTCAATACAAAGCCGAATGAGGAGAAGCTCCAATTCACTCCGATATACACAAATACGGAAAACTGTACCAGAAATTATACGACACACATGTTGTCGCCCCCCATTACTTACAGCCCCCTACAGCCTCCATACCCCAAATGGTACGACGCAAATTCACAATGCGAATACCACGCGGGAATCGTGGGACATTCGATAGAAAATTGCCTCGCCTTCAAAAGGTTGGTGGAAAAACTCATTCAAATGGGCGTGGTAAAGGTTAACGATGCAGAACATCCGCTACCCAATCACACTAACAATGGGGTAAACATGATGAGCGAAAAGATAAGAAGAAGAATAAAGGCGGACGTGGCAGAGATAAAGACCCCATTCCGATGGGTCTGGAAGCAAATGATAAACAGAGGCTTGATCACGCAAGAATCAGGAGGAGAGCTTAAAGGAGCGGGAGGGTACTGTGAGTTGCATGCTAAAATGGATCATGATATCCAAGAATGCCCCGAATTTAGGGCCATAGTCCAACACCTCATGGATAATAAAGAAATGGAATTTTATGAAGAGATTGGAGGGCTAGAGGAAGGAGAGATCAATGCTTCGGAAGAAGGGCCATCTAGAAACGCCTACGGGAGAAATCACCCCGCAGTAATCATAACGCGACCAAGAGCGAATGTAGCGGGAACACCGATCATACCAAAAGTCATAATTCAAAGACCTAGCTCCCCCTTACAGAGACAACAAGAGGGTTCCGTGGAGCTATGAGTGTAAAGTAATAATCCCAGGAAAACAGAATCCGGTCAACGCTGTGGAGGAAGACCGAGATGCGGGTTTCTTCACACGTAGCGGAAGGCGTTATACTCCAAACTCAAAGGCAGAAGTGGCCAAAGGAAAAGCAGTGGCAGTTGAGCAAAGAGAAGAAAGAACAGTCGAACCTGAAACATTCATCAATGAGCCAGTGAAGGAAAGCGAGGCTAGAGAGTTCTTAAAATTCCTTAAGCATAGCGAGTTTAGTGTCGTGGAACATTGCACAAACAGCCAGCCCGCGTATCGATACTGGAGTTGCTCAGGAGCTCAGAAACCCATCGAAATGCGTTGATGAAAGCATTGAATGAAACGTATGTCGCGAAGGATATATCTGTCAACAAGTTGGACCGTCTAGTCGGTAATATAAGCGCGGACAATTTCATATTTTTCAACGATGATGAGATACCTTCAGGGGGAATGGGATCTACAAAGGCCCTACACATCACCACGCGCTGCAAAGGGTATGTATTGCCAGGGGTGTTAGTCGACAATGGATCAGCCCTAAATGTGTTGCCTTTATCCACATTGAATAGATTGCCCGTGGATAGCTCCCACATGAAGACCTGCCATAACGTTGTGAGGGCATTCGACGGGACAGAAAGAAAGGTCATGGGGAGAATTGATATACCTCTTCAAATCGGCCCGAATACGTATGAGGTAGACTTCTTGGTTATGGATATCAAGCCTTCCTACAATTGCCTGCTGGGGAGACCTTGGATCCATTCAGCTGGGGCGGTACCATCATCACTACACCAGAAGTTGAAATTGGTAACGGAAGGAAGGTTGGTCACGATCAATGCAGAAGAAGATATCATAGCTTCCATCACCAGTGGCACTCCATACATTGAGGTAGATGAAGAGGCAGTAGAGTGTTCCTTCCGATCGCTGGAATTCATCAACGCAACCTTCATCGCTGAGGGTAGCAAGATCCCCATGCCCAAGATATCCGGATCCACAAAGATGGGCCTCCAAATGACAATTGGAAAGGGAGCCTTGCCCGGGAAGGGGCTCGGGAGAAACCTGCAAGGAAAGACTGAAATACCGATGCAGAAAGAAAACGAGACCGTTTTGGCCTAGGGTTCAAGCCAGACGCAAAACAAAAAAGGAGAGAAGAAGAGAAAAGAAGGGAGAGAAGAAGGGCGCGCCTAGGTGAGGAAGAGATCAAATGGGAGCCAATGACTTTCCCTCCTTTATCCAAAACGTTTGTCTCGGGGGAGTCTTATACCCTGACCAAGGCATAGCGGTGGGGAGGAAATGGAAGAAATGTTGGGGAATTGGAGCATCAACGCCATATCTGGGGAAGGAGGCGAGGAAAGAGATCTATCTGGGATTCGCCCTTATGCTCCTGGAAGTGTTTTGAACAACTGGACAGTAGAAGAGATTCCTGTAGCTTTTAGGAGTAATTCAGAGTAATGTTCGAAACACGCTCATTGCTCTAGGCCTGGGAGCAATGAGAAATCTTTTGTTGAATAGGCATATGTCCAAGCGTCTTTATTTCAATAAAATGCATATTTTGAGCAAAATATCCCTTTTTACTCTCCATTCATAGTTACCCACATGAATATCCATTCTTAGATTTTGCCTCTGCATCTTTCTTTGCCCTTTTAACAGGTCCCCAGATATCAATGACATGAGCGATACTGCTTTTAACTCAGAGTCCCCTTTTGAACGAGATACGGGCACGGAAAATTCTCAGGATTTCGAAGATAACCAAGACCGCGACATATCTTCTGACTTGCTAAGGATGGTAGAGGCGAAAAACAAATTTTACCCCACAAGAATCAGTGGAAATAGTGAGCTTCGGAGAAGGAAAAGAGTTGAAATCGGGACTGGCATTACCGCAAAAACGAAGCAAGACCTCATCAAGTTACTTGAAGAATTCAGGGACGTCTTCGCTTGGTCGTATCAAGACATGCCCGGATTAATTCAGACATAGTGGTACACCGCCTCCCTATCAAAAAAGAATGTAGACCCGTCCAGCAAAAACTTCGGAGAATGAGGCCCGACGTTCTGTTAAAGATAAAGGAAGAAGTGAGGAAGCAGTTCGATGCTGGTTCGATGTAAGTTTAAATACTCAGAAGGGTAGCGAACATAGTACCTGTCCCTAAGAAGGATGGGAAGGTACGAATGTGCGTAGATTATAGGGATTTGAACAAGGCCAGCCCAAAATAACTTTCCATTACCTCATATCGATACTTTAGTGGATAACACGGCTGGTTATTCACTCTTCTCTTTATGGACGGCTTTTCGGGGTATAATCAGATTAAAATGCACCCAGAAGATATGAGAAAACCACGTTCGTGACCATGTGGGGACATTTTGTTATAAGGTAATGCCTTTTGGGCTAAAGAATGCTGGGGCAACGTATCAAAGGGCCATGGTGACCCTCTTCCACGACATGATGCACCAAGAGATTGAGGTTTATGTGGACGACATGATTGCAAAGTCCAGAACCGAGGAAGGCATGTACAGTCCTGAGGAAACTGTTCCTAAGATTGAGAAAATTCCAGCTTAAACTCAACCCCGCAAAATGTACCTTTGGAGCTAGATCGGGAAAGTTGTTGGGATTCGTAGTCAGTGAAAAGGAATCGAAGTTGATCCAGACAAAGTGAAAGCTATCCAAGAGCTGCCTCCACCACATACCCAAAAGGAAGTTCGAGGTTTCCTAGGAAGATTAAATTACATCGCCCGGTCATCGCGCAACTGACAGAAAAGTGGACCCCATATTCCGTCTTCTTAGGAAACACAACTCAGGTGTATGGAATGATGAGTGCCAGAAAGCTTTTGATAAAGTCAAACATTACTTGTCCAAAGCCCCAGTGTTGGTA